>LVTN01000139.1:120900-496558 GCA_001649415.1 Musa itinerans
ATTTCTATAGATAGGGAGTAGAACATCGATTCTTCTCTTTCTATAGGATCACACAATCACCTCTATCGTCGCCAACAACAACAACTGTCACTGGAACTACTCCTTCTCTTCTCTCATCGTCGTTGGTCCTTTACAATCGATTACTTTCTTGATCTTATTAGATTTCGAGTATACTCCCTTGCACCTATTCTACTCCGCAGTAAAGAAAGAGAACTCCTAAAAGCTGCCTATATCTTATATACTAAACCACTCGACATCAATAATCTTATCCCCAACGAGAAAGGCACGGCAGGTTTCGTAGATAGAGTACATGAGTCGACTTCTCCTCTGATAGTCTTCTTAGTTAACGTTAGAGAACTTGATTATCTTAGCATCGTCTATAACTGGATTATCTTAGCATCGTCTATCTAATAGAGTCATAAGCTAGATCTAAACAATGAGTCCTATTTAGGAGGTATAATATACTTCTCTGGACCCGAAGACTCATCTGAGTATGCCTCATATGTCTTTGGCAAAGTGGAGTTATTTTCTGCTTTTCTTCATCAGGGAAACAGGTCAATCAGGCTCTAAAAGATCTCTACCCCAACGGAATCCATGTTAGCCATAGACCACCGTTATCAAGAATCATTCAACAACCATCAATAGCCACGCTATCTCAGTAGCTAACCGGCCATGATTATGGATCAATATTGGCAAGGTGGTGGCCGGGACGGGAATAAGAAGAATAAGCACTATGGCTTCAGCAAGGATCAATTGCTTAATCGACTGAAAGGTGAAAGGGAGGAATCTCGTTAGACTGGAACGGACTATTGATTGGATTTCGAAAAGGGAGTAGGTCCCCTTTTTTATGCAGATCATCAATATTTCTATCTTATATGCAAGTGAAGCTTTCTCCTTCTTTCGTTCTGAGGTTAGGCTTTCTTCTCTTATTTAAGACATTTTGAGAAAAGGTTAGAAAGAAGAATAGCCTGTAGCAGAGTTGATTTACGGTATCCATCCTACTATCTCTTAGAGTGCCCAAGAGCAATTGACCCACGGGCAAAGGCGTAGGAAGCACAGGTAAAAGAAGCTGCACTCGCCGCAGGAGCAAGTATCTTAAGTCAGATCCGGTTGGTTTATGAAAGTCTAAGTAGCATCAAAAAAAGCGATATACTGTGGTTTATCCCCATTGACCGAGTTAAGTAACATCAGGCATGGCATCATAGGCAAAAAGAAGGATCAAAAAGGCCTTGATTGACACGTACGTAGGTTCAGGTGGGCACATAGACATCTCACTCCGTGCTATGAACGAAGGAGCGCTTAAATCATTCATTCTTAGGGCCCCGCCTAAACACTAACTCCCACAACAGCTAGAGAGTCACTATGGCTAGATCAAAAGAACGCACGAAAGGAATCAATCTAAAAGGATGGTTTCGAAATCACTATCTAGATTGGCGAGGCTACCGGCTCCGTTGCTGATTCAACTCAATCTTAAGATGCAACTAGCTCTGTCCTCCCACTTATGGTGCAGCTCCTGATTCTCGGTAAACTAAATGAAATCAACGGCAAACTACTGACTGAGTCCTGGAATTATAAGTACTGGTGGATCAATAGGAATAAGTTAGTAGCATTCTGTTCCGTCAGAGGTTTCTCTAAAATCTATATAGATATCTCGCTTTCGAACCAAAGAAATGGCTATCAAAACAATAACAGCCCTACAGTTTGTTCCGTCATTTTATGGTGGTGCTTAGATAGTCACTGATGCTGGTTTAGAATCCAATTAGCAAAATGGAACAGTAAACTCGGTCTCAATCGAAGGGGTAGGGATCTCGAAATGAAATGGGGTTCCTGTTCCTTGAGCGCTTTAAGCTGGATTTGCTTAGCATTCTGATTATTCTAATTACAACCTTTGTTCTTGCTTCGACTTCGGATCTTTGGCTATCTCGGATCCTCTTACTAAAGTATGTTGTAACATCACTCCTAGGAACTAACACGGATGCTCTTACTAGAAAGTATGTTGTAACATCACTCCGAGGAACTAACACAGATGTCGGCACCTCATTAGGGGAAAGACTAACACTCTTTATATGCATTTCCCACCATTGCATTTTCTTTCTTTCACGAACGAATCCATCTTATCAAACAGAATTTATCGAGCCGGGCATGAGCTACTCGCATCTAGCCGATTGGGGATCTTAGCTGCTGCCCTTCTTTCTAGTGGTATGAACTAAAATAATCTCCCTTTTTGCCCCCCTATCAAGCCCGCTTCTGTGGCTTTACCTCATAGCAGGGAGGCTTTCGCTTAGCAACCTTTACCATAAGAGAAATCTTCATTGGTGATCTCAATGAAATGCATTCGAAAAACACTCTGGGATCTTCTACTGTCTTGTGAATCGAGGATTTTTGTCCTTACCTCCATAAGGCTCTCTAGTTATCTTCCTTCCTTCGGCTCTCTTATAAGGTATTACACAGGTTTCTATTCACCCATCTCTTCAAAAGTATAACTCGGGCGGGGGGGAATAAATCAATTAAGAACATAGTTCGTTTCACTCCGAAACGAGCCCTAGAAGAGGATCCTATCCGCTCATGGAAGCTAGTCACACTCAAAACTAGAACTAAAGGAAAGAATGAATAACAGCTCTCCAACTTCATAACGCCCAGAAACTGAGAGAAGCAACTCGGAACGGCAAGTTCTAACTTAAAGAGCTATTGAACTAACTAAACAAGAAGAAGTGAAAGAGGAAGAGTAGTTTTGGAAAGCTGTAAGTCTTATGAACTACGCGTACACCCAAGTCTTCCACTCGTCCGCGCTTCCCCTAGTGAGTGAGGGTCGATCAAATTGATAAGAATTCTATCGAATGAAATGAGAAAGGGGCCTAAGATCTGGAATGCGTAATTTCCATCTTGAGATTTGGCTTCCTTTCCTTACTTGGAATCTACAGCACTCGAAACAAGAACTGCTAATGAACCTGATGCTTCTCCTTCTTATGCTGACGATTTCACCGCTCCGTCAATAACCTCTTTCGCAGACAATGAGGCGAGACAATCAGTTGTAAGATATAGTTCGCTTCCCCCTTCCCTCACCCTACAATTGCTTACGATTCCCTGGCTTATGATCTTAGAACTGGAACTGGAACTCGAACTGGAACTGCTGACTTCATTGCTTCAAAACCTTGCTTTATTACTTCATAGAATCGATTTGCTTACATTTTGATGATTGAGTAAAGAGTCATAGCTATATACATATAGAGATAGGGTAAATGACTCTAAAGCTCCAGGACAACCTACCTCTATCGCGCTTGTATCAAATCCGACTCCGGAAACTCATTGAAACTAAGAAACAGGCCAACGAATGCATTTCTTCCTTACATCTTTATGGTTCGCACTTTCGGATACTTCCATTCCACTGGAACAGCTCCTTCTTTAGCATCTGATCCAGCATCATCTAGTGACTTGTCTAGTCGTGACTTGCCCGCCTTTCTAAGTTGCCTGAACTTATAAGTACTGGTGCTTTGCCAGAGTTGTGGGACCTTAAAGCAAGGATAAGGTTTCGTTCCTTTCTTCTTGGAAGCCCAGCCCATGTCTTACCTGAGGATTGGCATATCATATGGGGCATGTCTCTTACCTGAAGGTTGGCATATCATATGGGGTGGGGCAGTACTCCCTGTTTCCAACTCCGGCAACGTTCTTCTTTCTTGCTTGACTCGGTAGTCAACGTTCTTCTTTCTTGCTGCTTTCTTGCTTGACTCGGTAGTCAACGTTCTTCTTTCTTGCTTTACTTTACTTCCCGTGCCTTTCTTTGTCCAGTCCTATATCATCCTATCAGTATAGAGCCGATTGGTAGATGACTTGATTCGGACCATTTTAGGAAGTCCAGAAGACTTACGCGCAACACGAACACCCCAATTAGGAACAGTAAGAACTTCCTTGAACAGAGTAAGAGGAAAGCATCAAGTATTCTTTCAGGTAAAGGAAAGGGTTTCAAACTCTTGAGACTATAGAAAGGCATGCAAGCAGGATGCACCAATTCCTCTTATTAATATGCACCACTCAGTCTTTGCCCCGTCAGGAAATAAATAAGTACTCTGATAATGTTCCTTATTGCCCGGATCAGCTTGATGACATTCGAGAGGAGAGAAGCAGCTTCATTACATTCCTATATTATATATATATGTATTCCAATGTATTCCAAAAGATAGATATGAAATATAGGGTTTCGGCTAACGGGAGAAGGGAAGGTACAGTCAGCAAAGCAAAGTAAAGGTAAAGCCAAACACCACCCTGGAGGTAAAGCACGCACCCTTCACTAACGTTTTTCGCACTAAGGCCTTGCGGTGGAAAGGAAAAGTAGAAAGAAATGCTACTTACTAAGAGAATAAGCTCACGCACCCCGATCCGAGAGAGAGTTAGTATTGAGTGAGAGAGAATAAGCTCAAGTACCACGACCCGATAAGAGGGTAAGTATGGAGTGAGTTTCTGTTAAGGGAGTTAAGTAGTTCGTTTTGAAGCAAAGGAAGAGCGAGTATATATAAAGGAAGAGCGAGTATATATATTAGTTATAAGAATAAGGGGATTGATCGGCGCTAACGGGAAGGAGGGCAGATTATTAATCTGGTCCATTCTTTAGCCTTTTCTTTTGGGGGAGTAGCAAAGATTCTAGTTTCGTTTTCGGGGTTCCACTATCTGCTTTCGGGGCGCAAATGAGCAAGTTCTTAGGCTCCAAGTGTAGAGTAAGAAAGGGCAAATAGTTAGGTTATTGAGTTCGGGGTGCCCAGCTTAGCGAGTTTAGGTTAGCGAGTGGAATGTAGTTTGCCTGAGTGCTTATTGAGCTTTCGTTGTGCTTGTTGAGTGAGCAGGAAACAGTGACTCACTTATATATTAAGCGAACAGACTGTTGTGCTAAGGCTTATTCTCTCTCAGTAGGTTGGTTTCGGGGTGCCAAGCCCATATTAGCTTTGAAGCAAAAGAAAGAGAAGTCGTTTGTTTACCATGACAAGATCCATATGTAGAAGAAACCCTATTGTTTGATTGTTCCGTTGCTAGTGGCATAGGTCTATCAAAAAAAAAGGTTAGGTGAAGACAAAAAGGGCGAGATCCATCTACGAGACACTTACTTGTTTGATACTTAACCAAGATACAACACTGCTACAGTTGTGCATTAGATGAATAAACAAGCAATCCCATAATAGCTTACGGAGTTAACCGAAGTCGAAGATAGCTCAATTCTATTCTTAAATCCAGGGGTCTATCAAAAACAAGTTAGCTAAGCGGTTGTCCTGGAGAGCATTTTGACTCACTTATATGCGATAGATGATGAGTTCCAGAAGCCGTTTTACACGCTAAGACTTATGGGCTTGAGTAAGCAGTCCGGCACTTATAGCATATGTTGTGTCAGTGAAATGATTTGAAACAAGCAAGAGTCAGGGGCTTGACTACTGGAAATAAAGGGTAAGCGGGAAGGATTTAGTTTACCACAAAGTTCTATATTCAGGTGTAGCTAGATTCTTATCAGACTTTAGAGTGGAGTTCGCCCCTGTGCTAATGTGTGCTTACTTTCCTGCGACCTTCTATTCCTTAGATCACTTGTTATGGAAGAAGTATTCCCTAGATAACAAAAGTAAGGGAATCCGCTTTCTTGCAATTGAGTAAAATACTAATGTTACGTATAAGGCAGCCTATGCTTGTTTACTTTAAGCTCATTCCTGCATGAAGACTTGCAATAAAGGTGGGAGAAAACAAACGAGTGATAGGAAAAAGCCTTCCATAGGATTTGGAATGCGAGAAGCCTTAAACTTAGCATTCCACTTACTCCAATTGACCTCATGAGAGGCCAGCTTCTTGGGATGGGACTAGTGGGTGTCCAAAGGGTACTTCCTTTCTATCTACAGGTGAGCGCACGTTAGATTAATGCTTCGATATAGGCAATGAATGGCTTAGTGGGTTAGGCTATGAAAGTGAATGAATTCAAGACAAAGCAAATCCTTTACTCAGCCAACGAATGAATCCAAGCACACAGGCAAGGCAAATCCTTTACTCAGCCAACGAATGAATCCAAGCACAGTCAAATTGGTATGGGGCGGTTATTAGAAGTTCTGGCTGTTGACGCGTATATAAAGGTTGGGCTTCTTTCTCGTCGTAACACCCATGGTTAACTAAGATTCAATATAGCTCATCCATCATTGATACTCGGGGAAACTGGACTATTAAGGAATTAGGATATTCTCTTCTTCAGTATTGTACATATATTTGAAGCTTCAGTATTGTACATTACATATATTTGAAGTAATGTTCTGCTCTTTTAGAATGTCATAGCTAGATTTTCAAAGAAGTTGGATTACTTTAATCAATTAGAGAATCCATTGCTCATATGAATACTTTTATTTCACTAGATTCTTCTTTGGATAAGTCATATAAATATATCCTTACTTGATTAAAAGGAGTGTGTTTATTTACTTTCTTCTTATGGAATCTGTGTACTTAATAGTTTTCTTACTTTCCTGTGATAATGTGTGCAGTTTAGAGTGTTGCTACTTTAGATAATATCATGTGTGCGTGTGTTACTAATCTGATTTGAATAGAATCTAGCCAAATATACATAGGGTTAACAACCTCCTTACTCCTACATCACAATTTCTTATTCATATATAAGTTCCAATACATTCTCTAATGGATTAACAATACAGCAACACTTACAATAGAACATTTATTTACTAGCATAGCAGCATTGCTTCAGTAACCCAACTCTAACCTAACTGCTTGACTTCCGCAACAACTAAACAAGCATAGGGTGACAACGGCGCGTCAGTGAGTTTTGGCATGAATCCGCTCGCCGACGACTACTAAGAAAGGACTTGCTTTAGCGAGGTGCTCGAGAATCATAAGTTCCAGTTTCCTCATAGAAAGAAGTTGCCCTTAAGTAATTAGTATTGTTATTGTCTCCAGGAAAATATGCTGGATCAGGAGCAGTTCCCGTTTTCGTGGCGTTGGTGTTGGGTATGGATACTGGTATAATATTCTACAGTTATATACCTTAGCTCGACAGAAAGATAAGATTCCTTTCCTGGGGTGTGGGTCGACTCTTAAGGTGGTGCAAGAAATACATCAGCAGTTATATATAAGCAAGTAAATGGACTTTCCCCTGCTATAAGCAAGTAAATGGACTTTCCCCTGATATATAGTTAGTAGGAATTGAAACTCTAAACGGAAACTCCCTTACGCACACAGCATCTTCTCTCGTATACTTTCCGAGCGGATCTCCTTTTTACACAAGAACATAAATAGAATCAGGACATTCTCATAGATATACAAGAAAGGTCAACCGGAACTGAACTGGCCGAGAAGGAACGTAAGTGGGACTAAAAGCAAGTCCTGTTTCGCGAGCTTAAAGTATTGAAGCTGAAGTCTCGTCTCATCGTTTAATCCGTTAAGTCGACCTCTGCTCTTGAACTTATTAACACACTACACTTCTGGTCCAGCTGTTTAGTAAAGCGCATCCGCATCTGTACTTCATATTCGTCTCTTTGCTTTGGGTACGAGTTACTAAGAGTAAGAGCATATCATTCCTGTTTTCGTAGCGTTGGCTTACTCCGACAGAAGAAGAGGTGAAAGGTGTTGGCGCTTGTCAGGTAAACTGTTCAATATGAATCTCTTTCTGAAGAAGCTTCGAAATGACTATTCTTCCAGTTCTAGGATCTGTTGCATAAGAAGGAGCGGGATTATAAGCCGAAGATAGAGCTGGATCTTAAGCTTAAGATAGAAAGTATACCAGAGAGGCGGGATGAGGATCTAAAGCAGCAGAAAGTGAGTAAGGTGGTGTTGTGCTCAATTCCTTTTTCTGCGCTAATAGGAGGTGGAGTTATTGTTTCCAGAGCGGGATCCTCATCAAGATCTTACGCTGGGCCTGGAAATGATGTTTTTTCACTTCCATTCTGAAAGGAGAGTCATCTTTGGCGCTCGATCAACTGAGTAAGAAGAAGAAAAAGAAGCTGGTAATTAAGAGCTTAAGTCATCATCAGGATAAGGGTAAACTGCTGGAAAGTATACAATAAGTCCCCTGCTGTTGAAGATGAAGTGACTCTAAAGTATACAAGATAATCCGCTGTTGGAAGGTTCCGTTACTGGAAAGTATACCAGTGACTTGCACAACAAAGCCATTCTTCATGAAATTATTACCACTATCCGTAATCGCATCAAAGAAATTATAAGTACTGGACTTGCTTCGGCCCCTTCACTTTCCAGAAGTCAGGGATAACTTTCCAGAAAGAAGGGATTTTCAAAGAATGAGTAAACAGACCTCCTTCCATAAATAAAGAGTCAAGAATTCCTTCATATGGCTATTTACAGTTCCTTCATATATATTGACAGTGAAAATAGACCCACCAACCAAGGAAGGCGGCCTATTGATAACCTCTAGAAACAGCATTGCATCGGCTTCGACACGGATATGATGTATTCCTAGTTGACTAGCGGGAATCCTTCGAACAAAGAAGCTTCATTCCTATATTTACAGATCAGCCATAAAGAGTGGGCAATGATAGCTCTAAGGTTCAAAGAGTTTGTGCAATTCTATGGGCCTTCATAAAGCCACAAGCCAAGATGCCTCAAAAGAAGACTTGAAAGAAAGATCCAATTTACTGAAACAGAGATGCCAAACATCAAGAGAGAGGGGACCATTGGCAAACAAATAATATGAAATGAAAGAGATCATCAAACACTAGAAGAGCTACATAGAAATAGAAAGAAAGCATGTAAATAGAAATAGAAAGAAAGCATGTAAATCCAAATGCCAAATGGAACGAACAAGCCCATCCACTGTAGGGAGGCAGCTGTGGCAAACTAAACGAACTCTAGGAGATAGAGCCAACGCTTATGCCACCAGTTAGGAGGTTTACATAGCCTCTGCCACCTGTTAGGAGATTGACATAGCAAACCAAGACTCTGCTACCAGTTAGGAAGTTTACATAGCCTCTGCCACCTGTCCCTAAACTTAGAGATGGGTTTGTTTGGAGCAGCAATAAATCGTTTTCACTGAGATGGGTGTTTGGAGCAGCAATAAATCGTTTTTCAATCAATAAGAATCTAGTCGATGGATTTGGAGCAGCAATAAGCTCAATTATTATCTAGTCGATGGGGTTTGTAGCAGCAATAGGGAATTTCCATTATGATCTAGTCGTAGCCAGCCTCTTACGGGTAATATTTCCAGACCTCTTTCTAAAAGCACTAAATTGCTCTTGTTAATTCACCGAAGCACTGGGAGCTCACTTCGATAGGTTCGGTGGAGAAAGATGCCAGCAAGAGGGAATTGATCCATTCGCAGAGTCAGAAGTAAGCCTTTGTACAATTAACTTCCTCTAAGAGCGGCATAGACTCTTTGCTACGAGGAAATGGTCGGCCCCTTACTAATAACAAAGAAAGTGCGCCATTTGTTAGAAAGTATTGGATGATCCGCACAGACGCTTCTTGTGGGCCAATTCCATCAGGTCTGTTCTGTGATTATGAAAAAAAGAGGAAACTACGCCTTATCGAGAGGCTATAAGAGCGTGTGAATAGAAATCAAGAAAGAGATAACATTACACATATAGAAAGCTTTACTAATCATTCAACTAACACTGACTTTATTCTAAGATTTTGCATATACTCTGAATGAACTAATGCACAAACAAGCAGCAAACAATAGAGTAAGCTAAGCTGTGTTTTTACTAGATATTCTCTATACTAGGAACGCTCCATTCAAACAAGCAAATAAGCGCTGGGTCTAGGGCTCCTAACTCACTTCTTTTGTCCTTAGTTCTCACTTTTGTCCTTCTAGTTTTTGTATAGTAGGGTTTCTAACTCACTTATTACTTTTGTCCTTCTAGTAGTATAGTAGTCTATGGTCCCTAACTCACTTAATCACACATAAAATACTGGTTGGTCTTTTTCGAAAGTATGAACTGGAAGCAGTCAATCTTATTGTTCTTGAAAGGGAGGCGAGTTATGTTGATTTACATATACTTACTTAATATATCACAGTCAACGGGTGCAAAAGACACTTCTTATGCTATATATAGTAACAAAAGTGATAAGATTAGATAAGGGTGCGTGCCTCTGTCCTTTAATAAGCCGGGGATTCCTAATAAACCAAGTCATAATTTCTTGCCTAGAGCTTTATTGCGCTAACCGGTAAATGAAAACAAACGGATTGTAACTAAGTAGCACTCCTCAATGCATACAGTATCTCTTACACTCTTTCCCCCAAGCCTCCTTATCTCTTCCACCATCTTAGATAAGTTCTACTTAGTGTTCAATCTTATGCTTTTGAATCTCTTTCTTTGCTTCTTTATTTATAGAGTTTTTCGTATGCTAATTATATCATTAGTACATTAGAATTCTCTTAAGGAGTTCTTCTTATTAGTATGATTTTTTCTATGGAATAGGGTGCTGAGCGAAAGCGTCTGCTCTGCATGTTCACTACAGGGCGTACGTCCACTTTGATGCTTTAGTTTGGGCTCCGCAGCTACTGCTCTAACAGGTCCCACATAGCATTCAAGTGCTCATTCGGGGGTGCATCTCTTCTCACTTTTGGGAAGCTCGGGCAATAAATAGTTCTATGTCTTCTACTTAGGCAACCCGAATCCGCTACTACTTACTCGGCACAAGAGAGCAAACTAGCAAGGGATCCTTCTACCTACTTATGTAACAAAGGCTAAAAGGTGCGAACGAATAAAGCTTGTTTGGGCTTTTAAAGGCTTCGCACCCACTTCTGATGTCTCCCGTAAGTAAGAGAGTCGGGCGATCTGAGGGATTGACTTGCAGGCAATAGCCTGGTACCAAATCGATATACAATTCTACTTATAACCTGTCTGCCCCCTAAGATAGAGATAGAATCCTTTCTATAACATTTGGATTATAGCAGCGTTGATTTGACTACCGAACGCTATACTCCTGTATGGAATGATTTCCCTTGTTGCAAGTTCTACTAACTCTAAGGTTCGAAACCCTTGTTTGTTCTCTAAACAGCTTCCTCTATGAAAGTAGTAAGAGCACAGCTTCCTCTATTCTTTCTTACGAACGCTACATGCCCTTCAAGCTTCAAAACACACTCTTTACATATGACTTGAATAACTTATATCGGTATCCGAACGGTATACTCACACTAAAGGACAGAAGTGAATCAGTTTCTTTCCTTGTGGTTTTTTCATCCTCCTCCAATTCGAACGTCTTCAAACACTCTCCACTCGACCCTCTTTTCTCAATAGTATAGTATGTGCACCATAAGATTCCACTACCCATCATAGTATGTGCACCTTAAGATTCCACTACTAACACGGATTTCCCCAACGGCAAGAGGCCAAGGGCAGTACAGTGTTCTTCCCGACCCAACCCCGCAACATGACTAGGACAGTTTCTTAGTTTCACCAGAACTTCTAATTACGGGACTTCTAATTTCTGGGTTTCAATAAAACATCATCTGCCCGCCATAGCCGCTTTGAGATAGATTCACAGTACTTACTTCTGGGAAGCAGCATCTATATATCGAATAAACAAAGTCAAAGCATCGAGCCTTTCTGTTCCATTGTCGCCCATAAAAACACAGGAAATCCTCTAGTCCGTATTCTATTCACTCGAATCAAATCGTTTTCTAGTGAGCATTTGAGCGGATACTTTCACTTTCTAACATGTATCCCCAATACAGAATGCCCGGTGGTTTTATTACTTACAGACGACTATTAATCGATTTTTTCCTACTTATTATGTTATGGATGACTAGAAACTCCCATTAAGCACTTAGGTTGAGCTCCCGACTATATAGAATCTAATAATAACTATAGAATCTAATAATAACTCGCTAACGCCATGACCCTAAAACTCAACAAACTTAGGGATGATCAACTCAACTCACTTCTATCTATAAGGGATCGGGTAATGGGGAAGAGGGAAAGAATTCACTTGGTCCGCGTTCAGTGTGAACCAATGTATGCAGCTTTCGTTTGAGCCGGTGGGTTGTGAAGCTAGCTGCTGATCCCAGGGTTTGACTCTTTCTTCTTTCTTTCCCTTCAAACACATGATATCAAAAAAGTAACAAGACTCCCCATTAAACTAAACTAACCAAAGCATCGTCGATGGGTGGTTTCGCTAGAATAGAGAATAATGTGAATGAGCTAACCATTATAGGAAATGATGTGGAAAGGAAATAGAAGTACTGACATGGATCCGCCTCAACAAGCTCTTGAAACACTTGAAACAACGGAAGGCACTCCTCGAATGAGAGATATATGACTTGATACTCGGTACGGAAAGAATTCCAGAGATGACTTTAGCCGGGTAAGCACTCCGACGAACTCTAATAAGAATAGTGTTTATTACCTTGCACAAGAGAACAAGCCGCTAGTAGCGCCTAAGCTTGTTTAGTTTAGTTAGCTGGAGCAAGTGTTTTTGTTGTGCTAAAGGTGGGAATTTCGTGTGCAAAAGAAGAGAATTGACCGTTACCTTAAGATATAATCCAATAAAGTAATCTAACTGCTTGTTGAAACCTAACTGCTTTGCTTCCTGAAAGAAATGAGTATTAATGGATCATATCGGCAGAATCGAATTAAGGGCACAACCTAGGGAACTTCAGAACCTAACGTAACGCTGCATAGACTTAAGTTCAGAAAAGAATATCACTGACACACATGATATAATTGAGTCACCTAACTAACACAGCTTCCCTCGGGGTGCTTACGTGAATTTGCCTGAACAAGCTTCTACTCATGTTGTTTATTCAGCTGCGCTAACTTAGTTTTAGTTGTCTGTTGAGTCTAGGGGTATGGGGCTGCCTATATTCTATATTAGAGCAACAAGTTAGCAGTAATAAGTTTGAAGTTACTTTATTCAATAAGTGAGTTTCGAGTTAGCTTACAAGATTCTATAACCAGAAGTATACAGTGAGTTTCGAGTTAGCTTACAAGATTCTATAACCAGGTGAGGTGGTGCGCCCATGATGGATATGCTTGAAGCAATTCAGTATTTTGAATATTTCATGTAGTGTGGATAGCTTAATTCTTCTCTTTTGCCCTATAGCATTAGTGAGTTTAGTTCTTTGTTGTGCCTTAGCTTACCAAGGGGTCTAATTCCTTGCTTCTTAGGATATGTATGACCTTCATCCGCAAAGAGATCCGCTTCCTAAGATGGTCCAGCTACATGCTTAAGACATTGATCTCTCTAAGGCTCTCCAGCTCGGAATCTTCTTCTTTTTTATGAGTGTAAGTAGTCAATCCGCTGATATGAGTTCTGAAAGTCAACAAGCAAACAAGGGAACGTATTATGTTTGTAGCTTGTTCCCCGAACTCCAATAAGCTAACAAGTAAGGGCGCCACGCCAGAGGTCGTCCTGGAGAGTTGTGGGGTTTAACAAGTCAATCTTATAGGCTCAACAACAAATGCATTGAAAGACCCTCAAAGTGGTTTCATTCTTGAATTCCTTATTACTAGGTTAGAAGTCAATTCTTCAATTCCTTATTCTAGTGTTTGAGTTCAATTCTTCAATTCCTCCAACCCTATATCCTTTCCTCGGTAACTGACTTCTCTTCTATTAAACCCATTCCGCTCATTCTTCTTTTTATGTCCATGACCCCTCGACTGTGGAATTCTTACTGTTTAAGAGCACATGGTATGGTAGGCTAGAAAGAGCACAGGGTTAGTTTCCCTAATCTATGAGACATACCCCTATGGCTAATTCTTTTCTTTCTCACCGGGGTTTCCACTTGTTCTATACTCAAGCGTAGTTCCACCCCTGTTTCTGGTCTGGTCGTTTAACCTCTGTTTTTGTTTCATCTTCATTTTCTGATATTAATAAGCCGAGAAGAAATAGTATAAAGTAAGCTGGATCTTAATCAGTACTAGGAAATTATGTTTCTGTTCAAAGGGACTCCTACTTTCCATTATCATTCCTATTCATAGTATCAAACTTTCTCTTCTAATGGTACGTAATTTCACGCGCTAAGCAACTAGGCAAGGAGCTTGTCTATAAGTGCAAGCAACGTATAATATGGTTAGTTACACCATCTAGTTAAACCATCTTCTATATCTAGAATACTATTCTAGTGGTTTGGTTACTCATCCCGTCGCTCAACAGCCCTGCCGCACAACGGGAACTCACTGACGCCAAATACAGGACTTGTTTATAACTTGTTTATAACCACCTCCTTGTTGTGCTGCCGCACAACGCCTTTCGTCGTTGCTTGGCCGCTACCGCGCAACATTAGTAGTTGCTTGGTGGACTTGTTTATAACTTGGGAATAGGAAGCGGCCCTGCCGCGCTTTTAGCTCCTGACGCGTAACACGAAAAAAGTTTAAGTCCTCCGCGACACATTAGTAGTGTCTTGGCGGTTCTAATTCGTTATATCTATTAGTGTTGCTGCCGCGCAGCTATAATAAGGACTTGGTTATAATTTGTTTATGACTATCTCCTGGTTGTGCTGCCGCCGAGAGCATCTATTGTAATGACTTTGTCATGACTGTTATTGGCTGCCGCGTAACATTAGTAGTTACTTGGCCGCCTTTCGTCGTTGTTTGGCCCGTTGCTTGGCCTTGTCTAGTAGTTGCTTGGTCATTATCCGTGTCTTGTCTGCTTGGCTCTTTCACATATTTTGTATTTTCGAATGGAATTGATTTTCTTGTTTTTCGATTTTCTTTGATTTTCTTGTTTTTCGAATCTCATTTCTTTGATTCCAATACCCTAGCCCTACCATAACAAGATGGTACTCTCTTTTGACTACCCGACCCAACAAAGTCAGTAAACTCAGTAAGTCAACCAGCACTTAAACAATAAAGGCAGGAACCCGAGTCGGAGGCTAAGAAGACAGAGACACCCTTTAGCCAAGTCAACAACACTCGCTCACCCTATCGCTCCAGATCTAGCTTCTTCAACTTCCACTCTCTCTTTTTTCTTTCTCTCTTTATCTTTCTCCGAGTAGTAGCTGTGCTTGCTGCAGGGGGGATAGGATTTCATCTTTCATAAATTGAGTATACCTATTGTACCTCCGCTCCTAGAACTCAATTCTTATTGGCTGTTTCATCTGTTATCCTATATTCAATTATACTATGTTTTTTGCTACTTAACTAGTACTGAGTTGGTATATGAGAAATCTTTGTTTTATTTCGGTTTTTTTTGTATTTCTTCTTTTACTGGTTTTTTTCGTTGTTAGTATTTCTTCTTTTACTGGGTTTTTTCATTGTACTACTTCTTTTTCTGGCATTCCTTATCTCTACCTTCCTTTGATTCTTCAAGCAAATACCTTATTCTATTCTCTTATATAACCTTATTCTATTCTCTTCTATATGAGAATATCTCTTTCTTCTCTTATATATGATAATAGTAAGTGACTTCTTATATATGATAATAGTAAGTGACTTCTTTCTCTATCTATTGTATTTTTATTGGAATTATGACTTAATGGATTGGACCCCCGTACCAAAACCCTGTCTTTAGCCTTCGCGTACCAAAACCCTGTCTTTAGCCTTAGAGTTTACTGTTCCATCCTTGTATTCCCCGGTTCGGTTCTTGTCAGCATATTAGTTTCTTTCTTTTTCTCAGTAGTTTCCTCTTTGCTCCTAGTTATTATAAGGTTGAAAGCAAGGCTCTTAGTAACAAGTCTAAGCTAAACAATAAGTTCACAATATGTAATTAAAGCTAGGCATACAGGAAGAGAATGAACTCCTAGTTAAATATGTAATTAAAGCTAGGCATACAGGAAGAGAATGAACTCCAAACCAAATAGTATAGGCTCAAAGCGGAGTGAAACAGATAAAGGTTGCCTTCCACCCATGCCTTAAAGTGCTTTTTCTAGATGCTTTTGAGTCTGCCCCTCTGGTTTAGCCCGCGCTACTCCTTTATCCACGCCTGCCTCTCGTAACTCCAACTCAACCATTCCAGAATTCTAAGTCCAGTACTTAAGTTCGGGCTCACTACCTCTTACCTAATACTTTAGCCCCTACGCTCTTCGGTTGTACTCTACCTTTCCAGTATCTCGTTCTGAAACTCCTAACTATGATTCCTGTTTGCTAGTTCCAATCTTCTAATTGCTTCTTTCATTCTTTAGTCAATGCCGGAAGTACACTATGATTCCTTTTTTCTAGTTTCAATAATTTCATTGCTTCTTTCATTCTTTAGCCTTACTATAAGGGCCAATTAATCAGTTCCTTACAAAGAATACAAGTGTTTAGTACCAGCTTTGAACAATGCCCTAACTGATCTATCTCTAGGGAAGGGCCATAACTAAGGATATCAAGATTTCAACAAGTAATAGGAAGAATGGAACTACTAACCTCGACGAGAGTGAACTAGCAACAACAGGGAATGCGCCTACTGATACCAAGAGTGGAGCTCATACCAACAGGACGGAAACATGGGCTTACAAGAGTAGCGATCTATCAACTACTAATAAATAACCGCTACTACTATGCCACATCTGAGTCTAGGCCCTAATCTTACTACTTACTTTCTAGTTTGGATCTGCCATTCCCTTCTCTTAGCTTGCCACTGTTACATCTCAGTATGCCTTTACTAAAACTAAGTATTTCCCCGAGCCTACATTCTGCATTGAACACCCTTCTATTCCTGTATGTCCTAGCAATTACTAGAAGGGCCCATGCTTAATATCATTCTGCATTGAACACCTTCTATTCCTGTATGCCCTAGCAATTATTAGAAGGCCCTATGCTTAATATCACGACTCTCTCATTGCATTCTGTGTATTTACTATTTCAATGCCTTAGAGCTATGCCCGGTACACAGTATTGGCTCGTAGTATTGGCTCACAAAAGAAGCACTTTTTCTTTCTTTCATAGGTAAAGCCATTCTTAACTTATGAGTCAGCTCCATCCCACTCCATTATAGGAGTTACTATTCGAATTATGTATTTACTGATTTCTTCTTCTACCATTATTGGATGCGCTACAAAGATCCCAATTCCTTATATGTCCAACTACAAGGCGGATCCAGACTTATTAATTAGCCCCACATTGAACGGATTCAGAACACATGGTTTTTGATTACCGCCCCCTTATGTTAAGGTTATGACTAGTATGAAGTTCGAGCCTTGTGAGCCCTTCTTGCATTCCCTTTATTTGTGGTTAAGCCTGATTCCCTGTAGTACTATAGTGCATTCGATCCGTTCCAGCAGTGGAATTGGAATTCCTAGTTATGATATTACCGCTTTGCGGGGGCAGTGTCGAAGTCTGAGCTCCGAGCCCTATGTCTACTAGTACCGAGCCCTATGCTTACTATCAGTCGGTTTCCTCTTTTTGCCCTATGCTTACTATCAGTCGGTTTCTTCTTTCCATAGGTTTCTTCTTTTTCTCGTTATTGTCAAGTCGTTAGGCAGTAACTACTTACTAGAGGAATGAAATCACTAATAAGAATATGGATACTGGAGGAAAGGAATGAATAATAAGAATATGGATACTATAGGAAAGGAATGAAACTCAAAAGTAGGAATCCGAGAAATACAGGCTTTAGCACCCAATAGGGAATCAAACCCTTAATTCTGAATTAGCGTTTCAAGTGTATCAGAGTCAAACTATTAATACATAATAACGTGTGTTGGTTTAGAGGACTTTCACTCGAAATAAGGATTGGAGCTTGGTAGTAAAAGAACGAAACACCCATAAGTGAAAAGAGACAAAGAGGCCCGAAGGAATAGAAGAAAGAAGAAAAGTAAGTAGTTAAAGAAAGAAAGGAAGTAGATACATCGTTTGCTCATAGGCAATAGAGGGATCGATAGTATAGAAGGTTAGAGAATCCAAGTAAGCTTTACGGGAACGAAAGTCAATCGGGACAGACTGATCGACATGGTAGTAATAATAGGGTTGTGGTGTCGGGTAATGAGACTAAAAGTAAGGAATGTTAGGCCTAGCTCTATGGGATCGGTATACAGTGCTCTGTGCCATCAAGAAAACAAGTATCGCATTAAAGACTGAAAGGCATAGTCCCTCTTTTGAGTTCCATTCTTATCTCGAGGGGGTAGGACCTTAGACTTACTAGTGGATTTTTGACTACTTGTCTTGATACTGGAGATTCTTTTCCTATCCTATAGTAGTAGCTTGCCAGTGTTTGGGTAGTAGTTAGTCCAGTGCAATTATGATACCAAGGTATGATACCAAGGAGTTCTATTCTAATAAATAGTAAGTAGTTGGCTTCATAGGTGGTTGGGAGTATGAGAAGCACAGGTTTTAGTTTGCTGCCCGGATCCGGAGTCTTCTAATGAAAGGAAGGGTAAGTGAAATACAGATTTGAGATAATCAATATCGGACTACAGCTAAGAAGCTGGAGATACACTGACCGGGGTGGGAGCATTATCCTACAAAAACATGGGCATAGGAATTGGGAGAGCTCTGGTGCTAACTACTGGTTTTGATGCAAGGAAAGTTCACCTGATAAGCAGCAGTGACATAATTCAAATAAGTATATAGTAAGATTGATAGCCGGTAGCGAGAGCCTTGTTGGCGCTAGTCCCATTCTGATATTAGAGCAGTTACTTGTCTAGTATACGCTTGGCTGGAGCCAGAGGAGAGTGAGCAGAGCCAGAGGGTCAAGATGTTAGGCTCAAATTCACTAGAACATCACTTAATAGGAACTACGTATTTACTCCTGGTAGTAGTAACTTGCCTAGTGTCTTGTGCATGTCTTACTTAGATTCTGCCTCAAACTCCCTATGCCTATGCCTATCTCTGTGCTTGGAAACTTCCCTACTTCTAGCTATATTACCCCTGCAGGACTGTCTGAAGCTTCTTCTCTGGATCCCGCTTATTCAGTACTGTCTCCAAACCCTAACGCACTTAGTCGCAAGAGACGCAGCTGATTCTCTCTCTCGTCTACTTGAAGTTCTGAAAAGAAGATATGGATTTCTGATTATACCCCTTATATACTCAACTTTACTCAACTTGCTTCTTTCTGGATTTCTCGCAAACTTTCTACTTAGGAGCTCCGTGGGCTGTATAGAAAAGAGCTTAGGCTTCCATATCGGGGGTATCGGATTCAACTGATTGTCTTGTCCCTCGGCTTTGGAATTTACGTTGACTTATACCTTGTTGGCTATTTGAAATGTATTTGAGCCTTCTAACAGTGACCTGCCAGTACTTATAATTTCGGGTCCGTATTGACTGACGCCTAATCAGATGGACTTGATTCCTACGTTAGCACAACGTCTTGTCTTGTTCCAGTCCAGTTTAAGAAACCCGCTTCCTTCCTTTCGCCAACACCTATTCTTTTAGCGCCAACAGGAATGGTGATATAATCTTCCGTTTCAAAAGAGAGGGATAAGAAAAGCTGTGCTAGGAAAGGAGACCAGAGCGGAGCAGGGGCAGAGCTTGTAGTTGCTTGTACCCCAATAGTAGATTCCAAGTAAGAAAAGGAAGCAAAGCAGTTTATTCACTTGTTTCTTCTATTCTAGTTGTTGAGTTCATTCTATGTTGTTGTGCACCATCTTCAGAGTTGGAATAGTCTTCAGAGTTGGAATAGTCATATATATGAGTTAGAGTAGTAATATCCATGAGTTTGGGAATAAATAAGTCTACAGCATAGGAGTCTACAGCATAGGAGTCCACAGCAGAGTCGGGTAACCAAGTCTACCAAACTCTCATTAGATCTTCTATAGGATAACAGATGATACTCCGGATTCAGAAAGTGTAGTTCGAGGTAAAGTTGAAAGCGGCGGTATAGTTGAGGGTTCGAATAGAGAGAAGAATCCTTGTTGAGTAAACCTTTTCTTGAATACATCCCACTCCCATATCCTGTAGTAATGTAACAGAGCAACCTTTCTGTTAGCCCCCAGTCAACAACCACTTTTCCTGATGCCGAGTGTAAACTCATTAATTTGAAGTGAGCTGGTTGATGCTAGTTAAGTTTAGTCGTTGCCCGGTACAAGTCCTTGTTTTAGGGAGTCCAGGTGTAGGTTA
Organism: Musa itinerans; assembly: GCA_001649415.1. NCBI lineage: Eukaryota > Viridiplantae > Streptophyta > Magnoliopsida > Zingiberales > Musaceae > Musa > Musa itinerans. The sequence continues at coordinate 140,796 of LVTN01000139.1, forward strand.
GGTTATTTTCTTGTGTAATCATAGATAGAGGAAGTGGTAAAGTCACAGGTATTGTTTTGTTGCGGTAACCGATCAGTTAATGCATATATAGAGTTGGGCTTAGACCACTTAGCGCTTCAGAAGGGAAGAAAGAATAGATGCCATTTCAAACAAGCAAATCTTACAATAAGTAAGTAATAGAATTGTAAGTATAAGTAGAATACTATGTATGGTAGCTGGCAGCGGGTAACTCACCTACCTTAGTAAGATAAACAGCCGGCCGGGTGGGTTCGTGAATTCCTACTCTGCCCCAACACTAGGAATTGTGGAGCCGAGCAACGTGTGGGACAAGCCGTGAAGTTTGCAATTGAGAGCTTTAGCCCTACTATGCAAGTAGTTCATTCTGTATTAACCCCTTAGCCTTCCATTATTATTAACCCTCTTACACTTCCATTCTTCTTATATTGTAGCGCGTGCTTAACGCCCCCAAACTAACCCTTTGAACCTTCCTTCTATCCTTTTCCTAAAATCCGGATATTGATTATGATTATTATTCCTACTTCCTCGCCTGACACAGATCCTTCTCCTACTTCGGGTACAGCTCCCCTAGCTACTGCTTTGATTTTGATCTCCTACTTCGGGTACAGCTCCCTAACCAGCTCCTGAATCAATTCCATGTTCTTTCTCTTATTTCTATACTTACCTCTTCAATTGGATTTCATTGTGAATTTCACAGTTTGTTTTCTTGCGTAATACAGAGGTTTCTTTTATTCCTTTCCTTCCTGCTTAACTCGTTCATATCATTCCTTGAAACACCTCTACATGTTTGGTATTATTTTATCTCTTCTCTTCCCTCGAAATTCATAGTCCTGTCAACAGCTAAAAAGCGTTCTTCCTTTTGTCCATACATTTTCTCCCGTGTATCTCTTTGCCAGTTGGAGATTCCCTATTTTTCTTCCATTTTCCGTTTTCCATGAAATGATTACTTTCGAGAGTTTAGTTCTTTCTTTTCTCAGAATTGAGTTGCAGGGTTCTAAAGGAAAGAATGGCACTCGTTATACAGAATGAAAGAACAGGAGTAGGTTCCTCCGATATAGCGCATAAGAGATAGAAGATAGGTTCCTCCGATATAGCGCATAAGAGATAGAAGAAGTCACTAACCCAGGGCTCGGCTCCTTGTAGAGTGGCTAAAGGCTTCAATTATTACGTTTAGAATATAAACGATCAGATGCTGTGTATCAATAGAATCCGTCTTGCTCCCCACGCTAGGTAAGATAGAAGAGGTAATTGCTTTTGTCGTAGCTGCTTGTTGGCCCAGTACCAAGAGAAAGTACAGGTTTTGAAGCATGAGGTGTGAATTCATTCTTGTTTCATCATATATATATATAGTGAATGAATTATTGTTTCCTCATATATAGGGTGTGAATTCATTCTTGTTTCATCAGTTCTCCTAGTTGCTTGTCAGATTCCTCCCCTCACGTATAGAACAGAGTCAAACCACACACACCTTTACTTTATTTTGAATCCAAGAAAATAGCAGAAGAATTCTATAAAGGAGTTTTATATGTTATTTCGAGTACCTAGATAGTTGTAGTTGCTTGGCGTATGCTTGTTTCTTGCTAATACGTTGATTCTTTCTCGCCTTACCCGTATTTCCTTACCCTTGACTTTAAGTAAGCATTGTTTGGTTATTCTATATGTATCATCAACATTATTGATTAAAACCACTTTCACCAAGAATATTAAGATAATAAGAAGATTATGAACATATAATAGAAGAGCATAATCTTAGCCCACTCAACTCAATTCCACTCTACTCCCTTATTTCTCTTTAACTACTTTACTTTCTAGTTGATTTCAGAAGAGGCTGGGACAGTCAAGGAAGCAGATTACAATGGATGGCCACTACATACAAAATAACTAAGGAAAGTCAATGATGCGGGCGGCGGGGCTCCTCTCTATCACAGCTGATTCTTGTTTAAGCTATATTACCAGAGTATGGCAACGAACACGGACTTGGTACCAGGAATGACAGTTAACGTCTTTTACGAGGGCTTGTCTCCGCTCAAGTTCACCTCCTGGGTATTTCGAATCTTTTTGAAAATGGATAAAAGCTCTATAAGTCCAATATCGAAGAAATCTGAAAAACGAATCCTAGTATGGAGCCAACCTTAACATCGACGTCGCATGAGGTCCGAGTACCAACAACTACGGCTTGACCCGATCGATCCGCGTGAAAACCTCGACCAACCGTTGATGACCGTATAAGATTACAGCCGTCTTGTTCCTTGTCGATTTAGGGATGCCCAATGTTCCTATTCTATGATTCTACGGATTGGTAAACTAATGAACTGTGAGGAAGAGGAAAGAGATGCTGACACACTATATAACCTAACTCCACCTCTTAGTGTCCTAAGCCTATCCACCCAGGTCGAGGAATAATAAGTTTTTCTTAGATTCTTTATGGGGCATCCGCCTCTGGCCAAATGGTTAATGGCTGCAAGTCCACTTTCCTTTTGGGGCGAATCCTCCTCCTTCTAGACGCAATAGTTTGCATTCCATCCTTTGATTTCGGTACTCTTACCCTTTTCTCTATTATTCAATATAGAACCCGGGATTCCACAAAAACGATACTTTCCTTTATAACTGGACATTCTCCTCCAGCTGCTGACAATGCCTGAACTCCACTTTATGAACCGCTCACTCCAGACTCTCTGGACTAAGAGTTAGAGCCAAGAACTTCTCCTACTATAGAATAGAATGAAACTAGAACTGGAACTGAATTAGCTCTTGAATAGAGACTTCTTACACACATACAGAGGTGGGTAACCAAAGAAAAGATATAGGTATGGGTTGTTTCTACTCGTATTGAGTACACCTCGCTAGGCTATCCTCACTCCCAACACAGACTAGGATCGGTAGGCTATCCTCACTCTACGGGTAATGTCAATTTGATAGTTCTGTAAGTAAGGAGTTGCTCCTAGTAGGGGTGCCTCGCCGGAGTGGGTATCATAGAAAGAAGTCACCGTCGAAAACAGAACAATACAACAGTACTAAAGGTATTAAACAAGAACAGGAACAGGAGTGGGAAATGATGTTTCCGTTCTAAAGTAAGCATCCAACAATTCTTCAAGCTAGGTTCGGGCAATAAAATAGTCCAGTTCCGGGGCAGAGGGGAGTACTTGCTTTGATGCGAGGTATGGTCCACAGAATGGAGTTTCTTGGTTACCTGGATCTATCTAATGTAAGTGAATCTGATGTTCAAGTTGGATCACAAGTACTGTGTGAAAGCGTCAGGAGTGGCCAGTAATTAAGTTCAAGAGTTGGGCTAAAAAGCAACTAATAAGGTGAAAGTTCCAGGAGAGGTGGGCAAGGTAAGCAGTTAAGTCAGAAGGAGAGTCCAGTTCTGCTCTTGTTTAATCGTATGAGGAAGCAGTGCGAGTCAAGTATCCAGTGTAAGGAGAAGTGAGAAGTATATCCAGCAGTGGAAAGGTCCGGGTCAGATGCGTTACCAGGGTCCGTAACGGGATCAGGATATGTACTTCATTTTATACCATATGTTAGAGAATCCATTACTTTTTGACTCGGAACAACAAGAACAAGTGATGGGTCAAGCGTATACTATAACTATTCTAATAACTATTCTACTCCATCTCATCTAACTCTGACTACTTATACCTCTGGTTCCTGTTTCGCCAAGGCGGCAGTATCGCCCACCTAGTGCTCTTAACCAACCGTGTCGTGTGCTCTTTCTTATATTAGAGTATGATCCTAAAGTAAGATATAGCGCAAGTAATAAAAGAAAGTAGTAATACATAAATCAAGAAGAAGAATATGAGCCTTGCTTGTTTGCTCTTAACCAGCTATGTACTAAACAATTCAATTCGGACTTTACAGTGGAATTCTAATGCTCTTCACTCAAATTAAGAAATGATACTAATAACTCGCCCCCCTTTTTCAACAAGTAAGGGTGCACCAACTAGTAAGTCACCCGTCTTTCCAACTAGCAATGGCTTTCGCACTGCTTCCACTGAGTTATAACCATACAAGCGACTACCGATACTTCACTATCCACAACTACCTTTCTTTCCGCTTACAGTTGATAACGTTGATTCTTCTTCTATATTGGATGAAACTAGAACTGAGATTGCTGCCTTATACACAAGCACTCGAACCTCCCCCACCCGCCTAGAAGCCTATATTGTAGGAATAAGTCGCTCACTGACCTCTGACTTTAGCGCTGCCGCATTAAAAAGAATATTCCTCAATGAAAAACGGAACTACTGACTCTCGCCATTAACTTCAGGGCTGCTGACTTGTGAACCGATACCATAACCCTATGCCTCTGACTGACCTTCACTTTAATGCTAAGCTTTCCCTTGTAGTGGTCCAGTCCAAGTACCAACCTACCTAGACTTGACGAGCACTCAAGGAGCCCTTTACAATATTGCTCGTATTCCCTATCACCGCAATTGACTTTCTATCCTTGTTTGAAGAAGGTAATCTACCTCTGCTCTTCCCCCCTGAATTGAAGAATGACATAAGCAGTTATCAGCTTGGTTACCGCTCTCTCTTTGGTGGCTGAATCCTGTCTTGAAGTCAATTAGAGTATGTAGTATGCTCCTGCTCTTCTTGTGTGGGGCTTCTATCATATGCGTCTGAGGGATTGTATTACTTGAATAGACATATGCTTTCTTTCTGGGAAATCCCGCTGGCAAAGAAGAAGTGTGTAAGGTCCTTCTCAAAAGGTATATCTGGATGGAGGGAAAGATGGTTTTCTCAAGCGCGGCCCTTTGTAGTTATCCTTGCTGTCGGGCCAATTAACTGGGAGTCCTCCGGGTTGGTTTAAGTGCTAAGGGTTTGAGTCTTAGGGTAAGCCCCGAATGTGGGATTGATGCAGTTCCCGTTGCAATCCCTAAGTAAAAGGTGGCTAAGGCAGATAATATAGGCACGCTATTTTCTTACACATAAGGTAATTCAGGTCTATATGTCCTCTAAGTCATTCTAGTCTATATGTCCTCTAAGTCATTGATTTTGTAACTCAGACCATGAAATCTTATCTCCATTTTGATAGCCTGAATAGCCATCTTACCATGGATAGGAAAGGGTGTATACCTGCCACAATGGTTAGGATCTTTCCTTTTGGATATGTAGGAGGACTACGAGAATCTTCCTTACTTTCCGAGCAGGCAAAAGCAATCCTTCAGTCATACCTTTTGATAGAAGTCCTAGGCATATACTTTCTTCACTCCGCCCATATAGTATTTTTCGAGACCAACCATTGGTTTCCATCCGATCCAGCCCCGGATCTTCCATCCCATGCTTCATACAAAGCTGTGTTCTCTTAGAATCTCCTGCGCATTTAGAGTGAGAAGTCCTTCCTTTCCTAGTCGAGTAGGATAAAGCTAGTGCGATAAACCAGGACAGGATATTCTATAGAAAAAAGAAGACTCATTCTTTCTTTGCCAGAGTGCCCATTCTTTCCCTGGTATGGCTAGGCTCGTAATAGATACATTGCTTTTGATTATCTTTAGGAAGACGTTATTGCCATCTCCGGTGCTTCCATATTTGTGGATTATGCCGAGTGATTCGATGTAGTTTGAGCTAATTACCCTTGTTGTCAGACCAACTTGGAGGAGTTTTGAGTTGCCTCTTTTTCGGTGCTGCCGGGTGCAGTGCCAGTTCTGCTAGCAGTCCAGAATCTCTTTCCCTGCTGGTTGAGCCGCTGTTGGCTTACATCGAGTTCCAATCTTTCGACTTGAAAACAAGAAGTCATATTATTTGATACATATAAGAGGCCTAAGTAAGCAAGTGAACAAGCCAGGCCAGGATTGGATATAGAAAGATCCATCCCTTTTGAAGCCCTGGGAAGTTGATAAAGCGGCTTTGCTTTGGCTTTGATATAAGCTCTATTCAAGGGAAAAAGATGGAAAAAAAGAGAAGGGGCGTTATAGATAAGATAAGGCCCTAGTGAGAAGTCTGACCCTGGGAGCACTTCCTCTATTTGGAATCCCTCTTCTGAAGTGGTGTCCGGTCACCAAGAAATGATATGGATTCCGTTCAGCGAAAAAGAAGGTGTCCACTACTGATAGAAACGATAGCGATGATGACTTTGCTACCGCCCTCCGAAAGATAGAAGTGACTACGTAGTAACTAATGAAAGGGAAACTAGAAGTAGAAGTCCTGTCATCGGCTAACGGAACTCATAGCAAGATTGGCGTTGGAACAAAGGCAAGCGAACCATAGAATTGGAACAACGATGCCGATATTTAAGTGCATTTCTTCTTCACTGGGATTCCTATTATTTTTGTATTTTGCAACCTCGGCTCGGGTCACGGAACTCTCTGCCCTTCGCTTCGCCCCTTGGCTTGGCTACGAAACCAGGCTGTGATCTACATCGAGAAAGAAATGGATGGTTGAATGCATCTCTTTAGTTCGAATGCTTTTATGCTGGATTTATTGACTTATAAATGCAATAGAAAATGCTTATTGAAAATCCATTCTATCACCAAAATCTATGCTATGCCAAAAGCGAAAAAGGGCGGATTCTCGCCATCTAGGAAAGGAACGTAGGATGATTACTGGGAAGGTATTAATTGCCCTTCTTTCTAGTTGTATAGTAGCCCTTCTGAAACAAGATTCAATAGCTTCTTCCTTCTGTTGACTTAACTCCGATTGAGCTAACAGCAGCGGATGACATAACAATAGCTGCTCCAATTTCCATTATATATATGCTAATATCTCTGTGTAATGAAATATATATATGCTAATATCTATGTGTAATGAAATCGACTCACACTTCTCATCCTCGCGTTGCCCCAGACAGACTCTTTTCTTCCTAGCCTTACTCCTTAACGCCCGAGAAAATGCCCTTTCTACTCGAGAGTCGCGTGCTGGTAATAGAATGTTATATAGAAGTGGAGAGTATTATGCTCAAGTGTAAATGCTCTCCTCTGAGCTGTTGTACCTAAGTACCTAAACTGGATTCGGGCGGTAGGATCTTTACTATTGCTAGAAGCGGGAGTCCATAAAATAAGTGAGCCATGCTCTCGGATCCGCAAAGGTGAGACGAGGGATCTCCTCTTTATGTGTGCTCGAGCTTGAAGCTAGTAGTGTGGTCTTTCTTCTTATTTCTATCTACCCTTTCTACTGTCGGGATTCCCCATCACCCGAGAAAACACTATGAAAGAGAAGACCCGCCCCCTTTTCGAATTACTCACTGGAGCTGAGCCTTCTGATTGACTTTCACAGAAAAGAAAAGAAAGCGAATGAATGTAAGACTTGGTTAACTAACCCGCCTTCCACTTTACTTCCACACATCTAGAATTCTTGTTAACCTTATTTGCTTAGCCAGGTCTTCCCGCACTATCACACTTCTGCTTCCAGCATCTTAAGGACCCAGCATTCTTTCTATGAAAATCGAAAACCTCTAGAATATATAAGTCCAGAGTTTCTATGAAAATCGAAAACCTCTAGAATATATAAGTCCAGGGCGCCTTTTCTCCCATGCTTTATGTTGGTAAATAACCAAAAGGATTTCTGTCTCGAAGGAATGGGCATTTCTTAGTTTACCGAAGGGGTATGAACCGTCTTTTTCTTAATGGGCCTTTACCCGAGAACTATAGAACAATTCAGTAGGAAATCGCGGAACCTTTCGAATTCTATCTCCGCAGATATAACTAGTCATTCGGAAAGCCGTGCTGATTCAACAAGTGGGGCTTCTTAGGCATACACTTGGGTCTGAAATCACTCTTCTTCTACACAAGATCTCAGTGAAAACAAAAAAACCCCTTGGTGTATTTTGATCGTTTCTTTCAAGGGAATATAGAGGAAATAGTGGCGCCAAAAAACGGGTCTCCCGAAGAGGATGGTGATTGGGGAAGAGGCTGTGCTAGACCCCTATTATATAGATTATGTTGACTCTAACCTTGTATAGTTTGGGTTTCATAGTTTCTATTGGGAGTCCGCTTTTGAATCTATGAAATGACTCTATTGTTTTTTTAGGTCAGGCAAAGTAAATACTTGCTCCAAGTTATCAAATTGATTGGAGTCTTGCAAAGGCCGCTGCCGCTGGGCTTAGTGTTTCTAGAAGGAATCTTTGGCTCCGACGTAGCTTGAAGCGTCGTCCCCTATAGTAAGTAGAACTGATGTTTCCTGTCTATTATAGATTCAACCTAGCCTTAACACGATGCGCAGTTTACCGCGGTGGTCTGCATTTCGCACCAGCTAGTTTTAGGTTTCAGTTAGTGGGTGTTCCTCGAAAGAAATACAAAAAACACCGTTTTCAAATGCTATAGCAGATGTAGTTGGTACCAATACAAAGACTGTGCTTCTCTCGAGGAGGCCAGGCCCACGCTTATTGTGTGGAAGTAAGTACACCGGTCACGTATTATAAGAAATCCGGTCTTCCTCTTTTTTTATAGAAAGTGAAAAGTGCTTCCAAGTCGAAAAGCTTGCAAAATCCATATATATAATAAGTAAGAGAAATAGAGATTTGTGTCTCTCGTCCTTCCTGGGAGCTCTTAGTCCTTTCGGCGTAAAGGCTTTGAATTCATCCTTTTGTTGCATCGAATGCCATGGTTGGCTCTTGGGGGGAGAAGGAAAGGCTTAGCAAGAAGGAAAGCCTCCACTGCTAAAGCTTAGTAGACTCAATATCCTTGGGCGCAGTCAAAGTTCTGTTCTCTCCGAAACCCATATTTCCGGCATACTGAAATCGATTCCACTGGGCGCCCCACTATAGAACTCTGTCCGTGTTTTTGCTTGGGTTATTTCTGCCTTTCTTTCTCCTAATAGTATCTTACGGGGGAAGACGAACACTCTAACTTACCGAGCTTCTCTACACTGACCTTACCCACCTTCTGTTCTCTCTTCCATTATCGAGACCCGTACATACAAAGATCTAGCCAGTACTTATAATTCCAGCTCCCTCTAAGAAGGCAGGGATCCCCTTCATTCGAAAAAGAAGAAGAACCGGCCTTTAGCTTACTCTGGAATTGGTTGGGGGGGCTTTATTTAGGAGCGCTGTTTTCTATCAATTCTCATATATATAGAAGAAAGCCATCGATTTACAAGGATCAACGACGATGAAGGATACGAAGGATAAGGGCCAGACCAGTTAGTTTGCGGGGTAGAGGAATGGTTCACTAGAAAGGCCAATTAATCAGTATTTGAAGAATACAGGTTCAAATCCAGCCCCCGCCACAACAGTTCCACAGGCACCATCGGATCTGGAAAGAAATGACATGGTGGGGAGGACAGCATGCTTGATGGTTTACACATTCCATTGCTTTCCTTGTAACTGTAGTTAGTCACTTGTATCCCACCGCCCTGGCAATGCCCCGATCGCTCCCTATGTACCTATACTAAAAACAATAGAAACAAGGTTCCAATACGAGTGAGTTGTTTAAGTCATGGTATTATGGAACTATGAGGTCAATCATCTATGGTCTATCTCGAGGTCAATCATCTATGGTCTATCATCTGCTATTCTACATTCTTATTAGAAAGCTTCGGCATCAAGTCTCATATTGGGGATCGAATCTCGCTAAATCAGATATACTAAGATCCCATTCCTATTGGACTGGTCAGACGAATCACCTTAAGCAAACGACTTGGGAAGAAAGACTTCTTTGCATCGGTCTATCTTTCTCTATTGGGGGCACTCTAAGTAATCCCTTTGGACGACTGCTCTGTGCTTGCCGGTATCTTTCTGCCGGACAGGACCCATTCCGACTAAGGCCATGGTCGAGTCATGACGAGCTAGACTTATTACGCTCTTTCAAGGTCATATTTACTTACTCCACCCACTATCTAATGCTTGATGATCAAACGTTGCTTCGGATGTGTATGAGAAGGAAGCTTATTACTTATATTTACTCTTAGATAGATGGATCCCCCAACCAGCATAGTCTCTTATGATAGATACCAGCACCAACCAGCATAGTCTCTTACTTATGATAGATACCAGCATAGTCTATGTTATAATAACACAGTTTCTTTCACTTGGTTGCACTCGTAAAGCGAGCGATAGCTTCAGAGAGCAGCGAAAGAAGATAAGGTCATATTTACTTACTAATCAGTGTAGGATCATTCTTTTCTCTGATGGCTACGCTTCTGTCTATTTAATGCTAGGAAGCTGAGCTAGGGCATTCCAAGAAGAGATCGAGTATGCAATGAGGAAAAGAACACAAAAGAATTCATTGACTATCGAGCGAGCACTTAAGATAGATTCCAATCCAATAAATACACTGCTGCCCTTTTGAACGGAAAGAAACTTCAAAAATAACTACACTTTCAACACAAACCTATGATTGATGCTGACTTGATAACTACACTTGAAGAAGCACAAAAATAGACTCCTTTACTAGTGTTTCGAGTAAACCTTTTATTGAACTTTCGAGTATTGATTGTAGTGCGCGGAAGAGAACTAAGTTTGCGTACTATCTTCTCCCTGAACTCCACTTTAGGAATTAGCTTTGAAACATTATTCTTCTCCCGTAGCTTTGAAACATTATTATTCTCCCGCTTTAGCAGAAACGAAAACATTATTCCGGTATTTCTTTACCTTAGATTACATTATAGGTATGCACTAACATTCATAGGTATGCACTAACATTCATAGGTATGCACTAACATTCTATTAGATTCTATAGTATGATCCTTCTTGACTCTATTATAGAAGAAGATGTTTTACTTATAGCGCTGAATAATACTCTAAAGGAAGGGCGGGCATATTAGTAGAACGCATTATTTAGACAAAAAGATAGACCAGAGAGTCCGGGTGAACGGGAAAGCAAAAGAAAGAAAGGGAAAGAGTTTGAAAGCTCAAGCCTGCTAGGCAATTCGAGTCGGTTAAGCCATGTATGTGAAAGTGAAAGGGAGCTACTGGTCACTGAGGAACACCTCCCCTACCCTGTTGCTGATACTAAAGCGCCATTATCGGTAAATGCATGAGAGCCTTATAACTGTGACCTGAGAAGAAAAGAGTATCATAAGGATCTTTGCCCTGACCTCGTAACAATACCTATACTGGAATCTGCCCCGTAATCTACTTCAAGTTATGAACCACTGGATACCTTACAGCAAAGCATCTGATCCAACAAGTTACTAATGAAAAGCCGCGTTAGTTAGAGGAGATCCTGTTTGTCAAGTTACTAAGAAAAAGCCGCGTTAGTTAGAGGAGATCCTGTTTGTTTCTTCTCCACTTTTCACTCCTAGCTTACATACACTAGGAAAACATCTCTCTTATTGAGCACATGGTATAGAAGTCCAGAATATGACCTTACTTTCGCCAACACGGATCAAAGTAGCTAACGCTTCATTGCAGTTTAGCCTTCGCATTCCAATAATATGGGATTCCACTCGCTAAAGTCCAGAGATGTTGCACAACACCGCTACGGGGGCAGTTTTGCATTCTACATTCCATTCTTTCCTTTCTAAGATTCAAGAGATTTGGATTCCAGAGAAAAGTAAACAAACGGATGAAAGTAGCCAACACCCTTGGTAGAGTAAGTAAAGGCAAAAAGGTCTATTTTCTATAGAAGAAATGCACTAGAAGAGCGCTTAATAGGGAATATTTCCTATAATCAGAGTAGAACATAGGTCTTTAGGCGAGAAATCATGGTTGACTGCCCCAACAAGTACTTAAACGTAGTCGTCCAATTGAAGCTGTAAGGAAAGGAGAGTCAAGTATGGTTTGTTTCAGTTGAAAGATCAAGATCTGAAGACGAAGGAAGGTGTCTGGTATCTAGGCTTCCCTTTTGCTTCAAAAGCACCTATTCTTCCTTTCCTTATGAAGCGCCCTAGCTTGTGGAATTGCTTGTTTGTTGCGTTACTTGTTCTGTTGCATTGCTTGTTTATGAATTAAGTGCCCCCCTGTTCTATACTTGAGTAACATAACACCTCTGACTGCTGGCTCCTTACTTGTTGAACTCAGCTAGGCATCTTCACTCTTCACTAGAAATGAGGTGAGCACAGAGGCATTGGCACCCCACCCCGAACACAAGAAATTGTTTGTTCCGGTTCACATAGACATAGGTGTTACTTAGAGAATGAACATAGATATAGGTGTTACTTAGAGAATGAACATAGGCGCGGCATATGTATAACTTGGAGAAAGATGAAGTGCAAGCCTTAACCCTACCCCCGAGATGAGAGTATTTGACTTCTTGCCTCATTATTGCCCCACCTACGCTTGTTGAGTTGACTTTTCTTCCTCTTCTCTTTCGTATCAAACCTCCGTTTAGCTCATCGATCGCTTTCGCTTTAATCGGGACTATTAGAAGTCTGTCATCTGGACATATTCCCTAGTTTGGTGAATCTCTCCCGTGCGTCTTCGAAGGAGCTGGAAGATGAACAGTAGATATATGACTTGTTTGCGTTCCTAATACTCACTGATTAAGCACTAGGGACCGTTAGATATGTACTTATTTACCCCGACGCCTATCACTCGGAAGAGGTCAAGCAAGGAATCCGCTCAGTGACCAAGCCCAGCGGGGTGTCGCGAGAGCAGTACTCGATACAAAAGGAAGAGCCCCCCAATATACTGTGAGTTTTCTGGAGTTACCAGCTATCGGCACCTATAGAGACTTACTTGATTATTTACAGAGATTACCAGCTCTTGACTGCACATTTGTTTGCAGCTCTTTTGCCTCTCTGCCTTACGTTCTCGCTTCACTCCGGCATCTTTTGAAATAAAGCAACCGGGGCTTCTCTGCAAGGAAACTCTATCCAATGAAACTCCTAGGGCAGGGCTTCGAAAGGTAGCAGGATTGATTAAGGAAAGATCTTAACCTTATCTTATCTATATGCCCATTCATTCTATTTTTGTCTCCAATAGGAGGCTTCTCATAGAGGGCGAAGAGCATTGGAATCTCCCAGTGCCTCCTGCTTACCCGCATTGGAATCGCCCAATACTCACTGGTAATAGAACCCGCGTAGGGAGCTTCTAGTTATAGAATGATGGCATTGCTTCCTTAATCCATTGCTCTAACTTAGTTTCCTTCCATGCTTTCTTCCTGAGTGGGTTAGCTCGTAACTAAACAAATAAGGTAAGCGAAAGGTCCCAGCCTCGCCAGTACTTATAATTCCAACCGCTATCACACTTGTAGCTAGTCATATCCAATATGATACTTTCCATACCATAATACTATGAGGATATTCGCAAAATTCGCTAAATCTTCGATGGATTCCATTCATTGAGTGGAGTAACCCGCTTTCTTTTTCTTTTACATTCACTACACCGTTCCCAGCAATCCTTATCCTATTTGCCGACTAAGTCGCCCTTATATTAAGTCGCCGAGTCAACCCTATTTATGAAAAAGTGCATCGATCATCAATTCCATCGCAAGAATAGTAAGTAACCTGGTGGTCCTGCTCCTAGAAGAAAGAAGCGGGGGGGACAACCATGGCCTTTAGCATAGCACATAAGGAAGTCGGTAATATAGATAGATAGTCGCGGAACTCATAGCAAAGAAGACCATAGAGGAGATTCATCGACATAAAGATATTGGAATTCGTGGTCAAATCCGTTCAAGCTGAATGATAGAAGTGTAAAACCAGAGATTGGTGCTATATGAAGCCGGACTCTGACCTTGAGTTAGAATTCCGTTTCAAAGTTAGATTACCTCTGTGCCCCACCTGTTTAGTAGGAATAAATAGAATCATAGGAAGTAAGATCACATAGAATCATAGAATAGGAAGTAAGATCACATAGAATCATAGAATAGGAAGTAAGATCACATAGAATCATAGGAAGTAAGATCACTGGTATTGAGATCAAATAAGGCTGACTGACTGACCAGGGAAAGGTACGACTACTTTCTTTTCTGTTCAATGTCTAAGTAGAAAACACTTCTTTTAAGAATCCATATATAATCCACTAGAAATAAGAGTAGCCAGTTTTTCTACCCCGGGGTTCCTAATACGTTGCCTTGTTGACTTTCACTAAGCTCTTGTTCACTGGCCCAACTCTGTCTACAGCTCTCACTCAAGTATATAAAGTGTAAAAGAAAAAGTTCACCCAGAAAGAAAGGAAGCAATACAGTAAGTAAGGAATAGAAGCCAATTGCCCTTGAATCCAATTAGCCTCCGCTTATCAAACCATAAGGAATGCAATAACCAAGTGGCTACGCACCTAAGGAATGCAATAACCAAGTGGCTACGCACCTAGCTGCCAGCCTTCGATAGCGAACAAAAGCAGAGAGTTCCATGTTCTAAATGATCTCAGATTGACATTAGCATGAAATGATCTTAGAGTTAGGTTAGACTTGACTATGATATAGATATAGCATATGCTATCTAGATTCAATATGAAATGAATGGTTTACTTCACTTAGGCCCAACTACGCCGACTTAGCTTAGTGATTAATGCAAGTTGAGTAGAAAGTATAAAGTAAGGTATCAATCAATTGAACCCAAGGGAAAGTAGCTCGCTAACGCTAGATCAGCTCCACTCCCTTCTTGATACGAAACGAGGAGACTGCTTGAGCACGGATGAAACACAAGGCTGAGTTAGGCCTGTGCTCTGTTCTGTAATGTAAAGTAATCAAAGATATATAAGTAGAATATGATAGATAAGAATACGGATAGAGAAGAGCGGCGTATAATATGATAGATAAGAATACGGATAGAGAAGAGCGGCGTATAACAAACCTGAACTTATAAGTACTGGCTGAGACTCTACTTAAGAATGTATGTCTATCTGATACTCTACTTAAGAATTCAGAATGTATGTATGTCTATCTGATACTCTACTCTACTAAAGAATTTCATATAAGTGCAATATTCTAACATTGGGGTTCAAAAGCATGTTACTCTAGAGTATCGGGAACCCTATACTACTTTAGGACATAGAGGCATAGGAACTTGTGCTTGTGTTAGATAAGTTGATACTTCGCCTTTCCTTTCCGCGCCCTGCTAAGTCATTCCTGTACGCCATATGCGCCCATCTAAGTCATTCCTGTACTCCTTTCATCTCATATCGGCAAAACCACTTGTTTAATTAAGCCTTTATTGCCCATATAAGTCATAGATTACCCTTTCCTTAGCTTATGTTGAATCACAAGAAAAGACTTGTAACAAAACCGGAAGTGGAATTGTGACTTGAATATTACCTGCTTCCTGCAGGAGGTCAATAAAAAGAAAGAAAAGGTCCAACATATCACCCAGGGTAAATCAAAAGAGAAAGAAAGAAAAGGTCCAACATATCACCATATCTCTATTGTCAATATGCGGTTACGAGAAATCCTGCTAAAGTTGTAATAGGAATTAGACCTAAGACGATTCTCAATAGAAAAACTTCCATCATTTCGGTTTGCTTAAGGGGAGAAAAGGGGGAGGTAAGATCTATCCCTAATGGGTTTGTAGCTTAAGGGGAGAAAAGAGAGAGGCCATCCCTAATCGGTTTGCTTAAGGAGAGAAAAGGAGAGGTGAGATCTATCCCTAAATATTACCTTTTGAAGACTTGTATATAAGAGCAAGCCAATCACCTTAACTAGACAACTTTCGAACTCCAATCAATCTACTACAAAGAAGCTTCAATTAGACCACCACATAAAGAAAGGGAAAGCACGCAAGGGTAAAGGAATAGCTGCTATGCAAGGCAATAAAGTAAACACGGAATAGAGGAGTGCCCCATACCCTGAACATTCTTAATTGAGGGAAGAGGCATAGTGTAGAGTGAAGTTATCCCTAAGTGAGTCAATAATAAGGAATGAGTTTTGAAACAATGCTCTGTGAAGTAAACCATCCCTTATAGAACAGCTAGGCGCTGAAGAATAGGTGTTTGAAAGTCAAGTAAATACTTCATTGAATGCACATCGCATCTAAGTTCTTAAGATTACCGGTATCCATACAACACTTGAACAATAGGCTGAATCCTTTATTACCTTACAAGCAAATGTTAATAAGTGCAAGCTACGACTACTTCCCCTTTGCCAACGTAAACCTCTTATTGAAGTTCTTCACCGGCAACACTATCAACTGGAACAGAACTACTTGCAGTTACAGAATGTATGGAATCTATCCACTTATATAAATGCAGGTAAACAACTCTACCTGAATCAATTCCCCATCTTGACTCCCAAGAGTCTAGTTTCCTTTCCTCGAAATGATGTTTATGTTCTAAAGTAATCTTTTCATTCCATTCTTCTTTCTTGAACCTCCCCACAACAATTCCATTCTTCTTTCTTGCCTATAGTAGTTGACTTGTTGAGGCTGATAGTTCAATTCAAAGAGGAGAGTCAGCAGCTGCTCCCGAAACAGGAGTTGCTCCAGGCGATGAAAACAGCACTACAGATACATAAAATAGAAAGGAAGCAGCAAGCATTGTGTATAGATAAAGGTCATATTACTCAGTTATATACTTTAGCTCTAAAGATAGAAAGAAAGTCTTAGTTTACTCTAAGCTAAAGGGAAGAGATAGATCCAATTATTCACTTGAAGTAGGGGCCCTTATTGTAAGTTTCGGGGAAGAATGAAAGTAGTCCTGTTCTTGTTCGAAAGGGTTTTATTAAATAGGAAATCAACTACCGGTTATCTCAACTCAAGTAGTCAAGTCAGAATTGAACTCAAAAGGTAAGAATCAGAGATAGTTATTCCAGAAGCAAGTAAGAATTAAGGATGAAACACTAGGATAGTGCTCGTCTACCTTCCTATAAAAAGATAAGAACCAAGCTCTCCACTAGTGAATAGGGAATTCCTCACTTCAAGGTAAAGGAGAAGCCAGGCCAGCTGGTAATAAGTATCAGAATTGGGGGCCATAGTCAATAATTGCTAGCGCATTAGAGTATTTGTTAACTACAGATAAGAATGAATAGAGGGATAGATGTAGCTCATATAGTAGCAGAATGGGTACGATGTAGCGCATAGGAATGAGAATAGTAAGTGTATTAGATAGTATAAGAATAGGGTACTACTAAGACAAGTAGAAAAGCAGGTACTCTCTAGCGCATTACCCTATGGGTTCTCTTGCCCATGTTTTTCTAGGATTCAAATGCATTCTTTCAAATACGGAGATGTTTTTATGGAACCCTTCATGGAATACCCCTAATGGAGCTTCTAATGAATTTGATGCCTATAAACCTTAGGGGCTATCACTTTGCTGAGGCCTATGACAACTCTCAAGATATGTCCTTGACCTTATGATTCTCTACCCTTATGATTCTCTGCACTTATGATTCTCTGCACTTACTCCACTTCCCGCCTCTGAACTCCTTACGCATGAAACTAAAAAGTGAGAATTGACACCCTTATTATAATCCGTAACAGAGACAAGCAACTGAACAAGTATACCTTTAGCAGATGATCTCTATGACTTAGAGCTACAGCACCAACACTCGAAAACTTACAATAAGGGAACAACGAATAAGGGGCTTCAAGTTAAGACCCGCGCTGACACTCGTACAGCTTCGGATCTTGAAAAAGAAAACGAAACTTTCCACTTTACCCATTAACTTAAGGGCCAATTAATAAGTTCTGGTACTTCTAACCAACTAAGAAGGATTCCACTCAACAAGTCTGAATTGAACTCCCTCTCGCCAACAACTATACTTGCACTCACCAAAACAGTCTTAATCTTTCAGGGGAACACATTAATGGAATCTTTCTTGCTTCGAGCTCCAGTTAGTGCAGAATGAGATGGAACTTATAACTCAACAGGACTTTATTCAGTAAACCAAGAATTATATACTGTTCTATCTTGCTATGAAGAATAACTAAGATCATATAAGAGATAGCAGGATTCGGTGGAGCAGACGATTCTTCAATACGAGTTCTTGGCAACCCCTTTGCTTCAAAACTCAATGCTTCAGCCTACCTCTACTTTTCTTGCAGCTCCCGTTCTCGCACCTGTAGCTTTTGCTTCCTCCCTAAAGCTTGAAAAAACTCCGTTATTGACAATTGATTGATACCTGACTTTCTTAGTTGCTTTCATCATTGAATCAAGCATTCATCTGTTAGAAAAAGAAGGAGGTAACCTAACCTGCTGACTCACAACTATAAGAAGGAATTGAGGCAGCTGAACCCAACACTCTAAATGGGGTTAGGACAGATGCTGAGTCGGAGGAGGCGGAGCTATACAAGTCACTACTATCTGATTCTTTCTTTCCCGCTTACTTGCCTTGAGCTTAACTACTTCTTTCTCTAAGTTTTACCTATGCCTCTGTTCCACTCAAATTATAGCGCTAATCACCCATTGAAGTATCCGAAAGTCGAAACTAATGGATTTTTGCCTAAGAACGAAGCGGAAGTTCCAGTTGAAGAATGATTTGTTGACCGCAAGAAAGCAACAAGCGGGAAAGGGTGGAGTACAACTAAAATTGGGTTAGACGGCTTCCCTTTTCTTCCAAACTTGAAGAATGAAATAAGCGATACGAGTAATATAAATGAGGTTCTTTCCACTTTAACTTCGAGTTGATTAGATTCAATTCCGGCTGTAGGTAGAGTGCTTGCAATAGAAGAGTCTAGTCCAAGGAATGGAATATCACTGACAACTAAAGGAATAAAGTCACCTAGAATCGCCAAGCGTATACTAGACAAGTCACTACTAATCAAGTAAGTTTACACGCTGAAGAAGGCTTCTTGTAAGGACACAATCAGGTAATTCTCCAAGACAATACTGGAACCTCTATCTACAACTGAACGAGCACCCTACCAGTAATCTAATGTTTGAGCACCCGGTAATCTAATGCCACACTTAAGAATTTACCCGACCTCTCCTTTCAGTGCTGCCCTCGACTCTAATGCATGTTCTATCGCCTCTTGCTCCCTTACGTGCTTCCCAATCAATCCGTATTTAATGCATCTTCTTCCCCTACAGCTTGCTTTCATTCTCGCTCCTTAATAAACTCTCTTGTAGATAAGACTCGCACTGGAAACTTGTATTAAAGATCATGCTACGCGGTTCTTACCATAAACTACTTGGTTAACCTAATAACACACATATATCTGTACGACGTCAATCCAAGTCAAAGAAAAGGGCGCTTAAGAATAACCTCTCTCTCCACGACGTCTTGCCCTGACCTCAGCTTCTCGCCTTCTTGCAAATACTTATATCGCTTAGTATTCTTATACTGCTCTACCGAAGTGAAGGGAAGAATCTTATTAGCTTACCAAAGTATAGAGATTTAGAGGGCAGGAGCTTATTTAAGAGTTCGGTACCCTTATACTTCTAAGAGAGGCAGGAGTGCTGTCATATATATATATTCTTTGATTGAATTAGACGAATATCCTCAAGTACGCTGTTTTCTTCCTAAGTTCTATAGAAAGATGTTAGATATATTTCGGAAGTGAAAGTTATTCCATTATTGGATTTGTGAGTTATAGTCTATTAGGGCGTAATGTTATTCAATTAGAGAAGATGTGAGTGAAGCAAGGAATCGTATATTAATAAGTAATGTTCAGATTCTCTCTATATTTTAGAAGAGTTCCATTTGATTTCTCTCTATATTATAGAAGAGTTATATTTGATGAAATTCTCTTATTCTTTCAAGGAACAAAAAACCAAGGAGACTATAGTAAGAAATGAGAAAATCTAGACTACTGAATTAAAGGAAGCAAGCAATACTACAACATATGACACATATGTGCGCCTACTAAACACCTCTGTTGCGCTAACGCGAGCTGAATCTAACGCTCCCTACCGCTTATGGGAATTTAGTTAGGGGCATACAAGAATGGAACCGATGCTAACAAGATCTTAACTCACAACCGGTAAACCAGCTATTAACTATCAGGATCAACCCAATGCAAACAATACTATTAATAGGAACTAGGGCTTTCACTGCTGATATCAAAACGGATATGTTTCCCGGACACCTTTTTCATTCTTTAACTAACTGCATTGAACCTTGCTTTGCTAACTGAAAACTTCTATCTGTTCCGATCTGTAATTACTACTTTCGCTCGAACACAAGAATAGTGGAAAAGACTATCACTTGATATCCGGATCTTTGCTTCACTGGCTTGGGCTTTACTCCTGACTTCCGTCCTTACTTATGCGTATGCGCTTTAGGCTGCTACTGCTTCATCTCGGTCTACCGCTCCATAAAGTAAGTCTGTCGTTCCCTTTGCTTGGTCTACCTCTCTTTGTTTTTAGTATTACTTTCCTTACTAGAATTCTTTACTTGCCTATTCAATCTTTCGGGCCGGGTATTATAAGTTCTGGCTACTCACCAATAAGACTAACACAACTCACCGGGGGAATACGAATACTACTATGGAATACAGTAAACTATGGAAATACTAATAACACCAATAAGAGTTGAGCTGGGAACTCAGACTTGAACTATTGATCCGGGGATCCTTACTTATGGGGTTTTAGACCTTAACTTGTCTTTTCTTCTTTCACTGCTGGAACCAAGGCAGCCCCTTTGTCCACTTCATTATTGTATTGATAGCTCCCTTTGTACACTTCATTATTGTATGGATAGCTTTAGTATGCCTAGCTCCCTTTGTCCACTTCATTATTGTATTGATAGCTTTAGTATGCCTCTATAGGAACATGATCTGGATGCCCACTAAATAAATGAATATGTGTTTTATCATATGAGATTTCTATTCTATTGATTAGTTGTTTGCTTAGCGTAGTTGGAGAAAAAAGGTATATTTATTGACTCAAAGGAGAGCTGCCCTGCCACGTAACATTAGATTTGTAGTTTATTGGCGCGTAACACACGCTACTCCCTAAGTGTATTCCTCCCCATACAGGGTTTCTATCTATCGACTCAAAATACCCGGACAGGTTTTCTCTCTCCCCTTTCCGAGCACCTAACGAGTGGAATATAGTAGTTTACCTTCCGAGCAGAGATATGGGTTTGTTTGGTCAAGTCAGAACCAAGCTTGTAAGTAAAGGAGAACAACTCGACAAGCAACTACAAAGTAAGAAATCAAGAAGTGAGCTACTGCCAATAAGGATGGAACTGGGATTGAAGAATTGATGTTTGAATCGAAACAAGTAAGTCAAAGAGGGAACTAGTGCCCACCAAGCAAGTCAAAGAAGAAAACTCAGAAGGGCTAGCGGATCAGAGGGTTCAGAAGTCATCCCTAACTGCCGAATCAAACTAGTAAGTGCTTTAAAAAGAACCGACCTCCAAAGTAAGAGTAAAGCGTTAGTGTCTAGAGTCAACAACTTGAAATACAGAATGGGACTACCAACTAGAAGATCGAAACAGGCGCTTCCGGGACTGAAACCACCACTGGAAGGAATTGAACTAGCGTCTCAGAGAGCCAACCTCGGTATTATTAGAATATTATGGGTATGCCGTAGCGCGTCCCCAGTCGATCGATATAGGGTTCAACAGTAAGAGACTTCAACTAACAAACGCGGAACAAATAACAGAATTAGAGAAAGGGGATAAGGGCTTGGAAGCTCGTGAGTAAGGCCTGGTGTATAGATATAGTAAGGCTTGGCTGGGGCCCCACTCTGTTATTATGATTAGTTATTATATGAGTATTGCCTTCATTCTCATGCTTACCACCAGAAGTCTTATAGCGCACCTGGATCAGACCCGAGATTAGCACTATGATCGACTACCCACAGAAGTTGGATTATGACTTAAGAGTTCAATTATGCACCCGCCCCCACAAAGAGAGAACTAGTATTATGGCTCGTAATCTAGGACTTAGAGCAAGGGGTACCTGTCTTATTATGCAACCAATGAGCTCAATTCTCACTCGCCTACTTGCCTTTGACTTTTCCCTGCTAGCACTAGTTGTTGTCTTAGAAGCACACTAGTTCTATTCTTGTTAAGCAGTGGTTTCATTCCGGCTACGAGACCGTTAAGACCATTGAGTTCTTACTTGGATTACAGGATGAAGTTCTGATCACCTGGGGCGGTCGGGCATTCTTTTACAGCTGCCAGCTGAGTTTGCTTATTTCTTTTTTCCTCTTGTATTAGTATCTTTGCCGGGGTATCCTTACTTGCTAGTTGAAGTCCTATTCTGTGTTTCCTTACTTTAGCTTAGGTCTTTTACTTATTAGTTGCAATCTTATACTCATAGTAGGCAGTTGACTCGCACAATACAAAAGTCAAAGAAACCAGGGGAGCCCACAAAGAAAGTAGGAATTAGAATCAAGGGAAGCTTAACTCGCTACTGAACGCAAACTTAGCTTTACCACATCGTAGCCTGCTCTTACTTTTTCTCCAAGCCTGCCCCTCTTT
This sequence comes from Musa itinerans, assembly GCA_001649415.1. Lineage (NCBI taxonomy): Eukaryota > Viridiplantae > Streptophyta > Magnoliopsida > Zingiberales > Musaceae > Musa > Musa itinerans. Next base: position 162,935 of record LVTN01000139.1, read on the forward strand.
GGTCAACTCTTTCTTTCCTTTCTCTCACTCTTAAATTACTTGCTTCATTCTACATTGTCTTTATATAATTAAGTATTCAGTTGTTCGCTATTATTAGAATGGGTTTTGTCACTCACTTATCGATTCTCTTTTCATCCGAATTAGCAGAATGCACAACAACCTACTATGATACTGTAGCAGCTGACCTCGAAGCAGCCTTTCCTTTCTCTAGGGCTCCCGCTCCTAACTATAGCTCTTAATACCCAGAACTTATAATAACCGGGAGTCTTTTACTTAATATCTTAGTTTAGCTCCCTCAAACAGAGGACTAGTTCTAGTTTTCTCCGTGTTTGTTGGGAGTTTTCAGATAGTCTACTATGCGGTCCGGTCTTTGTGTGGAGCATCTCTTGACTTTCACTCTTAAGTGCTTGCTTTACTTTCTTAGTTTTCAGAATCAGAGGAATCGGTGTGATAATCTGAGTGAAATAGGTTCCATGAGATTCTTCAGCTTAAGTTCTATTCTATTCACAGGTTTTCCTTTACTTGACGCAGGCCCAACTAACCGTCATGCTAGGGTGAGCTACGAAGTTGAGTTCCGGATAGAAATTAGGGTTGAAAGCTTGGCTTGCCTCCTTTATGTTAAGGGTGCATTAGTATTAGCAACAGGCAGGTCGGAATCAATTCCTTCTTAATTTTAGGTGAAGTAGAGTATATGATTCGAAAGAAAGGGATGCTCTATGGAAAGACGGATTCGAAAGAAAGGGATGCTCTATGGAAAGAGGTAATTAGATCAGATGCAAAAAAGCAGTTACAAGAATCAGCAGTTTACAAGGAAAGGTTTCTCTCTTGATTCTAGGTTTCCTACCCGCACACCCACGGAAATGGATTTGGAAGCTTATTCCTCTAAGGAAAAAGAACTGGTTACTACTGGCTCTTCACCTATGACTGCTGTATCTGCTCTAACTGCTTCCCTTGGCAAAACAGATTCTATGGGCCTCTTGAAGTGCTGAACCAACATAATAACCTATCTTTACTGCAGCACAAGCACCGACATGAAATAAGGGCTCTCATAACAACTCGTTGCCAATAGGGATTCAACTCGAGTGTAAGTTCTGATTCCAGGTCATCCGCGTTTGCAGGTTCTTTTTATGGTTCTTTTTCCGACCTAACCTAAGATTCCGGGCCTTATCCTCATTCGACTCAGGATTATTCTCTGGTATACTCTACTTTCCCCTATTCTGATCCTTATGACAAACAAGTAAGAAGTTCACTTTAAGTTGAGCCAACAAATACAGATGAAACAAGGAATGACTTTTTCACTACTGATGTATCTGGATCTTAAGCGTATATGACCCGTGTGTTTCTATAAGGATTCTATTCCTATTGATACCAGAAGAGTTCTCATGCAGGGTAAACTCTATTAGAGTTCTCATGCAGGGTAAACTCTCTTCTTAACGGCAGGAGCACTAGGGTTTGGTTCAGAGCACAGGGATAGGACAGGACTCGTTCTTACCAGACAGGTTATCTATTTACTACCCCCAAGAATCAAGTCAAAAATGCACTATTTCACAACTTATGTAGTTGGATGGCAAATCTCCTCATTGAAACTAGGAAACTCACCTGAGAATTCCGTTTCTCCTAACATCTTGATGGTTCGCTTCTTTATGGCGAACACAGGTTCACTCTGGAAACGAGCATTCAATTAGGCGATGTAACAAAGACACTCTCCTTGGTGCTGTAAACCATGGCTATAAGTCTCTCGGGCTAAAGTAAGCTACCGGGCGAAAGGATGCTACCAGTCTGATTGGAAAGCACAACTCTGATTTTCAAGAATGGAGCACTAGGGAGCCGGGTTTTGGCCTTACTACTATTGGCCCCTTGTTTCATCAGTTATCCAATACGAGGACAGGTGCTTTTCTATCTATTGCGTACCTAGGACAGGAAAGACTAAGTGAGCTAACGGGAGCCAGTTGTCATAGGTATTCTTGCCAGGCCAGCAGGGTTCTTTGAATAGAAAGAACAGGGTTTGCCAGAAGAAAGGTATGGAAAAGAGAAAAGATCTTCGTTCACCAAATCAACAAAACTTGATAGCAAAGAGATTATTGCCCCAACTCCCTTACGAGCAAGTAAATCCTATATTGCCCAAACTCCCTTCCCTGAGACCGAGTAAACAAGTAAGTAAACCAGCCTAGCTGCTCATCTCTTATTTCTCTTATAAAGATAATATAGAAACTGTGGAACCCTGCTTTACAGGTAATGAGAGTAATGATAGTAATTATACACTCCCTGCGCTTACTTTCTTCTTCAAATTACTGGACTGGAAACTTCATCTTATCTAATTACCGAGTTCTATAAGGCATCCCTTTCTTGGAAATCTAACCTCTGACTTGCACCTTTTGGCCTACCTCTATTATCTCTTAGCCTGCCTATCTTATCTCTTAGCCTACCTCTATGTACTGCACCAACCTACCTCAGTTTCTGGTCGACTTGAATTGATGACCTTACTTAGATGAAAGCTGTCTGCTTGTTTGCTCCTTCCTTCCTTTTTAAGAGAGAGATCCTAACTGTAGTAGTAGTGGGAATGCATGGAATGTGGGCCAGGGAAGAATTGGTCATTTGAGTAGAATTCTGTAAATACCTTGTTTAGGTCTTAGTAGCACTGGTGCAAGTCTTAAGTACCAAGCTAATGACAGGGAATTTCAGTCTGGTTATCAGTAGCTCACCTCTTAGTTGAAGTCTTAGCCTGCTTTGTTTCAGTCTTAGTTTAGGCAGTTCCATTCTTTGAGTTAGTGCTTGAAGGCTTGCTGGCAGCAGTTCCATACTGTAACTACCTAGAGCCAGGCTTACTGACTACATACCAAGACACCTAGCAACAGTGGCCTCATTCTTGCACTCCTGAGTTTAAGCCTTGGATTCATTGCTTTAAGTCTTACTAACACTTGTTTCGGTCTGATTGTTAGTAGTTAGATACCTTAGCTCCATAGCACCAGTCCCATACTAGCGACCCTGTGTTCCATTTTCTTACCACCAGTGAGTTTCATTCTTAATCTTACTCTTGAGGCTTATACCTCTTAGTTGAATTCTAACTTAACTAACTACTCGCTCACCTCTCTTAACTACTAGCTTCAACTCTTTGACCACCCGGGGTAAGTCTTAGTACCACAATAGTTGCATTCTAAAAGTAAGCATCAAAGACTAGCTGCATCCTAAAAGCCAGATTAATAATCTGCCCTTCTAGTAATTTCCCACCAACGAAAGGCTCGGATCCAGTATCGGGCTTGTTAGCAGCGATTGAAGCCTGAGTATCCCTAGCAACAGTCCGAGTATCCCCAGCTCCATTCTATGCCTTAGCAGCTCCACGACTACTAGCTGACACACCCCCGGTTCATTCTTTTATTTACTGCTTTGATGCCCTGATAGCGAACACAAGACTTGGTTCTGAGTAGGAGTAGTTTGAGTCTGAGCCTTTCTAGTAAGTTCTACTTGCCTACCTCTGTGGAATCCGTTCTCCTATATAAAGAGAAGATAGCATTTAGTAGGCATTTAGTAGTGGAAAAGTAGAATTCGGAGATAGAAAAAAGTAGACTGAGATTCTATAAAACTTCTTAGCTTAACATAAGCAGATGAACCTACCTCTGCTCTAGCAACTTAATAATAGGGCACCAGTACTTATAAGTTCAGGCGAGTGCATTTAATTACAAGTGCCAATCTCCAATAATTGAACTCAACACCTAACTTCCTCACTGGAGCTGGGGCAGACCTGCTTGAACACCATCTTGAGAGTGCTTTCCTTCTTCAGTAGTAGCTTGGCGGGTCAACTCATTTGATGTGGAATCGAATTCGGCTCTTTGAACTCTTGCTCACTATGCTTTATTTCTTTCCCTATCCTTACCCTTACTTTAGAACACGAACTGGACTACCTGGACTACTATACTACTAGTTTGGTATTCAACAGGACTACTACTTGTCAACTTCAGTGACTTTGCTCTGGTATTCCTACTGTTACTACTAGTTGGGTCAAGAACTCCCCTTTCTGAATCGATCTCTTAAGTATAAGTACTACTTTCCACTCTTAACTTCCCGCCTCCACCTCTTACCTCTGGCTCTCATCTCACTCAATTCCTTTTTCTCCCTTCTGTAGATATGGTAGTTCCGGTTTTCTTTCTTATCCTCTGTTTTATACCTTTCCAAACTTGAGGTCAATTCTCATATCTTAGTTTCGTTCTGTCACTTATGAGTTTGATTCTGTAACTCCTACTTACACTCCTACTTACTAGTTCAATTCTCCTACTAGCACTCACCAACCAGTTCCATTCCTTCCCTTGCATACCTCTGCTCCTTGGTCAACTCATACAGTTATTGCTCCTCTCTTAGAACTTCTATGCTACCTATGTCTCCTATACCTATTACTAATTCTTCTGTTTCTTCCTAAATTATTAGTGTAGTCCTTTAGTTCTTGACTTATAGCTTCCTCGCCCGCCTGTCGATGTCGAACAAAGGAAAGCACTTGGTTATAACTCATACAGATACCCTAGCTACATACCCGGTGGAAGCCTGGTTTACAGTGGTTAGATACCGACGCTACCTAGCTGCAGAAATGAGAATAAGGGGGCAGCAACATACACATACCTAGCAACCAGACGTCCCGTCCCATACAGTACCCAGACGCAACTGATTAAATGCTGGTTCTTAGTGGTTTGGTTCTGCGCCTTTAATTAATTGGTTAGTGGAATTCTTGGCTAGCTCACCAGATTCTAATAAGGGGTTGGATTCTTAGTTTAGTTAGCTCCATTCTTGGATTTAATGGTTTGGTTCTTTATTAGGGGATGGGTGTTCTTTGGCTCTTTATCTGACTAAGCATTCCCTACTCAATTCTATCTTCTCCATATATAGGAAAACAGAAGTGGCTGCCGCGGCAGGAGCCCGTGAACTAGACTAGCCAATTACGAGAAGGAGGTTCTCTTTCCACTAAGACTACCCTATCGTAAACTACTGGCTTTTCACTATCACTCCCAGCCTGCTTTGCTTCTTTCTCCCCTTACCCTTAATCTAAAGCCTGGCTTTAAGTCTTATACTTACTTGTGGATTTCTTATACTAGTTTCTTTCTTACTTTGGTACACTTACTTCTTTCTATTCTAGCAGCTTCCCTACTTACTAGAAGGGCCCAACAAAGCCTTACTATTAAGCCCTCTGAAACTGGAAACTTACTAGAAACCAACAGGACCACTACTTTCAAGGGATTCCACTGGACTACTAACTAGCTTCCTAGTCTACTAACTGACCTAGCCTAGCAACTGAATTCCACAACTACCCTAACAATAAGGGCTAAACAAGGGATGAAACCATTCACTTAAGGGCCTATCTCTCCTCGGATCTTCTCTGGCTATGTGAACTAAGGCTTCTACTTCAAACTTTGATTCGAACTTTCTCACTGGAAAATGACTATACTTGCTCATCCACTTCTCCCAGGGTTCCTCTCTTGCAACTAGACCTCTGATCTTGTACCTCTTACACCTCTTATACCCATTTGGATTCTAACTGCACTTACAATAAGGGTAATTAATCAGTACTTACAATAAGGGCAAGTAAGTCAACTAAGGACTTATTATAATCCAACTACCATAGCATCAAAGCAAGCACTCCAAACGAGTAAGTCAACTACCCGCGCCTACTGATGAAACTACAAAACTACTAGTTGGGGCAAGAACTCTACTTTCCTACCTCCTTAACAGCACTACCCAACTTACTAGAAGGGAACTAACTCTAAAAGGGCATAACCTTACTTTCGAACAGGACCAGCGAACAGGACTTAATAGAAGGAAGAGCAGCCCTGCCGCACAACTAATATAGTTGCTTGGCCCCTTTCCATTCCACCCTAACCGGGACTACTACTTGTTGGAACAGTCAACCCGGGTATACTTAGCCCGTACTTATGGGGTTTGATAGCAATTCTTGGCTTCAGTACTTATAGCCTAGTCACTTCCCTCTCATAGCCTAGTAGTTACTTCCTTCTCTCTCAGTATTGGTCTAGTTACTTCTAATCGGTGGGCTTACCCTCTAGAACTTAATTACTGGCAGGCAAACTTAATAAATAGGACTCCCTCTTGAGTTGAATTCTGTAATTCCAGTTTCTAGCTGTGACTTATGGGTTTGATTGCTTCCCTTACTAGCTTTCTCTCCTCAAGCTACTACTACTGGGCTACTCGTATACTACCACAACTAATGAAGGTGCTTAAAGTAATTACTACTACTAATTCAACAATAAATACTTAATTAAGTAGCAGCTACGGGTAGCGGCTTACTATAGGGCTCCAGGCTACAAAACCTCTGGATACTAGACCTCTGGGCTCCTATTAAAAGAATGAGGCTCGGCTCCTCTACCTCTTGGCGGCTTCCTATTAGGTTTTTGTCATTGCTTCACACAAGTACTACTTTCCTAGACAAAGCCTTACTATTAAGCTTTCACTCTCGACAAAGAAGACAACTCAAGGTGCTGCAAGCCTAGTGATTGAACTCTTGATGGCAACTATGAACTTCATGAGGCTAGGCTCCGACTTAATATAAGAACAACTAATACTAGAACAACTAATACTGAAGTCTTACCACCCGAGACACTCCTTACTAGGCTCCTACTAGCTCACCGATGACTGGTTAGCACCGGTTTCAGGCTTGGGACGAGTGAGGTCAATTCTTTAATGAACTACTGGTACTGGATGGGCACTGTTTGGTTCTTTCCCTCCTTAGTTTCAGTCTCGTTGTTGCTGGTATCAGGCTTGGAGCTGCTCGCTTAAGTCTTTGATTTACTGGTTGTAGCCCTGTCGCTAGGTGCTTAAGTCTGATTGTTAGGTGTCGAGGTCTCGCTACTGACTAGCTTTATTCTTAGTGAAACTAGCTCCATTCTATGCCAGTGGAATCCCTAGATGGGGTAGTGCCAGACCCTAACTTCAACATGGGCATTGCCATTCTCATACTAGCTCTTTCCCTGGCAAGTAAGTCAACTAAGGACTTATTATAATCCAACTACCATAGCATCAAAGCAAGCACTCCAAACGAGTAAGTCAACTACCCGCGCCTACTGATGAAACTACAAAACTACTAGTTGGGGCAAGAACTCTACTTTCCTACCTCCTTAACAGCACTACCCAACTTACTAGAAGGGAACTAACTCTAAAAGGGCATAACCTTACTTTCGAACAGGACCAGCGAACAGGACTTAATAGAAGGAAGAGCAGCCCTGCCGCACAACTAATATAGTTGCTTGGCCCCTTTCCATTCCACCCTAACCGGGACTACTACTTGTTGGAACAGTCAACCCGGGTATACTTAGCCCGTACTTATGGGGTTTGATAGCAATTCTTGGCTTCAGTACTTATAGCCTAGTCACTTCCCTCTCATAGCCTAGTAGTTACTTCCTTCTCTCTCAGTATTGGTCTAGTTACTTCTAATCGGTGGGCTTACCCTCTAGAACTTAATTACTGGCAGGCAAACTTAATAAATAGGACTCCCTCTTGAGTTGAATTCTGTAATTCCAGTTTCTAGCTGTGACTTATGGGTTTGATTGCTTCCCTTACTAGCTTTCTCTCCTCAAGCTACTACTACTGGGCTACTCGTATACTACCACAACTAATGAAGGTGCTTAAAGTAATTACTACTACTAATTCAACAATAAATACTTAATTAAGTAGCAGCTACGGGTAGCGGCTTACTATAGGGCTCTCTATTCTTATTGTCAACTGAACTCACTAGAAAGGGTAGCTTGGTTAGTAGGCCTACTTACTATAAGGCACTCCTTTACTAGTATACGCTTGGCCCTTCCCACAACAACACCTTACTTTATATCAGTAGTTTTATACCTTCCGTAGTAGCTTGTCTCTGTTCCTGTTCCATCCTATGCCTTGCTCGTTCCATCCCTTGTATCAGTGGTTCCACTCTGTTTGGGAGTGGTTGAAGGCTGAAGTAGCTAAGTATTAGGCTTGGAATGCGTGGGTGTAGGAAGTAAGTAATTGGTCTACCCGGTGAAATTATTACTTGCTGAGTTAGTCAAGTGGAATTCTTGGACTTGCTAGCTCTACTCCCAATTAAGAAGTTCTGGCTGGTTTTGAAGCCTTACACCTACCAGCAGCAGTCCCTTACTATCTAGCATCAGGCTTAGCCGAGTGAGGTCAATTCTGTGAACCAATGGTATGGTGCCCTGCTTTAAGTCTGCTCAGTGTTAGTTGAATTCTTCTCTGAAGCTGCAGGGAAGAATTTCTAAATAGGGGCTTACTACTAACTACTTACTTCGGGCTTACTCCTTACTTCAGGGAATACTTAAGAAATAGGGGAAAGATACTCGAAATCAGGTGTTAAAGCCAGGCAACTTAATCTAAGGGCAACTAGGTGAATTCTGTCACTGCGGAGTGGAATTCTTGAAACAAGCACTCCCGGCTCTGTAGACTATCACTTCATTCTCACTTGAACTACTTTCATTCTTGAACTAAAGAGTTTCATTCTATCACTCAACAAGACTTAATAAATAGGACTTACTAACTAGCAGCTCTAGAACTTAATTACTTGGAGTTAGTTGTTACTGATACTTACTTAGTCCTGTAGTTGATAAGTACCTAGGTTGATTCGTTGGGCAGTGTTTTAGAATCAATACACTTGCTTTCAGGCTCGAATACACTGGTTTTAGTCTTAGACTCACTAGCATCAGTCTTAGCCACCAATATACACATACTAGACCAGCTAAACCTAGCATTAGCCTGCCACTCCCTTATTTTAGTCTAGCTACCCTTGGTTCCAGTCTTACTAGCACTGATGGAATTCTTACACCCCATATTACAGTTTCATTCCGATCTTACCTGCTTGAAGGCTGCCGAGTAGGTGTTTGGTTCTTTAACTCCCTTGTCTCAGGCTCGCTCAGTACTGGTTTCATCCTGCTAGTTGTTAGTTTGAGTCTGTCCTTTCATCCTTCAGTCTCAGTGGCATTGGCTCCATTCTAAGTGGACACTGGTTGGTTCTTTAACTACCTTGGTACTGATACTTACTCGGCTGTCCCTATTCCATCCTATGCCTCGCTCGTTCCATTCCTTGACTCACCACTTTCAGTCTTGCCAGCAGCGGGGTAAGCCTGCAACTCCCCGGTCGAAGCCTTGGAAGCACCGGTATCAGGCTCAGGCTCGGAAGCACCAGTATCAGGCTCGGAGTTGTTGGTTTGGTTCTTTAACTACCTCCTCCCATCCTTGCTAGCCCTTGTCTCAGTCTTGTTGGGAGCAGTTCCATTCTTTATCTGTAGCTACTAGATGCGGGGAAGACTTAAGAAATAGCCTCTGACTCACTACTTAAGCCTTACACTCCTTAGGTCAACTCTATAAGTTAGTTAACAAGGCTTATAGCCCACTAGCTCACCTCTTTCCTACTTGCCAACTTAGTTCCTAGCTACATCCTCTTCTCCGACTTGCCCACTTAGTTTCAATTCTGAGTCGTCTGGGGGCTCGTTCCATTCCTTGACTCACTAGCGGAAGTCTCGGTGGTACTGGCTCTATTCTCTAGCTACTCAGCTCCATTCTTGTACAACCCAGTTTCATTCTTATCACCCTTCCCCAGGAGCTGGGAATTAATACCGCCAAGACACGGATAGACAAGCAACGGGCCAAACAACTACTAATGTTGTGCGGCAGCCAATAAACAGTCATAACGGCCAAGCAACTACTAACGTTGCGCGGCAGGAGCAGCTATAACCAAGTCCTGTCTTCGTAGATGTACTCGGCCGCTGCGCGGCAGCAACAGCATAGACAGGGTATAGCCAGTTATAAACAAGTCCTTTGTTCGGGTGTCGCGGCAGGGTCGCTCCACTACCTTACTATATCGACTCACCAACCAGTTCCATTCCTTCCCTTGCATACCTCTGCTCCTTGGTCAACTCATACAGTTATTGCTCCTCTCTTAGAACTTCTATGCTACCTATGTCTCCTATACCTATTACTAATTCTTCTGTTTCTTCCTAAATTATTAGTGTAGTCCTTTAGTTCTTGACTTATAGCTTCCTCGCCCGCCTGTCGATGTCGAACAAAGGAAAGCACTTGGTTATAACTCATATTCACTCTCCTGTAGTTGTTTGGCTCTTTATCTGACTAAGCATTCCCTACTCAATTCTATCTTCTCCATATATAGGAAAACAGAAGTGGCTGCCGCGGCAGGAGCCCGTGAACTAGACTAGCCAATTACGAGAAGGAGGTTCTCTTTCCACTAAGACTACCCTATCGTAAACTACTGGCTTTTCACTATCACTCCCGGCTCATCTACCTCAGGCTACAAAACCTCTGGATACTAGACCTCTGGGCTCCTATTAAAAGAATGAGGCTCGGCTCCTCTACCTCTTGGCGGCTTCCTATTAGGTTTTTGTCATTGCTTCACACAAGTACTACTTTCCTAGACAAAGCCTTACTATTAAGCTTTCACTCTCGACAAAGAAGACAACTCAAGGTGCTGCAAGCCTAGTGATTGAACTCTTGATGGCAACTATGAACTTCATGAGGCTAGGCTCCGACTTAATATAAGAACAACTAATACTAGAACAACTAATACTGAAGTCTTACCACCCGAGACACTCCTTACTAGGCTCCTACTAGCTCACCGATGACTGGTTAGCACCGGTTTCAGGCTTGGGACGAGTGAGGTCAATTCTTTAATGAACTACTGGTACTGGATGGGCACTGTTTGGTTCTTTCCCTCCTTAGTTTCAGTCTCGTTGTTGCTGGTATCAGGCTTGGAGCTGCTCGCTTAAGTCTTTGATTTACTGGTTGTAGCCCTGTCGCTAGGTGCTTAAGTCTGATTGTTAGGTGTCGAGGTCTCGCTACTGACTAGCTTTATTCTTAGTGAAACTAGCTCCATTCTATGCCAGTGGAATCCCTAGATGGGGTAGTGCCAGACCCTAACTTCAACATGGGCATTGCCATTCTCATACTAGCTGTTTCCCTTACTAGCTACATTCTTCTACCTACTAGCTCCACTCTAGGTAGCAAAGAGACAAGCCAGTACCTGTGAGTGCAATTCTGATCTCTGATCTGACAACTTAGGTACTATAACATCGGGAAAGACTTAAGAAATAGGGACTAGTTCCATACTTACTAATCAGGGAAGACTTAATAAATAGGGCAAGAAACAAGCTTTTTGTGTGCAGTGTTTCATTCTGTTTGGCAGTGGTTGGAATTCTTAGTTGGAGTAGCGGCATTTGCCGCACAACTAATATAGTTGCTTGGCCCCTTTCCATTCCACCCTAACCGGGACTACTACTTGTTGGAACAGTCAACCCGGGTATACTTAGCCCGTACTTATGGGGTTTGATAGCAATTCTTGGCTTCAGTACTTATAGCCTAGTCACTTCCCTCTCATAGCCTAGTAGTTACTTCCTTCTCTCTCAGTATTGGTCTAGTTACTTCTAATCGGTGGGCTTACCCTCTAGAACTTAATTACTGGCAGGGGTTGAAGTCTATGTCTGTAGATCTATGCCCTTATAGTAATTTGAGTTGCATTCTTACCTTTTCACTGAGGGCTTACTTCTAACGAATTCTAATAAGGGCTAGTTGACTTAGGGCTTACTACCAAACTTAATAAATAGGACTCCCTCTTGAGTTGAATTCTGTAATTCCAGTTTCTAGCTGTGACTTATGGGTTTGATTGCTTCCCTTACTAGCTTTCTCTCCTCAAGCTACTACTACTGGGCTACTCGTATACTACCACAACTAATGAAGGTGCTTAAAGTAATTACTACTACTAATTCAACAATAAATACTTAATTAAGTAGCAGCTACGGGTAGCGGCTTACTATAGGGCTCTCTATTCTTATTGTCAACTGAACTCACTAGAAAGGGTAGCTTGGTTAGTAGGCCTACTTACTATAAGGCACTCCTTTACTAGTATACGCTTGGCCCTTCCCACAACAACACCTTACTTTATATCAGTAGTTTTATACCTTCCGTAGTAGCTTGTCTCTGTTCCTGTTCCATCCTATGCCTTGCTCGTTCCATCCCTTGTATCAGTGGTTCCACTCTGTTTGGGAGTGGTTGAAGGCTGAAGTAGCTAAGTATTAGGCTTGGAATGCGTGGGTGTAGGAAGTAAGTAATTGGTCTACCCGGTGAAATTATTACTTGCTGAGTTAGTCAAGTGGAATTCTTGGACTTGCTAGCTCTACTCCCAATTAAGAAGTTCTGGCTGGTTTTGAAGCCTTACACCTACCAGCAGCAGTCCCTTACTATCTAGCATCAGGCTTAGCCGAGTGAGGTCAATTCTGCAATCCAAGGTTATAGTGCACTGCTTTAAGTCTGCTCAGTGTTAGTTGAATTCTTCTCTGAAGCTGCAGGGAAGAATTTCTAAATAGGGGCTTACTACTAACTACTTACTTCGGGCTTACTCCTTACTTCAGGGAATACTTAAGAAATAGGGGAAAGATACTCGAAATCAGGTGTTAAAGCCAGGCAACTTAATCTAAGGGCAACTAGGTGAATTCTGTCACTGCGGAGTGGAATTCTTGAAACAAGCACTCCCGGCTCTGTAGACTATCACTTCATTCTCACTTGAACTACTTTCATTCTTGAACTAAAGAGTTTCATTCTATCACTCAACAAGACTTAATAAATAGGACTTACTAACTAGCAGCTCTAGAACTTAATTACTTGGAGTTAGTTGTTACTGATACTTACTTAGTCCTGTAGTTGATAAGTACCTAGGTTGATTCGTTGGGCAGTGTTTTAGAATCAATACACTTGCTTTCAGGCTCGAATACACTGGTTTTAGTCTTAGACTCACTAGCATCAGTCTTAGCCACCAATATACACATACTAGACCAGCTAAACCTAGCATTAGCCTGCCACTCCCTTATTTTAGTCTAGCTACCCTTGGTTCCAGTCTTACTAGCACTGATGGAATTCTTACACCCCATATTACAGTTTCATTCCGATCTTACCTGCTTGAAGGCTGCCGAGTAGGTGTTTGGTTCTTTAACTCCCTTGTCTCAGGCTCGCTCAGTACTGGTTTCATCCTGCTAGTTGTTAGTTTGAGTCTGTCCTTTCATCCTTCAGTCTCAGTGGCATTGGCTCCATTCTAAGTGGACACTGGTTGGTTCTTTAACTACCTTGGTACTGATACTTACTCGGCTGTCCCTATTCCATCCTATGCCTCGCTCGTTCCATTCCTTGACTCACCACTTTCAGTCTTGCCAGCAGCGGGGTAAGCCTGCAACTCCCCGGTCGAAGCCTTGGAAGCACCGGTATCAGGCTCAGGCTCGGAAGCACCAGTATCAGGCTCGGAGTTGTTGGTTTGGTTCTTTAACTACCTCCTCCCATCCTTGCTAGCCCTTGTCTCAGTCTTGTTGGGAGCAGTTCCATTCTTTATCTGTAGCTACTAGATGCGGGGAAGACTTAAGAAATAGCCTCTGACTCACTACTTAAGCCTTACACTCCTTAGGTCAACTCTATAAGTTAGTTAACAAGGCTTATAGCCCACTAGCTCACCTCTTTCCTACTTGCCAACTTAGTTCCTAGCTACATCCTCTTCTCCGACTTGCCCACTTAGTTTCAATTCTGAGTCGTCTGGGGGCTCGTTCCATTCCTTGACTCACTAGCGGAAGTCTCGGTGGTACTGGCTCTATTCTCTAGCTACTCAGCTCCATTCTTGTACAACCCAGTTTCATTCTTATCACCCTTCCCCAGGAGCTGGGAATTAATACCGCCAAGACACGGATAGACAAGCAACGGGCCAAACAACTACTAATGTTGTGCGGCAGCCAATAAACAGTCATAACGGCCAAGCAACTACTAACGTTGCGCGGCAGGAGCAGCTATAACCAAGTCCTGTCTTCGTAGATGTACTCGGCCGCTGCGCGGCAGCAACAGCATAGACAGGGTATAGCCAGTTATAAACAAGTCCTTTGTTCGGGTGTCGCGGCAGGGTCGCTCCACTACCTTACTATATCGACTCACCAACCAGTTCCATTCCTTCCCTTGCATACCTCTGCTCCTTGGTCAACTCATACAGTTATTGCTCCTCTCTTAGAACTTCTATGCTACCTATGTCTCCTATACCTATTACTAATTCTTCTGTTTCTTCCTAAATTATTAGTGTAGTCCTTTAGTTCTTGACTTATAGCTTCCTCGCCCGCCTGTCGATGTCGAACAAAGGAAAGCACTTGGTTATAACTCATATTCACTCTCCTGTAGTTGTTTGGCTCTTTATCTGACTAAGCATTCCCTACTCAATTCTATCTTCTCCATATATAGGAAAACAGAAGTGGCTGCCGCGGCAGGAGCCCGTGAACTAGACTAGCCAATTACGAGAAGGAGGTTCTCTTTCCACTAAGACTACCCTATCGTAAACTACTGGCTTTTCACTATCACTCCCGGCTCATCTACCTCAGGCTACAAAACCTCTGGATACTAGACCTCTGGGCTCCTATTAAAAGAATGAGGCTCGGCTCCTCTACCTCTTGGCGGCTTCCTATTAGGTTTTTGTCATTGCTTCACACAAGTACTACTTTCCTAGACAAAGCCTTACTATTAAGCTTTCACTCTCGACAAAGAAGACAACTCAAGGTGCTGCAAGCCTAGTGATTGAACTCTTGATGGCAACTATGAACTTCATGAGGCTAGGCTCCGACTTAATATAAGAACAACTAATACTAGAACAACTAATACTGAAGTCTTACCACCCGAGACACTCCTTACTAGGCTCCTACTAGCTCACCGATGACTGGTTAGCACCGGTTTCAGGCTTGGGACGAGTGAGGTCAATTCTTTAATGAACTACTGGTACTGGATGGGCACTGTTTGGTTCTTTCCCTCCTTAGTTTCAGTCTCGTTGTTGCTGGTATCAGGCTTGGAGCTGCTCGCTTAAGTCTTTGATTTACTGGTTGTAGCCCTGTCGCTAGGTGCTTAAGTCTGATTGTTAGGTGTCGAGGTCTCGCTACTGACTAGCTTTATTCTTAGTGAAACTAGCTCCATTCTATGCCAGTGGAATCCCTAGATGGGGTAGTGCCAGACCCTAACTTCAACATGGGCATTGCCATTCTCATACTAGCTCTTTCCCTTACTAGCTACATTCTTCTACCTACTAGCTCCACTCTAGGTAGCAAAGAGACAAGCCAGTACCTGTGAGTGCAATTCTGATCTCTGATCTGACAACTTAGGTACTATAACATCGGGAAAGACTTAAGAAATAGGGACTAGTTCCATACTTACTAATCAGGGAAGACTTAATAAATAGGGCAAGAAACAAGCTTTTTGTGTGCAGTGTTTCATTCTGTTTGGCAGTGGTTGGAATTCTTAGTTGGAGTAGCGGCATTGCACTTACGGGTTGAAGTCTATGTCTGTAGATCTATGCCCTTATAGTAATTTGAGTTGCATTCTTACCTTTTCACTGAGGGCTTACTTCTAACGAATTCTAATAAGGGCTAGTTGACTTAGGGCTTACTACTAACTTCGGTCAATCGGTGGGAATGCAAAGAATAGTAAGTATAAGCAAGCATAACAGTAGGAGTGAGTTCATCTAGTAGCAACAGTAGGAGTGATAGATTTAGTACCCGGTGAGCAACAGTAGCAGTGATGGATGGAGGCTTTCAGCACCTTTAGTGGAATTCTTATTCTCATACTTCCCCCGGCCTCATTCTTAAACTACTGAGCTTCATTCTTCTACTGGATGCGGGGAATCTTAGGCTCTGATTTCACTGCTTAAGGCTTCTACTTAAGAGTTTCATTCTTCAATCCCATTACTAGATGCACTGGTTGAACTCTTTAACTACCGAGTTGCATTCTGATCTTACTACTAGGGCAACATTAGCTATAGCCTGTAACTCCCTGCTTGAAGTCTTGCTCACCCTACCTTCAGTCTATCGCTGCCCGGGAACTGATTAAATGCCGAGTCTTTACCCTCTCATTCTGGTAGTTAGTGGTTTCATTCTTATCTACTACCCCTACTTAGTTTGATTCTTTCCCACTCATATTGCTCCTATAAGTAGCTCTCCGGTAACAAGTCTCTTTCTGTTCTTATGAAGCTAGGGCACCAACACAAGAACCAGTAATGGAGCAATCCAAGGTTATAGTGCACTGCTTTAAGTCTGCTCAGTGTTAGTTGAATTCTTCTCTGAAGCTGCAGGGAAGAATTTCTAAATAGGGGCTTACTACTAACTACTTACTTCGGGCTTACTCCTTACTTCAGGGAATACTTAAGAAATAGGGGAAAGATACTCGAAATCAGGTGTTAAAGCCAGGCAACTTAATCTAAGGGCTAAATAGGGGCTTACTACTAACTACTTACTTCGGGCTTACTCCTTACTTCAGGGAATACTTAAGAAATAGGGGAAAGATACTCGAAATCAGGTGTTAAAGCCAGGCAACTTAATCTAAGGGCAACTAGGTGAATTCTGTCACTGCGGAGTGGAATTCTTGAAACAAGCACTCCCGGCTCTGTAGACTATCACTTCATTCTCACTTGAACTACTTTCATTCTTGAACTAAAGAGTTTCATTCTATCACTCAACAAGACTTAATAAATAGGACTTACTAACTAGCAGCTCTAGAACTTAATTACTTGGAGTTAGTTGTTACTGATACTTACTTAGTCCTGTAGTTGATAAGTACCTAGGTTGATTCGTTGGGCAGTGTTTTAGAATCAATACACTTGCTTTCAGGCTCGAATACACTGGTTTTAGTCTTAGACTCACTAGCATCAGTCTTAGCCACCAATATACACATACTAGACCAGCTAAACCTAGCATTAGCCTGCCACTCCCTTATTTTAGTCTAGCTACCCTTGGTTCCAGTCTTACTAGCACTGATGGAATTCTTACACCCCATATTACAGTTTCATTCCGATCTTACCTGCTTGAAGGCTGCCGAGTAGGTGTTTGGTTCTTTAACTCCCTTGTCTCAGGCTCGCTCAGTACTGGTTTCATCCTGCTAGTTGTTAGTTTGAGTCTGTCCTTTCATCCTTCAGTCTCAGTGGCATTGGCTCCATTCTAAGTGGACACTGGTTGGTTCTTTAACTACCTTGGTACTGATACTTACTCGGCTGTCCCTATTCCATCCTATGCCTCGCTCGTTCCATTCCTTGACTCACCACTTTCAGTCTTGCCAGCAGCGGGGTAAGCCTGCAACTCCCCGGTCGAAGCCTTGGAAGCACCGGTATCAGGCTCAGGCTCGGAAGCACCAGTATCAGGCTCGGAGTTGTTGGTTTGGTTCTTTAACTACCTCCTCCCATCCTTGCTAGCCCTTGTCTCAGTCTTGTTGGGAGCAGTTCCATTCTTTATCTGTAGCTACTAGATGCGGGGAAGACTTAAGAAATAGCCTCTGACTCACTACTTAAGCCTTACACTCCTTAGGTCAACTCTATAAGTTAGTTAACAAGGCTTATAGCCCACTAGCTCACCTCTTTCCTACTTGCCAACTTAGTTCCTAGCTACATCCTCTTCTCCGACTTGCCCACTTAGTTTCAATTCTGAGTCGTCTGGGGGCTCGTTCCATTCCTTGACTCACTAGCGGAAGTCTCGGTGGTACTGGCTCTATTCTCTAGCTACTCAGCTCCATTCTTGTACAACCCAGTTTCATTCTTATCACCCTTCCCCAGGAGCTGGGAATTAATACCGCCAAGACACGGATAGACAAGCAACGGGCCAAACAACTACTAATGTTGTGCGGCAGCCAATAAACAGTCATAACGGCCAAGCAACTACTAACGTTGCGCGGCAGGAGCAGCTATAACCAAGTCCTGTCTTCGTAGATGTACTCGGCCGCTGCGCGGCAGCAACAGCATAGACAGGGTATAGCCAGTTATAAACAAGTCCTTTGTTCGGGTGTCGCGGCAGGGTCGCTCCACTACCTTACTATATCGACTCACCAACCAGTTCCATTCCTTCCCTTGCATACCTCTGCTCCTTGGTCAACTCATACAGTTATTGCTCCTCTCTTAGAACTTCTATGCTACCTATGTCTCCTATACCTATTACTAATTCTTCTGTTTCTTCCTAAATTATTAGTGTAGTCCTTTAGTTCTTGACTTATAGCTTCCTCGCCCGCCTGTCGATGTCGAACAAAGGAAAGCACTTGGTTATAACTCATATTCACTCTCCTGTAGTTGTTTGGCTCTTTATCTGACTAAGCATTCCCTACTCAATTCTATCTTCTCCATATATAGGAAAACAGAAGTGGCTGCCGCGGCAGGAGCCCGTGAACTAGACTAGCCAATTACGAGAAGGAGGTTCTCTTTCCACTAAGACTACCCTATCGTAAACTACTGGCTTTTCACTATCACTCCCGGCTCATCTACCTCAGGCTACAAAACCTCTGGATACTAGACCTCTGGGCTCCTATTAAAAGAATGAGGCTCGGCTCCTCTACCTCTTGGCGGCTTCCTATTAGGTTTTTGTCATTGCTTCACACAAGTACTACTTTCCTAGACAAAGCCTTACTATTAAGCTTTCACTCTCGACAAAGAAGACAACTCAAGGTGCTGCAAGCCTAGTGATTGAACTCTTGATGGCAACTATGAACTTCATGAGGCTAGGCTCCGACTTAATATAAGAACAACTAATACTAGAACAACTAATACTGAAGTCTTACCACCCGAGACACTCCTTACTAGGCTCCTACTAGCTCACCGATGACTGGTTAGCACCGGTTTCAGGCTTGGGACGAGTGAGGTCAATTCTTTAATGAACTACTGGTACTGGATGGGCACTGTTTGGTTCTTTCCCTCCTTAGTTTCAGTCTCGTTGTTGCTGGTATCAGGCTTGGAGCTGCTCGCTTAAGTCTTTGATTTACTGGTTGTAGCCCTGTCGCTAGGTGCTTAAGTCTGATTGTTAGGTGTCGAGGTCTCGCTACTGACTAGCTTTATTCTTAGTGAAACTAGCTCCATTCTATGCCAGTGGAATCCCTAGATGGGGTAGTGCCAGACCCTAACTTCAACATGGGCATTGCCATTCTCATACTAGCTCTTTCCCTTACTAGCTACATTCTTCTACCTACTAGCTCCACTCTAGGTAGCAAAGAGACAAGCCAGTACCTGTGAGTGCAATTCTGATCTCTGATCTGACAACTTAGGTACTATAACATCGGGAAAGACTTAAGAAATAGGGACTAGTTCCATACTTACTAATCAGGGAAGACTTAATAAATAGGGCAAGAAACAAGCTTTTTGTGTGCAGTGTTTCATTCTGTTTGGCAGTGGTTGGAATTCTTAGTTGGAGTAGCGGCATTGCACTTACGGGTTGAAGTCTATGTCTGTAGATCTATGCCCTTATAGTAATTTGAGTTGCATTCTTACCTTTTCACTGAGGGCTTACTTCTAACGAATTCTAATAAGGGCTAGTTGACTTAGGGCTTACTACTAACTTCGGTCAATCGGTGGGAATGCAAAGAATAGTAAGTATAAGCAAGCATAACAGTAGGAGTGAGTTCATCTAGTAGCAACAGTAGGAGTGATAGATTTAGTACCCGGTGAGCAACAGTAGCAGTGATGGATGGAGGCTTTCAGCACCTTTAGTGGAATTCTTATTCTCATACTTCCCCCGGCCTCATTCTTAAACTACTGAGCTTCATTCTTCTACTGGATGCGGGGAATCTTAGGCTCTGATTTCACTGCTTAAGGCTTCTACTTAAGAGTTTCATTCTTCAATCCCATTACTAGATGCACTGGTTGAACTCTTTAACTACCGAGTTGCATTCTGATCTTACTACTAGGGCAACATTAGCTATAGCCTGTAACTCCCTGCTTGAAGTCTTGCTCACCCTACCTTCAGTCTATCGCTGCCCGGGAACTGATTAAATGCCGAGTCTTTACCCTCTCATTCTGGTAGTTAGTGGTTTCATTCTTATCTACTACCCCTACTTAGTTTGATTCTTTCCCACTCATATTGCTCCTATAAGTAGCTCTCCGGTAACAAGTCTCTTTCTGTTCTTATGAAGCTAGGGCACCAACACAAGAACCAGTAATGGATTAAACCCAAAACTATCCTAGAAAGTCACTTCTGAAGTCAACAAAGAATGAATTTTCTCTTATCTTCTCTGCGACAAACACACGAAATAAACTAGTCTGTTGAAGATCAGTCTTAGAGTACCACCTAGCCTCAGTACGAGTAGGCACTGGTTGAGTCTAAGATTGACTAGCTCCGTTCTGATACTGAATAGTTCCATTCTTATGACCCGAATGAGAGAAATGAGTTTTCTTCTGATGCTGACTGACTAGTTGGATTCTTTGACTCCTTAGTTTGATCTGTCGGGTGTAGTGAGTGAGAAAATAAGTAAAGGTGCTGAAAGCCTTTGTTTAAGTCACCAAGCAACTAGGCAAGTCACTACTAATGTGGTGAATTCTGTCACTGCGGAGTGGAATTCTTGAAACAAGCACTCCCGGCTCTGTAGACTATCACTTCATTCTCACTTGAACTACTTTCATTCTTGAACTAAAGAGTTTCATTCTATCACTCAACAAGACTTAATAAATAGGACTTACTAACTAGCAGCTCTAGAACTTAATTACTTGGAGTTAGTTGTTACTGATACTTACTTAGTCCTGTAGTTGATAAGTACCTAGGTTGATTCGTTGGGCAGTGTTTTAGAATCAATACACTTGCTTTCAGGCTCGAATACACTGGTTTTAGTCTTAGACTCACTAGCATCAGTCTTAGCCACCAATATACACATACTAGACCAGCTAAACCTAGCATTAGCCTGCCACTCCCTTATTTTAGTCTAGCTACCCTTGGTTCCAGTCTTACTAGCACTGATGGAATTCTTACACCCCATATTACAGTTTCATTCCGATCTTACCTGCTTGAAGGCTGCCGAGTAGGTGTTTGGTTCTTTAACTCCCTTGTCTCAGGCTCGCTCAGTACTGGTTTCATCCTGCTAGTTGTTAGTTTGAGTCTGTCCTTTCATCCTTCAGTCTCAGTGGCATTGGCTCCATTCTAAGTGGACACTGGTTGGTTCTTTAACTACCTTGGTACTGATACTTACTCGGCTGTCCCTATTCCATCCTATGCCTCGCTCGTTCCATTCCTTGACTCACCACTTTCAGTCTTGCCAGCAGCGGGGTAAGCCTGCAACTCCCCGGTCGAAGCCTTGGAAGCACCGGTATCAGGCTCAGGCTCGGAAGCACCAGTATCAGGCTCGGAGTTGTTGGTTTGGTTCTTTAACTACCTCCTCCCATCCTTGCTAGCCCTTGTCTCAGTCTTGTTGGGAGCAGTTCCATTCTTTATCTGTAGCTACTAGATGCGGGGAAGACTTAAGAAATAGCCTCTGACTCACTACTTAAGCCTTACACTCCTTAGGTCAACTCTATAAGTTAGTTAACAAGGCTTATAGCCCACTAGCTCACCTCTTTCCTACTTGCCAACTTAGTTCCTAGCTACATCCTCTTCTCCGACTTGCCCACTTAGTTTCAATTCTGAGTCGTCTGGGGGCTCGTTCCATTCCTTGACTCACTAGCGGAAGTCTCGGTGGTACTGGCTCTATTCTCTAGCTACTCAGCTCCATTCTTGTACAACCCAGTTTCATTCTTATCACCCTTCCCCAGGAGCTGGGAATTAATACCGCCAAGACACGGATAGACAAGCAACGGGCCAAACAACTACTAATGTTGTGCGGCAGCCAATAAACAGTCATAACGGCCAAGCAACTACTAACGTTGCGCGGCAGGAGCAGCTATAACCAAGTCCTGTCTTCGTAGATGTACTCGGCCGCTGCGCGGCAGCAACAGCATAGACAGGGTATAGCCAGTTATAAACAAGTCCTTTGTTCGGGTGTCGCGGCAGGGTCGCTCCACTACCTTACTATATCGACTCACCAACCAGTTCCATTCCTTCCCTTGCATACCTCTGCTCCTTGGTCAACTCATACAGTTATTGCTCCTCTCTTAGAACTTCTATGCTACCTATGTCTCCTATACCTATTACTAATTCTTCTGTTTCTTCCTAAATTATTAGTGTAGTCCTTTAGTTCTTGACTTATAGCTTCCTCGCCCGCCTGTCGATGTCGAACAAAGGAAAGCACTTGGTTATAACTCATATTCACTCTCCTGTAGTTGTTTGGCTCTTTATCTGACTAAGCATTCCCTACTCAATTCTATCTTCTCCATATATAGGAAAACAGAAGTGGCTGCCGCGGCAGGAGCCCGTGAACTAGACTAGCCAATTACGAGAAGGAGGTTCTCTTTCCACTAAGACTACCCTATCGTAAACTACTGGCTTTTCACTATCACTCCCGGCTCATCTACCTCAGGCTACAAAACCTCTGGATACTAGACCTCTGGGCTCCTATTAAAAGAATGAGGCTCGGCTCCTCTACCTCTTGGCGGCTTCCTATTAGGTTTTTGTCATTGCTTCACACAAGTACTACTTTCCTAGACAAAGCCTTACTATTAAGCTTTCACTCTCGACAAAGAAGACAACTCAAGGTGCTGCAAGCCTAGTGATTGAACTCTTGATGGCAACTATGAACTTCATGAGGCTAGGCTCCGACTTAATATAAGAACAACTAATACTAGAACAACTAATACTGAAGTCTTACCACCCGAGACACTCCTTACTAGGCTCCTACTAGCTCACCGATGACTGGTTAGCACCGGTTTCAGGCTTGGGACGAGTGAGGTCAATTCTTTAATGAACTACTGGTACTGGATGGGCACTGTTTGGTTCTTTCCCTCCTTAGTTTCAGTCTCGTTGTTGCTGGTATCAGGCTTGGAGCTGCTCGCTTAAGTCTTTGATTTACTGGTTGTAGCCCTGTCGCTAGGTGCTTAAGTCTGATTGTTAGGTGTCGAGGTCTCGCTACTGACTAGCTTTATTCTTAGTGAAACTAGCTCCATTCTATGCCAGTGGAATCCCTAGATGGGGTAGTGCCAGACCCTAACTTCAACATGGGCATTGCCATTCTCATACTAGCTCTTTCCCTTACTAGCTACATTCTTCTACCTACTAGCTCCACTCTAGGTAGCAAAGAGACAAGCCAGTACCTGTGAGTGCAATTCTGATCTCTGATCTGACAACTTAGGTACTATAACATCGGGAAAGACTTAAGAAATAGGGACTAGTTCCATACTTACTAATCAGGGAAGACTTAATAAATAGGGCAAGAAACAAGCTTTTTGTGTGCAGTGTTTCATTCTGTTTGGCAGTGGTTGGAATTCTTAGTTGGAGTAGCGGCATTGCACTTACGGGTTGAAGTCTATGTCTGTAGATCTATGCCCTTATAGTAATTTGAGTTGCATTCTTACCTTTTCACTGAGGGCTTACTTCTAACGAATTCTAATAAGGGCTAGTTGACTTAGGGCTTACTACTAACTTCGGTCAATCGGTGGGAATGCAAAGAATAGTAAGTATAAGCAAGCATAACAGTAGGAGTGAGTTCATCTAGTAGCAACAGTAGGAGTGATAGATTTAGTACCCGGTGAGCAACAGTAGCAGTGATGGATGGAGGCTTTCAGCACCTTTAGTGGAATTCTTATTCTCATACTTCCCCCGGCCTCATTCTTAAACTACTGAGCTTCATTCTTCTACTGGATGCGGGGAATCTTAGGCTCTGATTTCACTGCTTAAGGCTTCTACTTAAGAGTTTCATTCTTCAATCCCATTACTAGATGCACTGGTTGAACTCTTTAACTACCGAGTTGCATTCTGATCTTACTACTAGGGCAACATTAGCTATAGCCTGTAACTCCCTGCTTGAAGTCTTGCTCACCCTACCTTCAGTCTATCGCTGCCCGGGAACTGATTAAATGCCGAGTCTTTACCCTCTCATTCTGGTAGTTAGTGGTTTCATTCTTATCTACTACCCCTACTTAGTTTGATTCTTTCCCACTCATATTGCTCCTATAAGTAGCTCTCCGGTAACAAGTCTCTTTCTGTTCTTATGAAGCTAGGGCACCAACACAAGAACCAGTAATGGATTAAACCCAAAACTATCCTAGAAAGTCACTTCTGAAGTCAACAAAGAATGAATTTTCTCTTATCTTCTCTGCGACAAACACACGAAATAAACTAGTCTGTTGAAGATCAGTCTTAGAGTACCACCTAGCCTCAGTACGAGTAGGCACTGGTTGAGTCTAAGATTGACTAGCTCCGTTCTGATACTGAATAGTTCCATTCTTATGACCCGAATGAGAGAAATGAGTTTTCTTCTGATGCTGACTGACTAGTTGGATTCTTTGACTCCTTAGTTTGATCTGTCGGGTGTAGTGAGTGAGAAAATAAGTAAAGGTGCTGAAAGCCTTTGTTTAAGTCACCAAGCAACTAGGCAAGTCACTACTAATGTGACGCGGCAGGGCTGTTGTATACAAAGGATATGGATTTCTTCTTTGCTTAACACTAGCAAACTGACTCTAAAGCCTCTACTAAAGCTTAGTTGTATTCTTTGACTTACTTGGTTCATTCCTACTTGAACTACTTGCCAACTTAGTTCCCCATTCAGTAATTCTACCCTTGCCCACCTCGCCTATGGCTTTTTGCACTCTTTATTGCCTGACTTACTGGCTTACCTCTCCCTCTTGCTACCTCAACTCTAATGTGGGGAATTCATACTACTTTCCACTCTCACTCTTTACTTGAGAACTGGAACTGTCTCTTTTGAAACAGTACTACAACTAAAGGTATGAAACAATCACCAGGTAATTACTTATACGCTCACACTTTCATAACTCCCCAACTTACTACTTATACGCTCTTTTCACTCATTAGTTACTTTCTATCTTTCCGGGGCTCCTGCCGAGCAAGTAAGTCCACAAGCCAAGCCTAACTAGCAACAACTGACTATAAGGGCCAACTTCTCATAAAGGCCTCCGGCAACTATTAACTTCATTCAACAAGCAGCTGGCAACAATACCTATGGCTCTGTAAACTCATACTGATTCCACTGCTTCCCGAACTTATCATAAGGGCTAGCTTTCCTCTCTCTCCTCGGGCTATTAACCCTAACTAAACTGACCTTGCCTACCTCTTCGGTGTTGCCTTATGGGTTCCTAAACCCCTGTTTGTCTCCGGAGTCAACTAATTCCATTCTATTCTTTATGTACTAAGTCCTGTATTTGTCTTTATCGCCTACCCTGCCCGAGTACAAAGTCAGTAAACGAGCCTATCTCTCGTATTGGAATCAAACAAGTCATTCCAGGAATGGAAGCAGTGTGTGCCAAGCCAGAGAAAGTCAAGGAATGATAGAGACTCTAAGCCAACAAGCACTTATGGAACAATACTAGAAGCCTTAACTAGGGATTTAACTGGGCCAAGGGAACCATCAAAATGTTATAACTCGGCATGAGCAAGTCCTAATTAAGCCTGAATTCTTATCCTCTAACTCTGGCTCATCTCTTATATCAGACTTTTCTGTAGCTAGTGCTGCCCTGGCTTTAAGGCTTGGAGTTAGTAGTTGTAGTATTACTACCCTGGCTTTAAGGCGTATACTGCCGAGTGGAATTCTTTCATTCCGTATTTCTCATCTAACTCTCTTTTCTATGTCCGTATTTCTCATCTAACTCTTGTACCCCAGACTTCTTAATTACCCTTCCCCGGAACTTCTAATTAGGCTAGTAGCAGTGGTTGGCGAACACAGGTTGATTCCTGTTGAACTTATAATAAAGGGAACTGATTAAATGCCGAGTAGCAGTGGTTTAAGGAATTCTAATATGGGACTCCTTAGTTTGATTCCGAGGTAAGTGAGTTAAGACTGGTAGTTAGTCCAATTACTTAAGGGCAGGATCTTATTAATTCCAATGAAACTCTACAACTACCAAGCTACTACTAGATGAAGAAGATGGGTAATATTAGTTCAATTATGTACTTAACTCCCTGGTTTCATCCTTGCACCTACGAGTTGCATTCCTCTACCCACTAAATTCATTCTTATCCGCTACTCCAACTCTGGCTCATAACTCATACTAAAACCAGAACCCATCCTATGTCAACTAATACAGATGAAGCTTTACTACTCTACTACTAGCAACCTTCTTACTTAAAGAATCAAACCACCACTTAGATGCGGGGCGAGTTCTATTTCTATTCTCAAAGTAGAGCTCAGGTGCTCAAACTCCAGAAGTGGGGCCTTCTAGTATTGTTTGACTTCAAGTTGAAGCCCTTCCCTATTGTCTCCCCCTGTAGTATATGCTTGCCCTTATTGTAAGTTCTGTATTCTGTGTTTCTGTAGTCCTTGTTTATAGCTCGTTCCCTAGAACTCCTTTCACTCCTAACTCATCCCTAGAACTCCTTTCACTCCTAACTCAGGTACTAACTCATAACTCATAACTCCTTTTTCACTCATAACTCCTAACTCCTATATAACTCTGGTATTTAATCTAACAACTAGAACTCTTATCCTCTACCTCATGAAGTAGAAGAAGGATATTCTTTGCTTACCTCCTTCCTGTCTTTCTCTTTCATTACTTTCCCTTATTAGAAGTTGCGGGAAACTAATTCTTATTTGGACCAGTACTTATAATTTCAATAGGCACCCCTATCCCTTAACTACCCTACGAAGTTAGTAAACACCAAGTAAGTAAACTACCCGTGCCTTGTATAGGAATGAAAACAAGCATACCCTAGCTCCTTTACTAGAGCATAAGCACAAGCCCTACCCACACCCCAACTAGAGTATTGGAATGAAACCCAACTATTAAGTAGAGGGCAAAGAATGCAACTAGTAAGTCAACTACCCTACCCGGAGACAAAGTAAGTGAGCAGAGGACTTATAATAAGGGCAGATCAAACGAGGGAATAAAAGAAAGAAACTCGTATCTACTCTTTCTCTTTGGACTACAACTACAGGACGAGCACCCAAACTATACTTTCCACTGAACCTCTATCCTCTCTCTACTCTAACTCGGGCTCTGTAAACTCTAACTCTCCTCTGGCTTAGAATCGATACCTCTGGCTACTAATCCCTAAAGAAAAAGTTCTACTACTTGTAAACTCATACTTATTCTACTGCTCTACCTACTAGGAAGGTTGGCATAAGCTACTGATGAAATTGATCCTATACCTAATTGGCATAGGCTACTGATGCTGATTCTAATTCTTCCCTGGATTGGATTCGATCTACCACTTTATACCTGCACCAATAATACTTAATTGTCATTGACATCTAGCAACTTCATTGTCATTGACTGACATCTAGTACATTCCCTGACCTGAGTGGATGTTAACTACTTATTAAGCACTGCTCCCCTATGGCCTTTGCCTCCTTGCCTACTGGGAACCGTTATTCTACTTAACTACACTACCCTAGTCACTTCTAGGAAAACAGATTCCACTGGGCTGGGGGCGTGTAACAAGACTTATTCCTTTGACTCCCCACTTCCTATTGTCTACCTCGCATACCTCTTTGACTTGGTCCACCAATACTTGACTTCTTTCAACCTTTCCGTATTCCTAGGTTAGAGGTCAATTCCGTATTCCTAGGGGTTAGGTCAATTCTTTACTTCCTTGGTTCATTCTTAAAGCAGCTGGCTCTTATACCGTTGTCAACTATCAACTTCATTCGGCTCATCTACCTAAGTCAACTTTCCTCTTCTTTAGTCGAGCGTTTGCTTTCCTCGCACTGCTTACCTTGATTCTTATTAAGTACTAGACCTGAAACTTACTAGAAAGGCCTATGATTCCTATGTCAACTCATACTTATATCTTCTTTCTTGCTCTAGTAGTTAAGTGGAATCCCATATTTGCCTTGCGCCTCAACTAAACTCATACGGAATCCAACTTTCAAGAATTCTATTAGCAACTCGAGACTACAGGCAAAGAATTCAACAAGCATATAAGTATAGGAATGCAATAAGCCTCTACTCTAACTCCCAACACTGACAGAGACCCTAGCTCGAAAGGCCCTAAAAGAGACCAGAGGAAGTACACGAGACCAGAGGAAGTACACGAGACCAAAGGCATGTACTAGATGACTAGAACAAGACCCACTTGCTACTTATAAATACTCGGAGCCAGGGGAGCAAACTACCCGGTTTCATTCTTTCATTCAATAATACATACTAGCTTCTTTACCCGGATCTATCCTTTGATAACTTCTCTGCTGAGCTCCAAACAAGACCCGGAACTTACAATAAGGGAAGGCGGGAGGCTTACTACTGGACTACTTAGTTCCATTCTTTTAATTACTGGGTGAATTCTTAGTTGTACCTGTTTAAGGCTTACCCCCATCAGTGCCATTCTTTCCCTCTTGAGTTTGATTCTGATGCTTGACAGTTTGATTCTTATCTTAGTACTAGGGCAAGACTTAATAAATAGGGGGTGGAATTCCAATACTGCTTATAGGTCAATTCTTATCTTAGTACTAGCTTCGGGGGCCAAGCAACGACTACAAAGGCAAAGAGAAGAATCTAGTAGAGCCTCTATAATAAGTTGAGGGGAAGAAAGAGAATCAGTTCAATCTACTTTAATGGAATGTCCTGGAATTATTAGTCTGGCCTGTGCGGTAAGAACGAGTGCTGTGCCACTTATATATCTGCGTTTGGCCCCGATCCATACTAAATGATATATAAATTCTATATTCTCTTATCAAAGGAGAAAACACAGATTCAAGTAAAACACCCGAACCTCTCTCCTATGGCTAACTTGAATTCTCTCTTATAATATAATAGAACTTATTCTTCTCATGAACTTTCCTCTTTTTCTTCTCATGAACTTAGCCAAAGCCAGATCCTGCTCTTTATTATTTATTATAGATCTAACTAACCAACAACCCATGGGGCCCGACTTAGAGCTAGCAACCTTTCTTACCTTGAGGAGTCCTGTGCCCTTAAGTGATTGGGGAAATCAATTGACCAAACCACGGTAGCCCTGGTAGCCCTGGGATTTTGGATAGCTTCGTTAGTGACTTAAGTAAGGATGGAAGTCAACTCGTATCTACTCTTTGGACCACTAGCCGAATAAAGACCACTTGGCCTCACTCCTACTGTTGCTCAGCTCACTTAAACTGAACTTTCTTTCTTTCCTTCCCGCTTCAAAGCCAGATCTTAACCCTGGATCAATAGTACTTTAAGCTTCCTCGGATAAGGGATATATCTAGCGCATTAGGTATAACACTTAGAATTGAACAAGCAGCTGTTTACCTAGCCTCTTGCTCTTCTCTTACCTCTTGCTCTTCTCTTTACCTCTTCCTAGCTTCTCTGTACCTCTTCCTAGCTATAGTAATTGAAGCTTACGCACTTCAGAAGGCATCTCTTTCTCTAAAGCTTACGCACTTCAGAAGGAGGTTCTTTCTTGCCTAAGTATATAAAAGAGTAATCTGGTTTGTAATCTTACCCTTACCTGGATCTATTATACTTTGATTGCTGCTGACTTAAGCTATGAAGCGGAAACAGAAGAACCGCTTGCAGTTTATACCCAAACTCCTTCCTATTTTATATAAAAGAATCTTTCGTTCGCCTCGTATAATGTAAGGGCTGATATGATCTTAAGGGTGGTTATCCTCCCGTGGCCTCATTCCTTGCCTCAAAATGGATATTTCAGGGTTCTTTGTTTGCTCGGGAGTGAATATTTCATCTTCATGTCTTCCCTGTTGAACAAATGCATTTTCTTCGTATAGTAGTTGATTCAAAGACTTCTTTCTTTTTATTGTAGTTGTTCCCTTCGTTTGGGAGTTTCCCTTTGCGAGTGGTTTGCCTCTCCTCTTCTCTTAGTTTGAGTTAGGTTCTCTCCGCTGTACATTTGGTTTTCTGCTTGTTGTCACAGTGTTTGGATTTCCTCTTATGCTTCAGGAGTATCTCTCTCATTGTTGTTTGAATTGGGTTCTTCTCTTCAGTAAGTCGAGTCTTTTCCCTCCGCTACAGCTCCTTTGATCGGGTTAGGGGAGACCGCTCTAGTATGGTTTTAGTCGTTCAACAAGGATTGAGTATCTCCTATGTTGGAGCTCATTCTAACATATCTGTGCTCAATTCCCTATTCTTAGTTTCTCTTGAAAAGGGGAGTCTGCTCGTAATGGGGCAAATCCTTCCTTGTAGCATTAATCTCTTTAATAGGGTACCCCTCCAACGTTAACAGCAAGGGCAGTGGTAGCAGCTATGCCCCAGAATGCCCCTTCCTTTAATGAGATATCTGCTCTAAAACTCTTAGTTGTAAGTCAAATGTCGGAATAACACCAATTATTCCCTAATAAAGAACTTTCAAGAAAAAGACCCCCGTTCTATCTTGCTTGCGACTTCAAATAAATATCAAGATTTCAAGTAAGTCAATTGAGATTGGATTCAGATTCAAAACTCCGCTCCGCTTACGCGCCAACTCCTTATCCTGATCCAGATCCACCTCTTCCTTAACCAACCCCCGGCTGATGAAACTGCTGAAGATACTTATGCAGCTTATGATCCTAGTTTGACTGTTTTCGTCTTAAAGTATTGTTATGTTATTGGCTCTAAGTCGACCAGATCAGATGCTTTTCCAAAATAAAGGACTGAGCGAGATCGGGCCTAATACATAAGAATGAGCGAGCCCTTATTATAATTTGCCTAATACATAATTCGGGTAAGAGAGCTATTGGTGCAAGTTCAATAGGCTAGGGTGATTGACTTACTTTGTGTGGTAGTGAAAGAAAAGAAATATTCAAAAACCTAGAAAAAAAGAGATCTTTTGCAACTAAGTAGACACCTTTATTAGAATTTGCAAAAAACATAGGATCACTTGAACTTCACTCTCTAAAAAACATAGGATCACTTGAACTCTCTTTATATAGGAAATAGGAAAACTTCTGATAGACATTAGCGGCTCTGGTTAGAAAGTAAGGTCGGATGTGTTGGCGTGGGAAGGGCCAAGCTACGTATAGACAAGTGGACAAGCTACGTATCGACACAAGCAAGTAAGAATGAAGTTATGGGAGCGGAGGTACAAGAGCTAGAGGAGCCTGCAGGGTTCAATTCATTGTTATTAAAGTTGAGAGTAAAGGGAAGAAGGATCTGACTTAGTTCAAAGAGTAAGATAAGAGGGAAGAATTCAGGTAGAAAACTAGAGAACAGGAGTGTTTAGTAAACTCACCACTGTCGGAATTGAGAAACAAAGGCGAAAAACAAGAAAATCACAGAAATGAGATTCGAAAAACAATCAAATCAAAGAAACTCGAAAGTAGAAAAAAACTAGAGCCAAGTAACGGATAGACAAGCAACGGCTTACGCCGGCCAAGTCACTGCTAATGTGATGCGGCAGCAGGTAATAGTCATTACGAAGTTATTACAATCTATGTTTTCGGCGTCAGTAACAATAATAGGGAGTTATAACTGGGCCAAGCAACGGCGCAAGCCGCTGCGCGGCAGCAACAGCATAGATATGTTATGACCAAACATAAACAAGTCCTGTTTTTAAGTCCTGTGTTCGTGTTACGCGGCAGGGCTGTTCTACTATTTTTGGATACCAATTCACTAAAGGAATAGAAGGGAAATTTATAGGTGAATTTTCACGAAAAAGAAATCTTCTTAATATGGGAAACCGGATGAAACTACTCCACTACTTGGACAACTACTTGAGATGCAACTGGACTACTCGTATACTTGCTCCTCTCTTCTCCCTTTCTTCTTTCTTTGCCTTTGCCCACCCGAACTAACTCTAACTCTTTACTACCGAGTGCTGATGGCAAATAGTTTGATGCTTACTTGATACCTGGAACTGGAGATTCTCTTTATTCCCGACTTACTATAAGGGCCTCTACTCTCAAGTAACTTAACTGCTTCCCGATCCGGCCTCCTTTCTTTAGTTTTAGCACCCGACACCTAGTATTGGAATTAACCAAGTCAGTCAACTACCCTAGTCGCCAAGACACTACTCATGTGTCGCGGCAGGGCTGCTAGTCAATTTAAGGAATTCCTCATAAGAATGGAGTTTTCTACTTCCTAGCTAAATCCTCTGATTCAAAAGGACCACTACTGAAAGGGGCACTGCTTCTCTTCTAATACCATAACTCCACTTTCCTTCCCGCTTTCAACTTACTTGCATTCAATTTCTATCTACCTTGCATTCCGTTTCTATCTACTCTGACACTTGATTTCCTTCCCGCTTCTAAGCCAACTAATACGGATTCAACTGGAATGGGTCATTTTAGTAACATTGTTACTGAGTTATTGTTTGAGTCACAACTACTAAATTTGTTACATTAGCTACATTGCCTAGGAAGGGTAAATTTGTTACATTAGCTACATTGCCTAGGAAGGGAGCGTGATAGGTCAGAATTTCACTAAGTAGTAAAAGAGCCAAGCACCGAGACGGGCCTAAATTCTAGTGCTAGTGCTCCTGCCTTTAAGAATTGAGTGGACTCACCTAAACTCCGATACATCTACTAGTCATTGAACCCTGCTGGCAAGAATACCTCTGGCTACTAGACTTATTGTTCATCTCTGCTAACTTCATTAGGCTCCGAGGCTACAAATACTTAGCCCACTCAGGCTACAAATACTGTTATGGTTCTGGGCTCTGGACTACTCTACTGGTTTGGGATGAAACTCTACAACAACTTATAAATACTCGGCTCTGTAAACTATGAACTGAATTCGCCTCTCTCTCCAACTTAATATGAGGGCAACTAATCAATAAGTACACTCACTACTCCTCTGTCAACAAATCAAGTTATTGCTCATCTCTCTTTCTTTCTTTCTTATGAGACCCCAACTTAATATAACTCTGTAAACTAATACACTTCTGGCTATAAGGCACTCCCCGCTATCAGGCTTTCTAGCCACTGGTTTGGTTCTTTCGATACTAGTTCAATTCTTTCATTCTTTTCATTTCGCTTAAATCAGTTTCATATACATTTCTAGAATCTGTGCTGTGTGACACTCTCTTAATTATTACTTGATTCTTTAATAACTATGGATTGGATTGCTCCTCTACCTCTGGCTCTTTGAACTCTATGGCGCCTATACCTATAAAACAACACTTTGCTTTGCTTAGGCCTATAACCAACCGGCGTGCTCTCCCTTATCAAATGCTTCGGTATCAAATGCTTCTGTATCAAAGCCTGCTTTCTCAGTTGGCAACTTATAAATACTCTGCCGATTACCCGCTCGAAGAGGTAGTAGTCAAGAATTCCACTCACTGGTAAGAAATCAACTAGTAAGTGGAAGAATGGAACCACTGATACAAGGAATAGAGCCATTGAATCCAAGCCTGCTACTACTAACTAGAAGTAAGTATCAGTAACAACTAACAAAGAGACTTCAACACTGCCTAACAAGCCTGCTACTGGTGTTGCTGGGAATAGAACTGGTGCGGGATAGTAAGTATCAGTAACACCAAAGCTCTAAACAAGAATAGAACTAAGTAGCCAAAGAGTGAAACTAAGGAGTCCCCCTTATTCTAATCCGGTGCTCAGACTTCAACAAAGGAGGGTAGGAAGTAAGAATGAGGTGCTAGGTTCCCCTAGAAACTCCCTGCCTGTAGCTTGCCCGGGTAGCAAGTATACAAGTAGTTGGCTCTGTCAACAGTAGTGGTTGACAAGTAGTAGTCACTAAGGTATCAATTCTCTGCATGTAGTATTAATATAGTAGTAGCTAAGTAAGGGATAGGTCTAATACTATAGTAGCCTGCTGCTGGGCTTGTTTCAAGAAGTATGAGTTTACTCAGGTAGATAAGCAATAACAGTACCAGATTAATAATCTGCCCTTCTATTAAGTCGTTGGTAGCATAGAAGTTCTAAGAGATTCAAAAGCTTTCAATAATTGCAAGTAGATTTCCCTATTTATTAAGTAGTGCTTTATATTAAGTTGCAAGAGGCTCGATCTTAATCTTATAGGTGTCAATGAATTGATACATCCGAGAAGTCTATTTCATGGGTAATTTGCCATCAAACATCTATTCATGCGAAAGAATGTGTTTTATGCCCCTGCCCCTATCTTGCCTGTCCTGTGTTCATGAGAGTTATATGAGTTGCCTCGCTCACTAGCCTCACTCACTACTAGCAGGAATGGAATGAACCTATTTGCTATCGGGCAGGGCAAGCAGTGTCACTAGTGGAGTTAACCAATTTAGAATCAAATAACAAAAACAAGAAAAACCAGAAGCCAATTCCTACCGCGCAACGAGTTCACCTTAGCAACTACTAAGTCCTGTGCCCTTAAGTCATTGGGCTAGTAAGGTATAGAATGGAGCTAACCAATATAAGAATGAAACCGGGTAGACTCAGAATATACCTAAGCAGTTAAAGACTTCAATCAGTGAGTAACAGAGTGAAACAGGGCAGTGATAGAACGAAACCCAGTACTGCAGCTACTTAAGATAAGAATGGAACTAGTAAAAGGACAAGACTTAAACCAACACCAATCAGAATCAAACCGGGGAGGTAAAGAACCAAACACACCTAGCTACAGGACTTAACCCGACTTAATAGAAGGGCAACTGGAATGCAACCACTACTAATAAGCGTTCAAGCCGGAAACTAACAACTAGGAAAGGAAGAAAGGAGGAAACAACTAGGAAAGGAAGAAAGGAGGAAAGCGAGAATGCAACTCCACACACTAGAACTAGGAAAATGGAAGTAAGAATTGACCTCTAACCTAGGAATAAGTCATTTAAGAAGTAAACAGGAGACCATCCAGTAGTAGAAGTAGTCCTGTTTCAAGTCAAGGGCCAAGCAAGGGCAGCTAGTGTCACAGAATGAAGCGTCGGAGTTACAGCATTTCATCAGTAACAACTAACAAAGAGACTTCAACAAGGGAGTGCCTTATAGTAAGTAGCGAAACTAAGGAGTCCAATTAATACTTGATGAAGCGTCGGAGTGCCTTTACTTACTTTCTTCACTCACTACCAACAAGAATCCACCCACTAACTACCAGAGCCAGTGCCCAGTACTTATAATTTCTGCAAGTCTTAACTCTTAATACACCCAACCAGGCTTCAACCAATACATCAACTTACTATAAGGGCAGATTATTAATCTGGCAGTGGGTAGCTAGTATCGGGAACTGATGAGGGCAAGAATTCAACCAATACCAACGACTCCCCGCATCTAGTGGAGGTCTTAATGTCAGCAAGTAAGAAGTAAGAATGAAGCAAGTCAGAATGCAACCTCAACAGAGGGAGTTAGAATTCCACTAGCCCTTATTAGAATTCTCAGAACCAAGTACTGATATTAGCCCTTAAGTAACCGGAACTTAAGTACTGGACTTCTAATTTCTGCCAGTCTTAACTTAGTTGTAAACCAGTCTTCACTCACTTACTTGAAGAATCAAACCAGGTAGCTCTAAGTATAAGGCATCGACTGAAACAAGGTAGTTAAAGAGCCAAGGAACTGTACTAGAGAAGTCAGAGGCACCCTTTACTATAAGTCCCGATACATTAGGACAGAGGCAAGCAAGCCCAATTTCCATTATTCTTGACTTCCTGCTTACCCTTTCTCGCTAGTGGGGTTAAAAGACTGGGGCTCGGCTTTTGTTTACTTTATGGAAATAGAGGTGCCCTTTCTAGTACGAGTCTGGTAGTAGCATCTCCTCGGAGCTAGCTTGTTCCCAAGTTAAGTAAAGAAGCAAGTAGTAAGGGGTGCCAGTCAATATAAGGTTGTAGAGTTCGGGTCAATAACAGAGTTTTGAAGCAGAAGCCGAAGAAGGATCTAATGGATAAGAATATGGTAAAGAAGCCGAAGAAGGATCTAATGGATAAGAATATGGTAAAGAAGCGGGAGCAAGCAATAATCCAAGTAAAGGCAATCAATACAATCACTTCTATGGTCCACTTTCCTCGCCCAAACTTCATTATTACCGCTACGAGCCCATCTTTAGTTTAAAGCTGCCCTTTCCTCGCCTCGCATCAAAGGCATTCCATCTGGTCGATAAACATATGAAACAAGAGCAGGTATAATACCACTCTACTCTCAATCAGGTGTTCCTGCCTAAACTACAAGATCCGCAAGAGGGCGAGAAGCATAGGTTGGATTGTCAGCTGCTTGTTTCCATTCTTTGACTTACTGTTTGAATTCTGTGTTTAAGGTAGTAGTGAGGCCAACTCTACTTCCTCTACTTTAGTACTTCTAGCTTCCTGCTCCTAAGGTATCAAATCAATAGTCTCTTTCATAACTGAATCATTACTTTCTAACTCTGGCTATACAAATACTTCTTTCAACTAGCCAAGCCAACAAGCAACCTCGATACAATAGATGGAAATGAATTCTTTGTTGACTACTTGGTTAGGTAGTTTCGTTCTGACTTAAGTTGTGTTTAATTCTTCCCTGGCCCAAAAGAGTTGAAGCTAAGTGAATTAGTTCTTGCCAAACAACTCCTAGTTATACAGCTTTAAGGGTCATTTCCACCGGGTGTTTTACTTTCATCTTGATTAGTTTACTACGGTAGAGTAGCAAGAGCTGGATTAGTAGGTAGGAGCAGTAGCGGATTCTTCCCCAAGTCCTGGAATCGCTTCCCTTTTGCCTGAACCTTACTTTGTCACTGGAACTTTACTTGCTTACTTAGAGCTATAGCACCAACCCGACAAACTCTATAGGATTTGAACTACTCGGTTAAGCCTTTAACACCTGGCCTGGATAGAACCAAATGCTTCGGCATCCATCTTCTCTTTCAACTCCAGATTATCCTGCTCACTCTCACTCCCCGGGGAAACAAATAATTCTTGACTTAGCTCCCTCTTACCTATGGCAACGATACCCGGATTGAGTTATGAAAGATGAAAACGAACAGAAACCAACAAGCAACGGCGAGAAGGACAATGCGCACGCATCATAAGGAGTTCAGAGGGATGTTTGAACCTGCTCCCACTGCGGATACCGAGCCAACAAGCCTTCCCTGATACCGAGTAAACTAATTCCATTCAATTCTTTCAAAGATCAGGCAGGATCAAAAGCCAGAGATGTATAG
This sequence comes from Musa itinerans, assembly GCA_001649415.1. Taxonomy (NCBI): domain Eukaryota; kingdom Viridiplantae; phylum Streptophyta; class Magnoliopsida; order Zingiberales; family Musaceae; genus Musa; species Musa itinerans. The sequence goes on from LVTN01000139.1 coordinate 199,701, forward strand.
GATGAGTGGAAAGGGGAGTCAGAGATATATAAGTCGTTTGATACCTTCATTCGGATCCGTTACCTAACCTAGCTCTTAATTCTTTTATGAATACTAAGCACAGGCCCTTATCATAATTGCTAGTGCATTTACTACATATCTATTAAGCTGGCCCTATACGTAATTGCTAGCGCAGTAATAGTATAGGAAGTCGTTGGTACGATCTAGCACATCTAGTATCAGAGAGGCATTAAGTAAGGAGCAACCAAGCAGACAATAAAGATTCCATTAAGAATTGTTGCCCGAGTGAAAAGAGCCAGAGGATAGAGATTGGCCCCCAGTTTGAAGCTTAATAGTAAGGCTCCTCGTATTTAAGTTAAGAATGGAGAATTAGTTGACTTATAGTACTAGAGCAGGGAACAGCTAAGTAAGGCTCGGAGTGGGAACCCTTATTTGGAATGGCTCTAAGTATGCCGGTCTCTATTGCCTGCTTGCCCCCTTGTTTAATCAGTTATCTAAGATAGAATGAAAGTGGGAATGATGGATAAGATGGATAAGAGGTAGAAGAGAAGGTAGTAAAGTCAAGATGAAATGGTATCTCCCCTGTCTGCTTGTTTGGTGTTGGCGAAAGTATGGAGTGAGTCAGTTCAGTCAAGGAAAGGGTAAGGCTAAAGTACAATTACTGGTTAAGGCGAACTCGTTTTTCTCTTTTTTGAATCTTTTGGTGATTTGATTTAGAATTGATGCACCGCCTTTACTAGAATTTCTCTTCTCCTGCCCCTAGTCAATTAATGAAATTATGATTTATTGCTCTAGTAGTGTCTTGGTGGGTTTGATACAGATCCGCGGGTGCCTCTATTCAATACGGGTAGTTAAGTGATAGGGGTGGTTTTGTTGACTTACTTGGTGGTGTAGGGCTTGTGAACATACTAGTTAGGCTAGGGTGGGCAGGTCTACTTGTATGGATGGTTCTTTCGCTCCTGACGCGCAACTAACTACTAAGCTTTTGGGGTGGTTTTCTTCTTTTACTGGGGCAGGGCGGTCTTCAACAAATCATCATAAGGGAGCGGGAGAGCTAGACTAAGATTGAATAATTCCACTAAAGCAGAGGCCTACATAATAAGTTTGCGATATACTTGCTATGCGCTCGGGAGCCTCATTCAGTCAATAGTTGTCAGCAGGGTTCATTGAATAGCAGAGGATAACCTTTTGGTGTCAATTCCTATAATTAATATATCATAATAATAGATGTGGGTTGGGTCCCGTCCCTAGCCTATAAGTAAACACCATTCTTAAGTTCAATACTAGAGAAAGTAGACCAGATCAGATGCAAGCTTATAAGCGGTCAGTCCTTAAAGAGTTTCGGGTGTTTCAATACAAGATCAGAGGCTAGGCGCGTTCAATCAATAGATAAGAAGCAAGGCCCTATAACTACATTGCTAGCGCATTACCCTGACTTACTATTAGATAAGAAGCATGCCCTAATACATAATTGCTAGCGCATATAGTAATAGAACAGATTCCACTCTCCTTGAAGAATCGACTTAACTGTAAACTCTCTAGCCTTGGGCGGGGCAATCAATAGAACTTAATAAGAAGCGCCATCCCGAGTTTCATCCTTAATCCTATATAGAAGAAGATAAGATAGGCCAATAGTCAGGGATATGATAGGCAAGGAGTCCACTCTTGTATTCTAATTATCTACAAGGGACAGGTCAAGTGCCAGTGGAATCAGTATTAGTTTACATAAGTATGCCAGCAGGGTTCAATGAATAGTGCATTTCTGCCTAACATCTTTATGGCGAACACCCGGTTTTGGTGACTCGAGGACTGATACTTACTGCTGCCCCAAGAGATTGAGAAAGACCCAGCTCCATCTGATGCTGACAACTTCACCTCTGCTTCAAGAGCGACCGGTTATTATAAGTTCTGGCGCCATGAATAAAGGACTTGTTCATAACGAAGTAACAAACAGGGAGGGGGATAGTTTCCCTTATATTAAATCGAAAGAAGTGAAGTGAGGAATTGACCTCTAACCTAGGAATAAGGAATTGATATCCAAGGTAATAAACTGAATAAGGGGAGTTTGTTGCGCCGGTTATTATAAGTTCTGGCTTATTAAGTTCCTCTATAGTCAGTTTCAGGGTATTTCAATCTTAGCAAGGAGGGGAGAGAGGCTAGGCTCCTCATTAGGACTCCATTTACTTAGCGGCTTCTACTGCTACTAGCAATAATAGGCTTCTTGAGAGTCCCTTCCGAGCTATGTCTTAAAATACTATTGAACTCATAAGAAACAACAGTAAGGGAATGGATATTACCCATCTTCCACATTTAAGTAAGTAAGTCAATTCCCCGTTGATTAGTTAGTGATTTCACTCTACCTCTGGCTCCCATCCCTGAATTTCTAAGGCTCATCTTGCTTTCACACAGAGAGCAGTGCAGTTAAAAACATTCCTTTGTAAGGCTAAGAAGTAACAAAGGGCCCTTATAGTAAGTTTCTGGTCAGAAAGGGAAGCTGTTCTGGAGGCCCTTATTTGAAGTTCCCTTCTAGTACTTTCTGTTTCTGATCTTGTTCTTGTTGGACCTGGCAATACAGATTTCTAAATGGAATCCTATATAAGGAGACATACAGCATTTACTAGAGAAATAGTATGGGAATGTATTAGTGGCCACACAAATATAGATTGTTTTTTCACCCGAGTGTATCAATTCCTTACTTAAGTAATTGGTTCCGTCAATTCTCTTCTGTAAGGCAAGAGCGGTTCGGGCGGCAGCAGTTCGGAGAGTTTACTAATTTCTTCTATACAACTAGGGCAAGTCCAGTTAACGCTTCTGCAGTTTCTCATTCAACATTCTATTCTTCAATTCCACGCTATTACTTGTCTGGCGGTGGAAGCTTGCCTTATTGCAATACCATCTGCTGATCCACATCTTCTCTGGCAACAATACTAGAGGCAGGAGCTGTTCTTGAGAAGGAATTGACCCTTACAGTATTGGTTGGTGCACTCAACTCAACAAAAAAGCCGGGGTGAAACTAACACTCTAGCAGGAACTGGGGCTGTACTCTAATCTACAAGTCCCAAGCAAACGTGCAAGTCATATTGGCTTTGGTGAAATAATTAGCTGTGCTTGGAAAGTATCTCGGAACAGACCCTAAAAGTAGGTCTTCAAGTCTTGTAGTTAGTTTTGGAGTCAAGGAAGAAAGTAGTTAGTCAGCAATTCTAAAGGAAGTTACAAAGAAAGTGACCATAGCATAGGTATAATAAGTTGGCTCCCCACCCTAATAGGATTAGGATCTTTAAACTTCTTCCGAATTCAGAATAATGACACTCCTGCAATAGAATTATAAGAAATAATTGAAGTAGTTCCCATCTAAAGCTGCCCTCGTATCAAAGAAAGTAATCTAGAACTTACTATAAGTGAACTTACTAGAAGGGCCTCTCTGGCGACTTATTAATTTAAGGGCGACTAACCTAACTCATTCAACTCGGGATTAAACTCGAACCGCTTCTTCTCCACTTGACTTGAGGAACTTATAGTATATTAACTCGCACTGCTTCTGATCGAGTATACTTTATCAGCCCAGCATCTTCTCTTGTTCCTATAGTAATTAATAGAGGCCAAGCCACCACTGATGAGTTATACCCTAAACAACCATAAAAAGGGGTTTTCACGGATACCATTAGTATGGGCTCTTCTAGTAAGTTTAAGTCAACTCTCTTCTTAAAGGCAGGAAGGCAGGCTCAACCAAAAGCGGAAAACAAAGGCTCCTCTTTCAATCTCAAGAAGAAAGAAAGGGGGATGGAAGGGGCTTCAAATGGCTTATAATCCTTATGCATTCCTTAGCAGCTTGAAAAAGAACTCCAATTAATAAGTTCTGGCCCGATTGCTATTAGCTCACTGGCTTCCAAATGAGTGTTCATTGCCCTCTAAGCCCTCGAACCTACTATCCAACTTGAACTGGTTGGGTTCATTTCATTCTTTGGAATCCATCTCTGCCTCTGTTATGCCTTCTTCTATTTGATTTATTGCCGGAAGCCCCTGGATTGGATGGAATCGAGTCTACATTTCTTACACAATACCCAAACCTACATTGCCCCCTAGGGTTGCTTGAAGCTCTAGTTCAACTACCTCAAGGAAAGATTCAACCAGCTTATATGAAAGAAAGTGATTTTCGCAGATGTAATAAGCATAACGTGATGTTCGAAATCAGCCCAGTACTTATAATTCCAGCCGTGTGATCTTTTCCGCAGCAGTTTTTGGAATAAGCTAATCATCATCCAATTGGGAATTCCCTCTGGTTTTCTTTTTTCTTTGTTCGTGGTTAGCGGTTAAGAAATAAGAAAGGCTTTAGCTACCTTTCCTCGCTTCGCCCTTAGGTGCTATTGTATTCTAATGATCCTGCCTGCTTAACGCAATGCTCTTTCTAGGTCTTTTCGGAATAGAATTCTAAGCAATAGAATCAGCATCTATCTCGCTTGCGCCCTATCTCTTTGTTGATGAATCTCAGCTCTTCCCTTCATTTATTCTCTACTCAAACTAAAGGTCTTTCTTTGTTTAGTTCAAAGAGGAGTAGAATGGGTGATCTCGTGAAATGGCTATTTTGTTAGAAAAGGAAATGTAGCCTTTTTCGCCTTCGACTTAATAAATAGGTCGTTAGCTGCTGCTTTTTAAAAGCCATTCCCGCTGCTCTGCTGTTGCTGTCGTCAACGGCCTCGGGCTCGGGCAACTATATTACTGTTCTTGTTTCTGGAGTTCCGGACTGGGTCTATACTACCGTTTTAGTACCTGCGCCCATTCAATGTGCAATAAGTCAGTTCTTTATCAGCTTCTCATCCATGGATGTTGTTGAAGTAGTGGTAGCATTCTAATTTCCTTGAATGGGAATGGCAGTTTGGAGTTCAGGAAGCTCGCTCTCCCCGGCCAAAGAACCAAATAGCTTTCTTAGCCGTCCCCAACACAACAACTGGCTCAATGGAAATGCTTTAGTTAGGCTTAGCATTGGCTCAAGCCGCCCCGGGATGAAGTCGCTGGTCCTTTACTCAAGTATTCTAGTTTAGAGAAGAAGGCTGCCCTTTTGAAGTTTTCTTTTTGAATGAGCAGTGCGGAGGCCTGGTGTGAACTCAGAAAGGAAAGACAGAGGATAAACTATCCCATATCGAGTGTGAACTCAGAAAAGGAGAAACTATCCCATCTCGATCTGATCTCTCTTTCTTGCTTATCTTTTCTTCAAAACGAAATGAAGCTAGAATACGAGACCATCAAAGCAAATACTATAGATACCATCCATCAAAGCAAATACTCTAGATTCCAAACTCACAACTAATGATTCACTTTAATAAATGAAAGCCAATTGGTAAGAAAGAAGAAAGTCATGAAGTCCCGGAGCAGGCGATCTTGCTAAGAGCTCCTATTAATCTTAACCCGAAAGAAGCAGAGCAGATATATAAGTGGCACAGGATTTTAGCGAATATCAAATCCCTTCTATGATTCACTTTAGACACCTTGAGGACAGGCCCGCGCTAGTCTTCGTAAAAGCATTCCCTCACACTGGGATACTGGATATCCTGGAGCTCCTTCTTTACTTTCTTAGTATTTTACTTTCAAGCGGAGTATGATAACTTCGAGCTAGCCTTTTCTCGTTGTATTGTAGAATATCTAGTGAGCGACGTAAAAGAAAGCAGTAGCCGATTCGATAGCATCCCCTTCTTTCTGATTCTTCGATAGCATCCCCTTCTTTCTGATTCTTTGACTTCTTTGCTTAGGCTTAGGCTTGTACAAAACTCAATATATATTGATACATAACAGGATATGCCCTCGAAAGTGAACCATCCAGCATAAAGCGAAAACCGAAAGCAGTTTTGCACATCCCGCGACGGGAATGCAAAAGAAAGATAGATGTCTAAATGGAAAAGAAAGATAGATGTATAGTGCTAACCAGCAACATGCATTCCTTACGCTATGAATCCGATTCGGTGAGCATATAAATAGTTCCACGCAATGACATTGTAGGAGGACAACTACAAACCTTCTATTGGCGCGACAAGCCTAGTTCTTCAAAGCAAGGATAGAATTCATGGGTAGGCTATGAAGGTATTCTAAGGATCCTCTTAATACGATTTGTGCCGCTGAAGAATGACGTAAAGTCAATATAAGTCCAAATCCTTGACTCTTTTTGGAAAGCAATTGCCTTCTAGTAGTGGTAAAGCCATTCTTTGAACTTCTTAGTCCTTCTATTCTGCTTTTGACTTTGTCCACCATCGGCTGAGGGCATCCCTTATCCGCTTTCCTTTTACAAGGGGCTAACCTAACTTCCATAAAGAAAAGCAAATATGATATCGAGTATCTCTCGTCCACTTCCTACCATGGTAATATCTATCTTTCTTTCTTTCTTGTTTTATATCTAGAGTTTCGGATATCAAACCGGACGATATCGTATATTCTTAAAGAGATTGTTTACGTTATTAGACTAATCTATTCATTGGTAGGGCATTTCTTCCTGTGCTGCACTAATGCTGCTTTCCTACCGGCTAACCCGTTGAAGACCTTCTGGATTTTGTTAGGATTCATACATTCATTGATCCAGTCGAAGAACCAGCTCCAGAGCAACTATTCTGCCTAGCGTATCCTCCTGCCCGTCCCGGGTTCTCTCTGCTCGATTCCACAATCAATCCCAGATCTAGCTTGCAGGATATGTTTTGAAGAAAGAGATCCGCCGGCAAAACACAAGTCTTGAAGTTTGGATGGCCAAGAAAACCTATCAGAAACTAGAGCGTTAGTCTTATCCCCTTCCCAAATGACCAGCAAGTCCACCTTTCCAAAAGAAACCATCTAATCTCGTTGTTGCCATACGAGGAATGCAACACTTAGTCGCTCTAAACAGATAACCCTCACGAATAACAAAGTAAACATAGTAGAATAGGTTACCATACAATCCCTAACCTCCTGAGAAATAAGAACCAAAGAAGGAAAAGTATAATACTCATCCAACTAGACTATAATAACCTATCACCTGTGCACTCATAATCTGAAGGGCGTACCCTAAAAGTACTAAGAGCATCCGCTACCTTATTCTTTACACCCCCGAGAAACATGTTTGAGAACAAAAGAGTGCTCGTTAATGAACTAAACCCACCCTACAATTTCATATATTTGTAGAGTGAAGATATCTGGTAGTCGGAAAACGGAACAAACTCGATATCTGGTGGTAGGAAAACGGAACAAACTCCTTGTAGTTAGGTAATAAATAAAGAATACCTCAGCGAAGGGACTGGACCACAGCATAAAACTCCTTATCATATGTCAAATACCTCTGTTGAGTCTCATTGAGTTTTGAACTAAATACAGCTATGGGATGTTGTCCTTCCTTACTTAATACACCTCATATTCCTATTCCAGATGCATCACAAGCAACCTCAAAAACAGGACTCCAATCAGGATGCCTCAAAACAGGTGCTTCAGTCATCTTTTGCTTAATCTCACTAAAATCAAAGCCGTTTTCTTTTCATAATCCTTTCTGGAAGCCATAATTGTACTCAACCCTCTAATTCATCTCCCATAGAAAGTGGCTAACCCATGGAAACAACGAACCTAAGATATGGACTACCTACCCAACAATCAAGTAATCCTTCTTTGCCTACCCAACAATCAAGTAATCCTTCTTTGCTCTTCCTTTCATGGGGTTTATTCAGCCGCCCTAGCGTATTATCTGTCAACAAACAAAGCATTAGCTTTTGAGTAAGATTCTGGAAAAGGAACTAAAGCCTCCGCTTTAGAAAGAGGATCCACCCTACCTAGCTTATTATCTTTAGAAAGAGGATCTGACCTAGCTTATTATCAGTCTTCGGCAGGCAGGATCGAATGAGGATGATGGGACCAGGATCGAATGAGGATGATGGGACGAATGCTTTTGTTTCAAAAGTGAAGAGCTTGCTTCATTTGATGCTAAGGAACGGAACCTTACTTATCAAAGTTGCCGGATAGTGGGATATGCCGTACTCTGACCGCTTATGTTCTTCGCCAATGTTCAAAGGATAAGGTTGAACCTTCTAACATATACTTTAGGACTACTTTTTGTCTTACTTTTCGAAATGCTCCTAAGGTAAACAACATTTTGGACTAGTGGAATTAGGCGACAATCTTCTAAATGTGCCAAGAAAGAGGTGCCCCAATGGATAGCTCTGCGGGACAGATTCCTTCTTTTTGGCTTGGTATGATACGGTTCAGTTCCCTTTCTGCAAGGGCGGTGGGCCTGGGCAAGTAAGCTACTCAATTCCACCTGAGTACTAAGATCTAGATCGAGACTAAGCTCTAAGCCAAGGAGAACTTAGATGGACATCTTTCCACTATTCAATCATGAGTGTAAGGGGCCGGGCCGAAAGCTCCGTTTTCTATACAGCCGATGAATTCCAGTTATTTCTTGTATCCAGAAGCCCACTATCGTGACAAAGAGGCCAGGCACCATCATATGCTGGAATGGAATATAGAGAACCGCTCCTTGAATACCTTTCCAGAAGCTCAGCTCCTAACTTAGACATGGCAAAACGTCTACGAGAGAAGGTACCCCATTCACCCATTAATATGGAAATTGGTTGACTTTTAGTTCATTCTTATTAGTTGTAGTTAAGTGCATCGATCACGGGCTAAGGTACGAGTGGAGGCTAGTCAGTTTTCAATAAGAATAAGAGTGTTGATGCTCTAGTTTCATCCAATTCAAGAGGTAGGAGGGTTGTCAAGTAAGTAGTTCAATTCTCTTAGGTGGTGTTTCAGCCTTTCCATGAGTAGTTTCAGTCGTTGGGGGTAGTGTTCGAGTCTGAGTTCCGAGTTCAGGTATTTCCATTAGTGGTTTCAATTCTGATTAATATAATAGTTAGGGGCACTGCCTAATTCTGATATAGCTAATTCTTATATGCGTGGGTTGGTCTTACTTCTGAGTTCCATTCCGAGTCGAGTTATGAGTTTGACTCTTCTTATCCATAGTAGTATATGGGTGAAGGTCTTATCGGTGCTAGTCCATTCATGTAATAGTAGTTTTCTTTTAAGTTGAAAGAGAATATGCTGTGCTTGATAAGGGGATCAGGGGATAAGAATTGGGTTCATCAACAGTTCTAGTTTCAGCAGCAAGCAGAGGTATTTGGCGTAGCTAAAGTCAAGAGAATCAGTAGCGCCGAGATCATATACTTGATCGGGATCATAAAGTATAGAATTCGGTTCTTCAAGTAGAGTTCCCGCGGATTAAGGATAAGAATAAGTCCCCTTGTTAGTGAGTTTGAGTCGACCTATGCTCTTGTTCGTAGCCTCGTTATGGCGGGGGTGCGGGAAAGAATAAAGGAAGCCAGGTCCGAAAGTGAAGTTAAGTTCGACAAAAGGGATAGTGTTATTTACGGATTGATTTACTAGGTTTAGGTGCTCGATACGAAAGATGAAATGCAAATGAATGAGTTGACTCGGTACTATATAGATTAGAAGTATTTGTTTGTGGCTTCTGCTTCCAAAGCTCACAAAGGCTATAGTGGAAAGCGCTTACTTTTAGAAGAGAATTCAGCAGTGAGGTAACTTTATTGCCCACCACATATACGGCATTCTTACTTGTTTATTTCACGATTCAATTTCTTATTCCTTCTGCATGTATTAGAGTTGGTTTTGTCATTTATCTATTCTCTTATAATAGTCATTTGCATTAGAGTTGGTTTTGTCATTTATCTATTCTCTTATAATAGTCATTTGCGGTAGATATATTCTATTATAATAACATACAAACTGGCATTCCTCTCTTTTAGCCTTGACTTTGCTGTATCTCGGGCTTCCCTTACTGGCTTCGAACCCTGCTCTTTACTTACTATTAGGCAGCCTTTCCGGACCTCCGCTGTTGCTTGAATTCCCTGACTGCTTACTTATATTCTTACTTAGCTTCCCCGACTACCCTATAGCTCTGGCACTACATTCTTTGACTTCCTTCTTTGATTCTGAAATTGCTTATTGACTTTCGAACAGAGGTATAATTCATTGCATCCACCCCAGGATAATAATAAGAAAGGTATAGGTACGATCTAGTGACTGAGTAGTAAAGCCTACCATACCGGCATCAAAATCAGATTCCTTTGTTAACAACAATGAAACAAGATCGGATCAATGAAAACAACCCGCGCTAAGGCTTAAGCTATTGTATCTAATTCTATAACACCGACTTCGGATCCTAACTTGCTTATTTCAAAACAATATCCCTTCTAGAAAGTCTACCGTTGCTTGCTTTTGGTCTGACTACCCTGCGAACCTTTCTTGTAGTCGCCCTTTCCTCTCCCATGTTTTAGTATTCCTTTCCAGCCGAAGCAAGTAATAATTTCACCCCTTATAGGCTTTCAATGCGTTAGAAGCAATATTTGGTGTATTACATGTATGGATTTATCAAAAACCAAATAAGTGATGTTCTAGTGAATTTGTAACTAATCTATTTCTTTCTAGTTAAAGGTAGAATGAACCCAATAAAAGATAATGAGTAGCGAGGCGAGGGTAGGCCCCATATCAGAACTCAGCCCGGGAGGACGAAGCCTCATGTTATCTTAGGGAGAAAAGCCTTACTATCATCACTAGAAAACGGAACTGCCTGATCTCAATGCCTTCTTTGACTCATAACTAGAAAACCCCTATCCAACTCTTATGACCCGACCATCGCCACCTGTATTTGTCTACGAACTTACTGTCTTTTATTGTACCTTGGTTGACCAGAAATATAGTACTTACCTACTAACTTCTAGAAGAAAGATTTCATTGGAGCTAATGCCAAAAAGAGTGGAACCGATGCTACTCATCCTTATACACTAGAAAAGCGCCCTGCCGCCAAATTAAGGAAAAGCTTGAAAAACGTTACTTTATTTAACAAAGTTCCCGGACAAACATTTCTTGTCCCCCACGAGGCATGAACGCTGGGCGTAGTTTCTTTATGATATGAGTATTAGTCTCCTTAGCCGGGTACCCTTACTGGATAGGTGACTTCTTTCATTCCTACTTTACGGGGATCTACCTCCTCGCTTACTCGCTACTCAATCCAATAATAAAGAGTTCTCTTAGGTATATTATGAAATTAATGTACTTAATTCTTGAGTTCGACTGTCAGGCATCGCAGCTGGAGCTGCCCTTGCTTTTAGTCCTACTTTACTTGTTTTCACCCTACAACTCCATACTTGAGAACTTGCTTCCACAGATCAGTATACCGATCCCCTATAGCTAAGCCTGCTCTCACTTGCTATCCAGAATCCCTCCCGCCTTGCTTGAGTCTATCTCTCCTTTCTTTTATTCTCACTATCCTGTCTCTCGTTCAGTTGCTCGTGCCTTTACTCTCTCTCTGACTTCCATACCAGGTGTTGAACCGCTCCTGGTAGTAATAGGGAGTTTCTAACCTGGGGGCGCTTATCTTAGTTTTAGACTCGCCCTTGGATTCGTTCTGCCTGTCATTCTACTTCCTGTCATTCTATATCCCTTAGTTCCGGTTTCTCTCCTCTATCTCTTCCATCCCTTGTCAAGCCTTTGTGTTAGTGTTAGAAATAAGGTTAAGTGAGCAAGACAGTGATCAAGAAAGTGCTTTGATCCTGTGAGCAATCTAAGCCCCGGAGTAATCCCTCATGAAAAAGAATTGAAACCCTCTGGCTGGAGAAGTAAAGTATATGAATTCGAACCCTCTTCGCTTCACCATGTTTATTCCCTTTCTCACTGACTAGCTTTTCAGTAAATTTGATGGACCTGTGAACCGGCTTCAAATGAATCTAGCCCTTTCTCCTTTGAGGAAAGAAAAAGAAATAGTACTGCCTTCTGGCCTGCTCTAGACCTTGACCCTTGTCTGAAAGATCCCACCGCTTGCTTATTTGCTTGCCCCATTTCCATACTTCTGCTTTTAAATACACCTTAATAATTGACCTAGCCTTGAGATCGAAGGGATTATAGGAAATAAAGCGCTGTAAGATCGGTAGCTCGATAAGGAGATTCTAGAAGACTGGGCCAGCACTCACCTTATTCCAACTATTAAGAACTTGAAGTTAGATAGGGTAAGAGAATCAAGCATATTCCATAGGGGCAGAAAGCTTAGTCCCTCCATTCTATATAGGTGAAGCGTATTATTCCAATATAGGTGAAGCGTATTATTCCAAAGCTGCCTATTAGAGTAATCCGAGAACGGCATCGAAAGAAACTCGCCCCACACTGAAACGAAAACTCAAACCTAAGGAAGGGATAAAGGGTTACGACTTAGAGGCGGAAGGCTGCGCGCTTTCCTTATCTTACTGACTTTACTTATATAACTGCTTTTCTTTCCTTTGAGTAGATGGGGGGGCGGGCTCTTAAGAAGGGTTTACAGAGACAGGGCAACTGCGTAACTCGACCCTAAGGCTCCTATATACTGCAGCTAACCTCGTAGGGATCATTACGGTCGTTTGCATCGGCTTTTTCTCCAGGAAATCCAAACAAGGAAACCCTCGTATGGACGAGACGCTCGCTTGACACAGCTGATTATAAAGCTGCTTGGTTGTATAATTGCTTGGTAGTCTGTATAATAAGCTGCTTGGTGGTTAGTCTAATAAAAGAAATAAGAATGTGGATGCTTCCTGCTTTCAATGCCTATTGAAGGTAATACAACTCTGATCTTTCCTTGTAAACTAGAATCTCTCCCTTGACTATCGGGCGAAGTGCTTTTACTTGGCTTGTCTACTCTATCACTGGGGCTGGTACCTTTCTTTCCTAAATCCATTGACTGTTATCTGGCTTTGGGTATTGACCACTCTATGGCTATTGCGCTTGTTCCTTCAACGGCAAGAGTATCCGCAAAAGCTGAGTGAACATCTTACTTCCAAGCGTGCGTGCCCAGCTAAAGGAATAGCCTTTTTCTTCATTGCTAGGATCAACGGCAAAGATCTACCAAAAGGAGGACGTTGAACAAGAGCTTCTCTTCTTTGAACACGGGAAATCACAGCTGATGAAACAAAAGACTCAGCCATTCTTGGTGTTCCAGCTTAACCACACTAAACTCACTCTTTCTCCTAACCCTCAGATATACTATAGAGAAATTCCATATATCCTAAGGCCGGGGACTGCTTCCTTTGCTACGGACTTTGCTCAAAGATGCCTAATTGATTCAGTCTCATGCTTTTGAACCTTAAGGTGATAGCAATTCATTCCTATTTACTTTCTTAGAATATTATACACGTCTGCTTAACGAATGATCTTTCTAGGCTTAAGCATTCAAACTAAGGTGAAGAAGGAAGCGAAGTAATTGCTCTATCCTATAAAAGGAAGGGCTGGATACTTAACCACACCTTTCCAACCTGCCTTGCTTGTCTGAACTTAAGTAGTACTCCAAGGTAAAGTAAAGGGCGCGGCATACCCTAACCAATGTGAATGAGGGCGGACACCACCACATCTTAACCTATCTCCGCTTAACAAAGAAGGAGAACCCATTCCAGATGATAGTTCCTGAAGTGGGTATATTGTTGAGTAAACCTAGGCTTTCCGCAGACACATCTACATCCGAATCCGAAGAGGAACCGGTTGAGAATCCGCGACAGGAGAAGAAGGCCTTGTCCCCTTTGTGTGGTGGCGACCGGTTATTATAAGTTCTGGCCCGGGAGCTATGTTTCGTAACCAAGAACGGTGGGCGATAGGAAGATAGCAAAAGTTCCCACACGTCTATAACAGCCTACCGATACATACGTCTTCTTTACAGCTTGGTCTAACTACACGTTGCTTGGCTCACGTATATTCAATGGTTAGGGAAAGCATAGAGTGGCGCCCCTTGTTTGTTTACTTGTTCCACTCATTTCTTCGAATGTAAGTAGCATCATTCTCTAGAATGGATTAACTGGCCGGTATTATAAGTTATTGCTGGAAAATCATTATAGTTCCGGTTGCTTGTTGAGTCAGGAGTTAGGTACCTTATGGAATGAATATGTGTCAACTATGGGCGAGATCTACTTCTTATCTTGGGCTAGATCTACTTCTTTTCTTCCCTTTGTTACCCGGACTTTTGCCTTAACCGAAGCATAGCTTCTATCATAGATCTAATAAAAGAGGAGCAGTGTAAAGTTTCAAGTCAAGTCTTATCGTCTGGAGAAAAGGGAGGTGCGGCTCTTCCGCCTTCATCTTCTCTTGTATTCCTCGGTTCTCTCGTTTTCCAATTAGGGAAACCCGGCCATTGAGATCTAAAGTTAGTGGCTTTCTTGGGGTAGCTAATTTCCCTTAACCCTAAGGTTGATCAAGTGGCGCCCTCCTTATAAGTGAGTTGAGTATATTGTTTCAAGTCATGCCATTATGCAAGGGTACAGCACTGTAACTCTATTCTATCATATGTACATCAATCATATTCTGTCCTTTCTTTCTTACCTATCACTATGCTCCGTGGATCAATAAGTGAAGTGATAGCGCCTAAGAAGCTTGTTTGCTTGTTGAGTCAAAAGAGCTGTTATTGGACTTCTTTCCTTGGCCTTCTATATTTGGTGAACTACTAAAATACGACTCTACAATAGTTGCTTCTTAACAGCCAGAAGCACGGAAGCGGTTGCCTAAAGAAGATTGGTGGTGCCAATATGGAGGTGCGTAAGTCGAGGAACTGGGAAGAAGTTGAAAATACCACACATGAGTTACTGGACATGCGCGAGTTTTATGTATCCCATTTTACCACCTACATTTTACTTAATGTCGATGAATCTCTTCCATGATCTTATTTGAAATTAGAACCACCTAGGGTCGAGAGTGAAGTAAAACCCTGCCTTAAACAAGAAAATATGTAGCTATGAGGAGAAAGATATTGACTCTTAGGAAGATATTGACTCTTGGTATATTATTAGCAATCGCTTGACTCTTGGTATATTATTAGCAATCGCCTGAATCAACCAAGCAATGTATAATAGTCTTGAGCCAATAATAAGTACTAATAGCATATGCATTGAGTTTAATGTGAAGTCTACAGAAGCAAGAAGCAGGGGCGGTTCTTCTATTCTCTATAGACAGGAGGGGCGGTTCTTCTATTCTCTATAGACAGAGGGGCCGAAAAGGCGAATGATTCTCTGGTGCGATTCCAGACTAGCTTCCAATGATCCTATACACGGTTTAGAAGGGGGTCGGGTCGCAACGAGTGGACCATGAACTGGTGAATGAGCTGTCTTTGGATTGGAGAGATAGAGTACCAGACGGCATATGAATCTGTCTCTTCTAAAGTAATAAATGGGTTAGTTTTAAGGAAGCTCCTTTCTTCAAGTGAGTTCTTAGTAAACTTATTGGACGGAGGAGCCCACCTATTGAGATAGTAGCATAGTGGCTTCCCACTCTTTGTTAGATTTTGAGAACACCAGAACTTCTAATAACCGGCACATCGATTTCTCAATCCCTACCTCGCCAAGCTGATCCCCAGTACTTATAAGTTCGGGGCTTTGACTCGAATCTCTCCTTCCGGTGTGTCTTGTTCGCTCCGTTTTCTTTCTTTGAGTAGGCTTTCTAATCCTCTTTATGTTTCTTGTTTGCCAAAGATAAGTAAGCAGGATGGAAAGTAGAATTTCTATATAAGGTAAGAATGAATAAGGATTGTTAGAGAGGTATTATTAGCCAATACATGGACTTCGCTTAGATAGATTTATGGGGAAGACTAGACTACTTTCTATTATTTGAAACCTAATGTATCGTAAAGCAAGCAACAAGCCCTCTACCACTTACTTTAGCCATTAAGAGCGGGCAATGAAATCAAAACCACTTATCTCCTTATAGAGAGGAAGGACCTAGGAGTTTTGGAGAGTGGGGAGAATAATCAAAACCGAATAAGGGATAGAGAGTGGAATGAATGAATGATGGTTTTCCTAATTTCATTCGTATTTATTCTTGTGTGGAACACCACCGAAGAAGAAAAGTCAAAGAAATAGGGTGAAAGGCGCTTGCTTACTGTCAAAGCGGAAAGCACTTTCAAGTCATCAGTGCTATATCGGACCGATCTTCTGTAGTCCGGGTCATCAGTAAGGTCGTCCTGCCTAACCCTTTGCTCCAAGCGAGTTTGTATTCATTCTAATATGAGCAGATGGGCAAGCTTCGTGCCTTGGAAAAGAGTCTTGCTAAAAGGATCCACAATTAGGGGACCCTATGGAGAAAGTGTTCGCGGGCAAGCAAGGTACGTCCGTCCATATGAGATTTCGACAGTAAGATGCAAACTAGATCCATTAAAGGACAGTTCCTTAAACACACACTGGATTACCCTTATAGAATATCAGCCCAGAATAGATAGAATAGCTCCGGCCAAGAGATTAGCACAAAGATAGGGAAACCCGATATACGAGACTCTAGTTGCCCTTACTGGGGTCCTGTCCTGGCTTATGTTCGTCTTCCGTTCATTTGAGTAGACTAACAAAGGCTTCTCTGTCTGCCTTTATATCTTTTCCTAGGCTAGGATTATTATCCCGAGCAGAGTTCGGCTGTGCTAGCTGGTTAGACTGTAGCTGCTCATACTTAGAGAGTTCCCTTACCTTTACTACAGGAACGGAGAGCGAACGAAACACATTACGTAAAGCAATGAAATGGAAGAACCGATAAAAAAAGACTGCAGCTGGGGATCCTATTCTTAAGAGCTGCAACCGAGCTCAAGGGACTCTTGACTACTCTGCTGTGCGGACACGGACGGAGAAGAGAAAGAATAAGACTCATTCTAGCAAGCTACCGTCTTTCTGGGTTGTAGTGAATGCGCTTTTATCTGAGCCCTGCTTCTCCCCTTCCACCTCTCTTCAGGGACCGACCGTAAGGAGATTTTTCAACGGATGCACCAAGGATGGTTTGTTAGTCAGAGCGCCAGACAGAGTCCCCCTATGAGTCAGACCAGCAGATAAACCACCAAGTCGATTGGGGAACGGAACGGAGACAGAATGAGAGATTTCAGAAAAAGAAGATGTATTTCATATGTAAGTAGCTAATAATCACTTCAACCGATTAGATGCACGTGTAAAAGCCAGCCTCTAAAAACTATGTTGTGTTTGTTTTAAGTGTTGTTATAACATAAGAGATTATTGACCTGAACCCTAACTTATGAAAAAAGGCCTGCTCAAGTAAATTCCACTCTTAAGTAAGGTAATAGAGCTGTGTTTTCGACTAAACTAATATACGAGTAGTCCGTCCTTTGCTATACTTCACTAATATACGAGTAGCCGCGTCGGGGAGACATAGATTTATACACAAACAAATAGAATGGAATCCACAGCTATGGAATCGGTTCTTGGCATATCTGCTCTTGTGCACTCATAAGCTCCTCTTGGATTGAGATGTAGGTTCAGTAAGCAAGTAATAGGCAGTGAGGTTACGTATCTTATGGAAACTTAAGTGTTGTTACAGATTATGGTAACTTATATAAAAACAGATACTAAATTAGAAAAGAACGAACCAATGAAATAAGCTCGTCTGGAGAACTTGAAACAGAGAAATAACGTAAAAGAGAAAGGTGAAACCACCGCCTATTAGAAGAAGCATCCAGCTGCGCGCGCCTGTAGAAACTATTATGAAGCTAAGGACGGACCTAGTACTAATCTGTGGGCTAAAGGCCGGCGGAATAGAGAAGACGAAAGTGAACCAAGTGAGCGTTACTTGTTCGGTGAGCTCCGTTAGCGAGTAGATCTCCAGTCGTTAACACGTTGAGCTAAAGTTGTGTACTCCTTTCTAGGTTGTTTACATAGAGTTCTCTATTAGTCTCTCTCTTCAATGAATGTAGGAATAAGATTCGATTTTCATAGTCTTGGGTGTATACATTCGATCAGTTATGTATATTTCTAAGGTCTATTTTATTAATGGAAAGAAATGTCTTTCGTATTCTTTGCTTTGTTTTGTGGGATTGGTTTGATTCTGATTGTGGATGGGTTAGTGTTCCTATATTGACTTAAGGGTTACGTGTGGATCGCTCGTGCTCGTCCTAGCTGTCAGGAGTTTGGTACGTTTACCTTACTTTAGATTCAATGCAATGAGATTCGTTAATTACTGGACTGCTGGCATACTTACCTATTTGCTCTTGACTGCTGCTGGCATACTTACCTATTTGCTCACGGAAGTCGAAGGATAACAGGAGGTCCAGAGGATGATTCGGGCCTCCCTACCTTTTCCTGAGGTGACAGAAGACTTGGTGAAGGGAATCCATACTACTATTGGGTGGAGCTGTAGAGCAAGGAGTTCTTCTAAAGGATAGGTAAGGGTTGAGTGAGCTTCTTCCTTCTTCAGCAGGAACGAAATAAGAGAGCGTATATCAATTGTGGAAGCTTATTGTACTGGTACAGGAAAGGCGAAGGGTTCCAGTAACTCATCAAGTAGATAAGGGTCTATATTGCTTAATCCAAACTATAGATAACAGTGCCTATCCTCCATATATGATAACAGTGCCTATCCTCCATATATGTAGTAGTTGGCTTTCAGCACCTTGTGCGCCAGTGAATAAGTATTTCCTTGAGTACAGTAAGTCCGGCTAAGCTCTTTGTCTTGTGATTCTCGTTTAGGCTGGAGTCTCTCGTAAGTGAATTACAGTTAAAGTCGGTCAATAATGGAATGCAGAATCGTTGGCAGGCAGGAAAGATAGAAGGTTAGTATAAGGCGCTTCCTCTCTCTCTTTCTATCCATTAATGTGTCTATGAATGCCTATAATTAGAATGGTTCCGTTCCTCACCTCTTTGATGTGTTTTCTCTTTTTCGGTAAACCACATTCTGGCACAGAAGAGAAGGCATGCGAAGAAGGGGATCCGCTTTTAACAAACTCCATTGATGTATGCTACTACTATACCCATTTCTAGAATGAGATGCGCACTTCCATTAATGTTGCTTGTGTTTGCTTACTAGATTCCATATGTGCTTTGTTTGCTTACTAGATTCATTCCATATGTGCTTGTGTTTGTTTACATATTATTCTATATGTGTCTATCAAGGTTTGTTTACTTGCTTTTCCATATGTGGGAATTCCTAACGCGCATAATTCTATGTTGCTCTTCTTTGTTTGTTAAGAGTGTTTTTAATCAATTACATAATATAGGGTAGATTCAGAATAAGATTTTCCATAGCATAGGGATAAGGCTAGTCATCTAAGTTATGTGATTTACCTGCACTAGCATATACTCGATTGGCATTGTTGCCCGGGAGTTGCTTGTTGAGTGCACCTAAAAGTGGGAACCTACCTACCTAACAGATTACTCAGCTTCCTTTACAGTAGAAGGCGGTAGATGCTCTATTGCATTATAATCTATCTTCCTTTACAGTAGAAGGCGGTAGATGCTCAATATGTAATTCGAATATCTATTCTAGTAAGCTGTGTTTATTGAATTGACTATTCTAGTAAGCTGTGTTTATTGAATTGAGGAGATCCATATAGAAATGAAGAATCTCTATTCTAGTAAGCTGTGTTTATTGAATTTCTTTATTAAGATGTGTGTGTTTGTGACTTATCGTTTTCGTTCATCTAATCTTTCTCATTTTCTTCCTCTTCTACTTTACTTCGGCCCTACTCTCCCGACTTATGGGTTAATGCAAGAGAAGTCTCGTAGCCTGGGCAAGCAACATAGGCAGCGGCAGGAGCCTGAGCCCCGGTTACCAGCCCAATGGATAGTATTCCATAATCATGATATTCAGTAGTCTAGTTTTGGAAGCAGTGTTTTTCTACTATTTCTTCTTCTATATGTGGATAGCTATCTTCAATTCAAATCATATAAGTTCCATTATGGGGAGCACTCAATGAATAATAAAGTAGTTTCGAGTTTCTAGTGAGATTACTTAATTATGGAATATGTGCTTTTCTCCTTATTTAAGAGAAATAGGGGTAGCCAACGACTAAAACAGGACTTTGTTAGGTGCAGTGGAAAGGAAGAATCCGGTCAGGGCGAAGCCTTAGCAACTTTTACCCGTTATCCGTGTTGTCGACGAGCCAGATGACCCATATATATGCAGCGGTGTCAAACAAAGTAAGCGGTTCCACAAGCAACAGAAGAAGCAAGCGCTAAGTCAGCAACACTTGCTTATGTTATCAAGTCATCCGAACTTCTATTACGGGGGTCCCGATGATAATCCTATGTCAATTGAAGACAGAATGCGACGCCCCTTTGATATAGCATTGCGGTGCCTAAACTCGTCTAGTAGTGGCTAAGTGACTTTTCGGACTAGCTTCTTGCCTTGCACCGAGTCAAACAGGAATATGTATTGCTTGCGCCAACTAAGTATCAGTTCCCTTTCTACTTTACCTCGAACAGAACAAGTATTAAGTAAAGAAGCGCTTGATGGTTCAGCTACCTATCCTTTTGGTTACAACTTTCTATAACGCGTACCGTCAGCTCCTTGTCAAACTGGAATGGAATCTTGAGAGCGCATAACATGAATAAAGAATAGAACTCGCGCCGAGGAAACTCCACTAAGAACATCTTATTCAGCAATTATGACTTACCGCTCCAGAAGGAATAAGAGGTACCTGGCTTCCTCACCTGCTCCATATTCTTTACCTGTTCCTTATCCATATCCATCTTATGATCTGGTCGATGAAACTAGAACAGAACACTTGCCAGCACTAGCTGCTTTCTTTTTAACGACAACAAATACAACATTTCCATCTTTCGAGTCGAACCATATAGTATAGTACTGAACTTCTGAGTCGAACCCTCTAGTATAGTACTTTACTTCATTCTTTCCCTTTTTTTCGCCACTGGATACTTTCGAATAGGATAGGATGGAGCTAGGCATTCTTTAAATAGGTGACTCCCCATAGTTAATCAAGGAGAGTTCTTGTGTCTGGCTCAACAAGGAGAGTTATTGGCGCCTGTGTATTTACTCGGTTCTATACCAAGTGCAAGATAAGATAGATATTCTATTCCAGTAGTTTACGAGATAGATTCCATTACTGTTTTCCTTGGTTCTTCAAGTGCAGATTATTAAGTTGCGAGTGTTGTACTCTGGCTTTGAAGCACTAAGTTAATGAGTTTAATAGCGGTGCGATTCATAAAGTTGAGTATCAATAGATTGAAATAAAGAAAGGCTGTGTAAAACTCCAGATAGTCCAATATCGTAGATCAAGAGAGAAAGCCAATTCACTGCTTATTCGGGACTTGGGCCTCATTTGAAGGTAAAGACGCAAGCAAGGTCCTATTTCTTTTCTATCGTAGCTATGTCCTAAACAACGACGGCTACTGGAGTTAGGTTATATTCATGAGTGGCAGTTGCCTATTGACAGAAGTAATCTCTACGCACACTCACCTTTGAAATAGAGTAGGCCCAACGATAGAGTCATACCATCAAATGCCTTTTCCTTAGCTTCTGCTTTATGGCTTTATGTAAGATAGGTTTAAGGTTAATAAGGGTCGAAATCCAACCTGATAGAAGATTCATAAACGCTGGGCACAGTGCTAGCATAGTAAGGTTCTTTCCCGCCCGATGCTAGGACATAGGACTGACTTTCGCTCTGATTCTTCATGGGAACCCCTCCGCGTACCAGATATATCTTATCGTTAAGTATAGAATGCATCTGTTCATGATCTTATCATTAAGTATAGAATGCATCCGTCTGTTCATGAATCGGGTAGCTATATTCTGGCACAACCTTATTCCCGGAATCGGGTACTTACTTCATAATAAGATTCTATCCCACCAACAAAAAAAGCTTGAGATGAAGACATTTATATCTGCACTAGGACTTTCTGCTTAACAGAAGATGGATGATTAGGCTCTTTTTTCCTTATTTTATTGGATTGGAATAAGACGATTCGGCCCATAGCCAGCCTATGATAAGGCAGCTGAAGCCGAGAGAGAGAAATAAGATTCTTGATAAGGCAGCTGAAGCCGAGAGAGAGAAATAGGATTCTGACTCTTCTATTATTCTCACTTTTCTCCGGCACACTTTCTATATCTGGATCGGGGGCTTGGGTCACACTTCATTCTGTGCAAAAAGATATCTTAGCACATGAGGAAGTACGATCGTCTCTAAAAGGATTTAGCCCAACGTGGACTTTCTATAATCAAAGACCATTCCCTTGGCTCTGGCAATACTTCACCGGCTTGGGGTTAGGGCCGAAAGCAGACGGGGCCTTTCAGTTTCTAGCTTTAGAGGTGCAAAAACAAGTTCTGCGCAGCTGTGTGTAGCATTAAATTCATTTCGGTGTAGAGGAAACTCATTTCGGTGTAGAGGAAAGGGTATGCCCGTGTAAAGGAAAAACCTCGAATCCAAGTGGGCCTGCCTTTCCGTTCGTTCCCCTCATAGCCTATGCAGCTGGCCCAGTTGCCATTATTACTCTAGCTGCAAAACTATCTCATATTGGGGAAAAGTGTACCGCCCTCGGTCACAAACAAGAAATGGAATAAGAGAAGAAAGCCTAGAAAAGAGTTTTGATTCGCTTTAGAACAAAGAAGATATCTCTATGGTATTAACAGTCAGTCTAATGATAAAGCGTCTGTTCACGTCAGGCAATGGTTTGGTTTTGTTTGTTGATCTAATGGATGTCGAGATTCTGTTCGTGTTCTGAACCTTAAGAGAAAGTAGCGGCACACTAGAATATATGAAACCTACTACTTAGCATGCCATCTCAGGAGGACTTGCTTCTTAGTGCTCCGTTGGACGGGGACTCCTTATTCCTTCGTTTTAATGCTTTTGGGGGCTCCTTATTCCTTCGTTTTAATGCTTTGATGCTGTTCATTTGGCCATGATCCACTCTTTATAGACAGACGAATAGCACCGAATTCTTTTCGAGAGATTTCGGGATACTACTACAAAAAACCTCCGCAGCTTACCCAATTATTATGGAATGGTTACGGAATCGAAGACATCGAAAGAGAGAGTGTCAAACAGTCAAACTTCGATACATACCGAAATTCATTCATCCAAATACTTGAGTATTCCCTGATCTGCTTTAACAAACACTTTTGGAATAGTGGCGAGTTGGTCTGAAGTCAGTGAGAGATATGAATCGAATCCCATATCAGGTAAGCTCCCCGATAATCCCGATTTCCCAAACTCACCTGCTATGCTATTCCTCGAACGAGGGTAGGTATAGCGCTTTCCTTCCTCTAGTTCGAGAGTTTCAGGAGCAAGAAAGTGACTTCCATTAGCATTTGTCGTTTTAGTTGGCACTCATCCCGCTCTTCCTTCCTCGAGCATCGATGCAGCAAGGAGTTCCTCGATTGAAGTCTTTCAGTATTAGTAAAGTTCCTGTTATGTTTCGTAGCCACTAGGGATCCTCTGTTTAGCTCATCGATCGCTTTAAGTACAGTTCAATGGAGAGTGCTTTTTTCCTCTTCGCTAAAAGGAAGGGAAGGAGTTTATTCATCTGCCGAAGCGAGGGGAAGTATAGAATAGAATCAAGGTTCAGGGCTAAGAACAGAGGCTTTCCGCACCTTTATGCTTATGTGAGTGAGAATTCGAAATCCGTTTTCAAGCAATACTGTTTATTTACTCTTATCTATAATGTTCTAATGTGCGACCACACCTCGCTTCCTTGCCAGTAGTTGGTTGATCTTGATGATTCTTCTTCCTTTAACCTCGACTTATAATATAGGACAGAGTCATGGAGACACCTTTTATTTGACTTATAGTCTCGCCCGCTCCATACTTGACTTTACTAACCTTCACCGCCCCGCGCATTCGGCTTCTTTGCCCCAACCTATACTTGATTGAAGGGAACTTGAGCAAATAAGTCTGGTGCCGCGCCTAAGCTTTTAACTTACTGATGCTGATGCACTTCATTTCAATATTACTTATTTATGATGCACTTCATTTCAATATTACTTATTTATGTTCTATACCAGAGGAATGTAACCTTTCTCTTACTCTGATATAGAGATATTCCACACTCGGGCTCACGTAAGCTTATTCTTTATACTTGACCTTGAAACCGCTCTGCTTCTTATTGAGATATGGGTCATCTGGCTCGTCGACTACTTTGGCACCCCAACTCACTCGTATACCCTAAACATAAAGCCAAGAACTTAAGTACTAGCCACCCACCTTTCCTACTAAACTACAGGGTTCCTATAACACAACCCCTAAGCATAAAGAAAACAAATTGAACCGCCCCCAACTCCTGAGACTTCTTCATAGAGCGCATCTCCTCTCCTGAGACTTATATTCAAGAGAATATCCTCTCCTTGGTTACCTTGATTCGATTAGATCTATAGTAATAGATCGGGGGTAACAATAATTCTTTCAGTTGCTTCTCTATCTTCGGCAACTTATCCTAATGAACGCTTCTGATCCCGATCCTAGCTCTTTCAACTCGAACTGGACCAGGAACTTCTAATAACCGGCTTCTGCTTTGCTTTAGATCCGTATTAAGATCTATCTTCTGCTGGAACTGTGGCTTTCAGAATTGAGGCATCCCAACGAATGCTATACAAAAGTAAAGAATTATTCCCTGCCTAGAGAAAGGTAAAGAATGATTGCCTTCCCCAGGCGTGGGAGAAGTAACCTAACTTAACTGCTAACTGCTGTCATTGCACAACTTATGTATCTTAGTCACCAACTCGAAACTCCCTTAGCGCCAACTCATTCATTAATGGAAATGGAACTGTCTGATACTTTCCCTGATGCCAAAACTTGACTCTTTCAGTTCCGAACTCCACTTTCATAAAAACAGGATATGTTTCTTGCCTTGCGTCTAGTCGTTAGTGTAAAACTTGACTTTCCGTTCCTAATTCCATTGTGGATTACCCGGTTGCTGCTGACGATTTCACCGTGGAGCCGTGAACAGATTTAGAGCCAATAACTTAATTTGAGGAATAGTTTGCTTATGATCTAGCTTCATCTCTTCTTGACAAAACTCTATTTGTAAACTTGCCTTCCCACTTATACGCCAGTAGATTCTTTCCCGAACAAAACTGGAACAGCGAGCTTGAGTCGACTTTCCATCTTCATACCCTCACTTTGATATCTGCTAAGAAGTAAGAGTTCAGGGACATAATAAAGTACTTGCTTTGATGCCCCAAGTCATAGAGATAAGAGAGGAACTTCAAATTCTGGCCTTAACAAGGAGAGTTATTGTGCGAGGAACGTATACAAGCGAGAGATCGGAATCCTGATAAGATTAAGAAACAGGGGATCAGGCCTAGACTCCAGTTGAAAGGAGAATAAGCGGTTTCCTAAGAATCAGCATCAGCTAGAGAAGGAGCATTTACATAAGCAGGCTGACTCAGTTGAAAGAAAAGAATACTATGAAGATAAGAGTGAGTTGAAAGTGAAGATAAGAGTGAGTTGAAAGTAAGTCCTTTTTCGTGGGTAATTCTACAGAGGATTGAGCTCCGTGGTCGGAAAAAAGAGAGTATTGTTTTGGTATTGTCAGTTCTTCAAGTGTTGACGAGAATTGCCTTCAAAGTCTAGTTCTGGGAAAGAAGAAATTCCATCTTATGCTTAAGTATCGGGTGATTCTGCTGTCGGGGCAGAAAGGGGAGTTCGAGCTCAGGTCTCTTTGTTGGGAGTGAGAGTTCAATCTAGAAAATGATCTCTGTCGGTAAGAAAGCTACGAAAGATCTATAAGATGATCTCTGTCGGTAAGAAAGCTACGAAAGAAGGAAGTAACGGCTGTTGCTCCTCCTTAGCCTGATTGTCCTGCTGTAACTCCTTGTAACTGAAGAGTAGAGTAGAGAACTGATGAAGTGAGGTGAGCTTACGTTCCATAAGCTGAAGCGAGGTTGTGGTACAAAGAATGGAGTTCCATTAATGAATTGAAGACAGGTTATTATAAGTTTGGGTTACTATAGATAGAAGGGACAGATGGTTACTCTAGATATAATAAAGTAAGATTACAACATAGAGACATGGCGCTCCAAACCTAGAATGAAACTGAACCTAACAAAGTATTAATTCCACTCTAAAGAAGTATACCTCAGAAACAAGACTGGAAATTGAAGCTTCGCTTCCTTGCGCCCAAGATACGGAACTTTCCACTCGTACCCGAACTCTACTTGTATCTTTCTATAGGATATAACATATGGATTAGTTAGCTTTGGAGTCAAGCAATCAAGTAAAGGTTTTTAGGCGAGGTCCAGAACTTATAATAACCGGGTCGAGTATCTTCTTTTATTGACGCCTGATAATAATTGCACTCTTTTAGCCGAGAAAGACCCTGCTCCTTCTTTTGCCTCAGTTCCTTCCCCATATCTATATCTTGAAGCTGACCGAACAAGCAAATCATATCCCTCTTTCTCTTGCTCCTTGATCCTTATTAGCCTTTCCGGGGGCAACTGCAAGTACAAGTATAGCCTGATCCTTCTATACTTGAAGAAAGAACGAATTGATGCAGCCCGAGTTGCTTGTTGAGTGCATTGATTACTACTTTCTATATAGTTGTGCACCATACGCTCTCAATGCAATTCATTAGTTTGGGGTGTTTGTTCGGTACCTATTGCTTTCGTTTAGTACCTTTATGCTCAAGTGTTGTCGTATCTAGAAACCGAGAAAATACAGGTGAGGAGAAGGATCCGTTTCCGTTTCCAGATCTGAAGATATGCATTAGAATAAGTATTATGAGAAGGAACAGGAGTTGATAAGTGTATTTACGGGCTTCTCAACCATGTACAAGAGATAGAAAAGCAAATAATGAACTTTACTGATTAATTGCCCTTATTCTAAGTTCCCTATTGTAAGTTTTTGTTGCGAGGAAAGTGAACTAACTATATACTCTTGCTTGCTCATTAACCTTAGGACTTGTTGTAGTAGCTGGTTTGTCTTTGAATCAAGTAGTATAACAACCCCTGTGTTAAGCAATGAAGAAATGGATAACATGTTGAAGAGAGTCTTCGGCCTTGTACTACTCTAAAGTCAATAGCTCATGCCCCCTGAAGTAAGGATGTCGGAAGCTAAGGAGCAAGAGTTCATGTAGTTGATACGGCCAGGGGAGCGAGTCTCGTAACAGGGAGTTCTTGACAAGACAGATGGTAACTGTAGCTAACAAGTGTGCCCCGAGTAGAATCCTACGTCATACTCTTCATCTAGTTGTCTGGCTCCTCTGCCTTAATCTTCTCTTGTATGTCTCGGTTCTATTCTTTAGGTACATCATTCACTTGTATCTGGCTGGTATCATCGGTTTCTGATAGAGCCTTGACACTTGTATCCGAACCTACATAATGAACTGGGAAAGGATTACTCGACAACTATGTCATGGAGTGAGTGAGGGCACAGCTACCGGCTACCCCAGCATCTAAAGTGATTTGTCGGGGGTACACAGGATTCGAACCTATGTCCCTCTTTAGCCAAAACAGATGCGCTAACCAGACTGCGCAACACCTCCCATATACCAGAGAATCCATGAATTCAGGGCACCCGAAGTAGCAAGCAGCAGGGATGCGAAAGACAAATAACCACTCTATATATAAAGCCTGCCTTCCTATCATCTTCCTTATAGAATGGGCTCGGCTCCTCCTTTGAATTAACGAGATCTATAGTTTTGTATGAATTTGACTTCCCGGATCTAGGTTGGGGGGTTAGGGCCTGTAGGGGAGATTCTAGACACCTTTCCATACTTTGTCTGCTGTATTGGACTTTGGCGGTATTTATCATGCACTTATGGAACCTGAGACTCAAATCTTTTCCATTCTGAGGTTATGAAAGATGGGTATTTTTTGGTTAGGTATAGATGCTTTTCTTCGAGTATTTAAGGCTCTGGGGGTGTATATGATACAAGTGTTATATACCGGGTGGAGATGTAATCAAAATGACTCCATTTTCGCAGGAGTTATTCGACCAAGCAACGGCACAGCACTGGCAAAAGAAAAAGAAAGACAAAGAGAGAAAGAAAAAAGAGAGAGTTTGTTTCCATTGAAGAAGCTAGATCTAGAGCGATAGGGCGAGCGAGTGTTGTCTCTTTGGGTGCTTCTGATGCGCTAAGTCCTGAAAAAGAAGAGAATCATTAGTGGTCGGGGTGTCATATAAGAAAAGAAGGAACTACCCCATGTGCTCTTTCTCGAAACTAACTAACTACCCGGCGTGCTAGTGATCCTTTCAGAAAAGTTAGAATGCAACTACAAAGTTGTCAAGTAAGAATTGGATTAGAGAGTAAGATACAAGCAACTGCCAATTCCGGGCAGATTATTAAGTTGCGAGTTGGTGCGCTCTTTCTGTAAACTGCAGCTCTCGCTCTTCACTTCAGCAGAAGCTAATCCCGAAGGTATGTGGGAAATAGGCTTTGATTGTGGAATTCGGCCAGTAAGCATGACATGATGAGTCAACAGTTCGGCACTACGCTTCTTTCTCTCCTTCCAAGTGCCTTTCGTCCCTATCCTTTTCTTTCTGTATACCAAAGGGATGAATATCAATGGGGCGAATATCAATGGGGCGAATATCAATGGGGCATAGCCAAGTACCAAAGGGGTGAATATCAATGGGGCATAGCCAAGCACGATGACTATAAACAAAAGAAAACTGATTGTTCACACGCACTTCATTTCTTATCAGTAAGTCCTTCATTCTAAACAATTATAGAACTATGTTTCAATAGTGTGAGAGAAGCTTTTGTAGAACTATGTTTCAATAGTGTGAGAGAAGCTTTTGTCAATAAAAGACTAGAAGGAAAGCTGCCCTCGACAACTATTTGCTAAGCGCCCTGGGCCCCAGGTACAAGAATGAATAGCTAAGAATAAGAAATCCCTGTAAGCCGTCTTCGTTGCCTTAAGACCTTTTGACGCCCTATTCTTTTCCATCATCCCTTCTTGGCAAAGGAGTAAAACTGGAGTTGGTTTAGAGAAGTTCAACTTGAAAAGATAGTGTATTGGAGGCGACTCTTGACTTACTTAATATGATATGCCTCCCCCCTTCCTTCCCTGGTGATTTAGACCACATCGACCTAGAATCCAAAGAATAATGTCCTCCTGCACAAATAATCCATGCTTTCTTTCGCATAGGAGACTCTCTTTCTTGAACGAACCTAGAGCACTCTAAACATGTTTACTTTCTCTCTGATTTATTTGCCTCCCGGAATGCTAGTAGAAAAAAGACGATAACCGGAGATAAAAAGAACTCCGTCTTCTTTACTAAAGGATGGACGTAGTGATGTTGACAAGTAAGAGAATGAGCAGAGCCTTTAGAAGCGATAGGTTAGGAGGAAGGGCATGAAACTCACCCGATAGGCGATAGGTTATGGGCGATGTAATTGAGCTCGACCTAAGGTATAGTATTTGGAATGAAGTTCGTGGGTCAGGTGGCAGTAAGGATGGAATGAAGCTCCACCTAAAGGGCCCCTTTACAGGACTTTCTTTAAAAAAGGGAATTTCTTCCATTGCACAAGGTGACAGGATTCGAACCTATGGCCCTCTGTACCCAAGATGCGCTGACCAGACTGCGCTACCCCTCGTTGAAACCCCACAGGAGCATATAGCCTGATGGATTAAGATGACGCACGAGCATATAGCCTGATCGATTAAGATGACGCACCGGGACTTTATCTTAGACTTCGACGAGCGAGATAGTAAGTTAGTCGCTTTCTTGCTCTCGCTTTGAACATGATCCTTTCCTTTCTAGGTAGCCTGAGCACTAAACTAAGATAAGACAATCTCGATGAATCACAAAGATAAAAGAAAGGCCCTATACTTAATAAAAGAATATTACCTACCATACTTACTCTTTTAGAGTCTTTTATTAATTCCCTTATTTATGAGAATTACTAAATAATGAGTGAAACCTCTGCTTTTTCGGATTGGAACCGATGCCTAACGTCGTGACCACTGAAGGACTAAGGCTGTAGTGGAAGGAGGAGGTAGAAGCCGCTCAAGCGCTTAGTCTTGGCAAGGCTTGCTACTATTAAGCTATTTCCGCGTAGTGGCAAAAGATTACTGAACGTATCACTTTTGAACTCAGTCTTGACAAAGGCCCTCCACAATGGTAGGCGTGGTTTTGATTAATAGGGTACCATTCTTTTTGCTTCGCTAAGATGAGATGATGATTAGTAGGTCTGTGGAGGTGTGTATGTGTGCTCTTTCTCACTAAGCAGGTGAGGGCTCTGTCTGAGGCTCGTACTGGGCCGGAGCCACTTGTCGGTCATTGAAGATAGGATTCCCATAATATTCCATCCGAAGCGGAGCCGGTTGCAGAGGATATATATAGGTACAGTAGCTCTAAACTCCCGGTTGCAGAGGATCTATATGGTACAGTAGCTCCAAACTCCCGTCTTTCTTATCACAGTCCTATTCTTCAACATTTATATAGGTTCCGGCCCAGAGGGAAAAAACCGCATTGAACCTTTTTAATGCAAAGAAAGAAAGCGGAGGCTCTATCAGGAGTATTGATTGAATTGCTGCTCTACTCTAGCCTGATTGATGATGTTGGCCTTGAAGAAAGAGAAAGGTGCTTCAAGCGAACTTGATTAAGGCTTTCAACATTATGTAAAGAGTAATTCCTCAGGCAAAAGAAAGTACAGAGCAATTAGGCTCCGGGAAGGTTAAACAACCGAAATGATAAACAATTCTTTCGGGAGGCTTCTAGGTGATTTGCTTCAATTCAAGACAGTGATGGCTTAGAAAGGGGGGAGGCAGAGATGCAATTGCTTGGCAGTGGACTATTTCAAAAGGTAAGGCAGAGATTCAATTGAATGGACTATTTCAAAAGGTAAGAATAGTCATGGGTCCAAGATTGATGAACATACTTTCTAGTCTTATTTAGAACTCCTGAGTAGATGAAAGATGCGTTCAGTCTTTCAATGCTGACGACGGGAATGGAGGGAAATTATTTCATCACTGCAGGCATATTTTAGGACCTGATGGCACTAGGTTTGAATTGATTCCATACTTGAAAACTCCTTAAGCTGGTTGGTGAATAGATCTTTCATCAGTTCTTTCTTTACACAAGTGTCATAAGCGAAAAAACTTGCAGGTTATTATAAGTTCTGGAGGACCATTTCCTTCTTTATTGTTCTTACTTGGCCAATTTCCTTATTTCTTTTTCTTTACTTAACAATATTATGAGAAAAGTCATGACCATTAGCCTACTGAGATAAGGCAAGGTGATTTATTCATTCACTGGTTCAGCCAAAAACCAACTGCATTCATAAAGAAAGAGGGTCGGTATGGTGTAGTGTTCAAAAAGAGGGTCGGTATGGTGTAGTGTTAAATGTATTCTTAGCTCATGAAAGCTCGTGCTCAACTTCCACAGAGATAAGGGGCATCCTAAACTACGTGCAAAAGTGGACTGGACTTACCTAGATCGAAAGGCGGGAGTCTTTTCTTGCCTAAAGGCTATCCATGCTCCTATCCGAAACTGGGATTGCCTGGCTCTTCAAACGGATGGAAATTGGAAGTCGCACTCCGGTAGTGGTCGAGTTAATATTGACTAGATCACTAGTCTCGCCTTTAGTTCTTTGGGGGGGCATAGAGTGGAAAAATACCACCTACTTCGCTATCCTAATTTCTCCATAAATATGTATTTCTCCATTGAATCTTATTAAAGGTAAAGGAGGCTTAAGCGAGGTCTAACCGCCTGTTAACCTTAGTAGGAGAATGAGAAGCCTATATATTGGAATGTGGCCCGAAAGCTCATCTTTTCATTTCACCATCTCTCTTACACGGATGATGTCTTACTCTCTCTTCTAAGATAGTTCACAGCATAATGCCAGAGGAATTGCTGGTGTGCTGCATCATCTTTATTCATTCACTGGACGGACTGGTCGGAAAGAGAAGAGCTCTCTAATCTGCTAAGGTACTAGACTCGTTATCAAAAAGAGCTCTGGTCTTGGCTTCAAGGAGGCGAGGTTACCCAGCGATAGGTCTACCTCTGATCTCATGCAGACTGAGATAGAGAGATTGCTGCCCTGATTCAGTGTACATAAGGTTAGCTAGATGGACAGAGCCTTTCCTTTATGACACAGGGAGGATGAATTGATCAACTCGACGCTCTCCTAATATTCTCAAGAAAGATGCTACCACGCGACACTGTTCAGAGATGAAATCAACTGGTCTCTAAGGTAAGGTCCAGAACTCAGCATAAGAATGAGGATTGTTGTCAAGGCACTCTAATAGGAGATTGTAGGATTGTGGACACTATCATTTCTTATTGGAGGATTTGCTTGGCTTGTAGCGAACTACTGTTCCTCATTTTCCTTAGTTTTGTGGGGTGGGGGATCAACGGATACACTTGCACTTACTGATCGGTAGTACTAACCGTGCTCCTAAATCCTTACTTCGTTTCTCACTGACTCATTCATTAGTAGTCTCATAGGGTAATGTTACGGCGAGGACTCACATAGTACTACCTTACTTTACAAATAGGCAAATAAGTTAGCTTATTCTGCAGCCATTAGATAGCCCATGCCTTGCAAAGGATTATGAGTAATTAGACTGTGATGCTTTGCTGAGAAATTCCACCGGAATTATAAGTACTGGAATTAGAAGTACTGGCTCACTCCTTACTCATGGCTTGAGTTCTTTATCGCCAGGTGGAAAAGCGCGTACATCTTTCCTCCTCAGGGATTCACCATTCTCGCTTAACTAAGTTTGGGTGTATCTACTCATTTCTTTCTCCATGGTATGTGGGCCTTCCTAAAGCAAACACTTATGACTCCACCTTGGTTCTCCTATCCCTTATCCTGTTTGTTTTTCTAGCTCACTAAGGCAAGCGGCTTCCTCAACCGGGACCCATTTGATTCTGTTTGCGATCGTGCCGGGCAGTTCATCAGGAGCAGCTATCTGGGACCAAGCACTAAGCACTCTGGATTTGATGGTCTCCTATTTATCTGCTTTTTCGAGAGGCAAGGAGTATAGCTAGATCCGAGCTACTCATATGCTGTAAGAGTTCCTGCACTGTTCGGGCTCTTTAACTCATAACAAGAATTGAGCCGCTCCCCCCATTCCGTGTCTTTCCCCTTCGATTCGTGACAGCTACTCATACGCGACATCCCCGCTTCGGGCGAAGGAAAGAGAGTTCATTGAGTGCTATAATCATAAGTGGATTCTCTCCCACTTAGAATAGAAAGAATGGAATTGATAGTGAAGCTAGCCTATTAGGCGCTGTGTAAGAGCTCTGGTCAGTACTGCTTGAAAGTTGGCCAAGTCTTTGATTCGTCCAGAGCGTAGAGGATATTGAGAAAGATCCCAAATCTGGTTAACTGCTTTTGGAGTGCCGGCTCCAGGCTAGAGAAAAGGGAGGCTATTAGTTCCGCTAGCTAAAGTGTTCTTTTGAGTCACCGATAAAGAAAGTGGCTAGGCTTCCTGGTGGTTGGAAAGAGATCTTAGTGTCTTTATACGACCTAAAAGGAGGATTGCTTCTCTCACCCGTTGCAAGGCAGCCCATGATTCTTCTGAGACGAATGAATGCCTAAGAAAGGAAGGCAAGTATTAATATTGGAGCTGACTCCGCGGAGTGTAAGAGTGTTGTAAAGGCATGCGGCGTGACCTAATGCATGAAATTGGAAATGCTAAATTCGTGTTAGTTTTGGGAAGCGAAATGATCTTATGAAATGGAGTAAGGAGACTAGAAAAGGGGTATTTGGAATATGCTTAGGGAAGTTACGGTCGACGTAACCAGAAATCCATCCTGTATAGAATTCAACCACAGGGCAGTTGGCTCCATTCCATACGTTTCTACAACCGACGTCCACAGAAGGAAGTCCATAAGGAGTTTCGTTCGAAAAGAAGATGAATCCTCCCGCTGCCTCGCCTCAGGGAAGAAGAGAGAGTCAGAAAGTCTCCCCTATGAGTGGGCCAGCCCCTGGACATAAGTCAGAGTCGGCGCTGTACGATGTTTAGTAAAGCAAAAAAAGAGAGTCCCTTTGGCTCGGGTAAATAATAGATAGTAAATGTTTAGGTTTGAAAAAGAAATCAATTGCTAGGCACCAGAAGGCCCTCACAACGAAGAGTTCTATTCGAAGTTTCTCCTTTCTTATTCATCAATTGATTGCGGGACGGTAGATACACCTTAGGTTTCAAAGAAATAGATTCCATTACTTCTTTATCAGTCAATCGAATGAATTACTTATTGAACTATGATTATCCATAGGCCCATCCAAGCATTCTAGTTGTATGTTACCAATCCTAGCGACCCCTAGCTTTGAGTGTTCATTCCATCCCTACATCGCCGTATCTGTGATTCCCTAGAGATTTGCAGTGCTGCCTCCTTATGGAATTATTATACAGCTAAGACAACTTCCGATCTCCTACTTACTTTTCTCCTCTTCCGATCTCCTACTTACTTTTCTCCTCTTCTTCCGCCCCCCGATCGACCGCCTCTCCTGTGTGTTTGTTCTTTTTCCCCATATAAATGAAATCCTCTCGAAAAGGCCACTTTTGTAGCTTGCCTAGAAGCCAAGTGGAGCTCCATTTGGTATGATCATTACTAGAGCTTGGGAGAAATCCGTTCATGGATGTAGGAATGCTACTTACGTGAATGGTTTCTCTTCATAAACCTCCGAGCCTTTTCCGTTTGGTTCGCAGCTCCGTCACACCTGTGTTTCCCTGTAGCAGCGCTTCTTTCCGGTGCTCCGATGCTCTCTGCTTTTGTATGGTTCGGTTCCTCTTTAATACTCAAAAAATTGCATTAATGATCTGCCTTTCCTTATTTCCCGCAGTTGAATGGAGTAATCTGGGAAGGGATCTTTTGCCAATTCAAGTTAGTAGAGCGAAGCCTTCCAATATGGGGCATACGAGTAAGGGGAGGAACGCTTCATGAGCACTTTCGGCTTTATCCTTTCTTTGGTTAACTACGGATTCACTTCTTTCGCAGGGCGGTAGCAAAGGAAGAATAGTCGTACCCGGGAATCTACTGACTTTTGGCTTGATAGGAGCCCTATCGACCTTTCGGCTTTCTATTAAAACATCCATTCGTTCTTAACTCGCTATGGAAGAGATGGATTACTCGCTTAGATATCGCTACTATAGTCAGAGTCATTGTTCCCATCCATAATCTCTGTGGAGGCCTCGTTTTACCTTCCAATTATGGTTGATCCGTCGGCAATAACTATACTTGACTTTCCTCCATTAGATTCGGCAACTAAGGACGAGATTCCCATAGGCTTTTATGTCCCGATCTCTTTAATAAGGAAGGTCGCCCGGGCCCGTAGAACCCTTTTCACCTTCCCCGTAGAACCCTTTTCACCTTCCCCTCAATCTAAGAGAATGCAACATATATGGTCCCTATGGAATTAACCCAGAAATAAAGGAGGATTTCTCATTTGATATAAGAGTGATCCTTTGCTCGCTGACATAAGAATTCGTTTGAACCTTGAATCATACCTCAATCTTATTTCCTTTGATCGTCCCTGGTTTCATGCCATCTTAGCACCCTACCATCCCTACCATTAAGACATAAAACAAGACATAAAACTTATCTACTGAATTTGAATCAAACCTAGTAAACCAGAAACATAGCTATAGAATTTAGTAAACCAGAAACATAGCTATAGAATTTGACTCTAAGCCATCAAACTTGAGTGGTGGGGGCGTGGGATAAGACGAGCACCCGGGTGTTTTTTCTACTTGAGAGGTTTATGCATACCTTTCATTCTTCACCTCAATCTCATTGGGGAGTTTTCTGATATTCCTTAATTATGGATGTCCTTCTCATACATATGTACTAGTTCATTCGCCCTATAGCGGTAAGGGTTAGTGAGTTAGTTTCCGTTAGGGTTGCCTCCCTTCTCTTCTGAAAGGTTTAGAGTCTCGCAGCTAAGTTCGTTTTTAAGGAAGCAGTCAGCGGGGAAGTTCATCTATTCATAGAATCTTTCAGTAATAGCATTTTCTTATGTTCACTTATAGAATATGATTGACTTACTTTATGGAACACTTGAACACTTGCCTTCTAACGCACTTGTTTCTTGCTAAATAAGCTAATGCTTAAGTAATGGCTTTCATGCTCAATAAGTCTCAAGTATAAAGTAACGTAGAAAGTAGCAAGTCCTTTTTATTGTGTCCAGGCAGAGAAGTTTCCTTTTTTTGATCCATTATTACCACAGAAGGAAGAAGTGTCGCTTCGAGAAACATTGGTATTGACTGATATATCTCGTACCACGAAGACCCCAGTCGTGCGTGCTTCTGGTTTCTATTTATCCATTCCATATTACTATAGTATAAGTATAGAGAAGGCAACTCCTCGTGCCAATCAAAAGAGAGTACAATAATAGCGCATATGCATTGATATTGGAATGAGTCAAATGATGCCTTGCCAATCTTAGAAAGAAAGATAGCAAGGTCGGGTTCCTATGCTCCAAAGAAGTTTGGGAGTTTAGCATCTATTCTGCTTCTGGAACTTGCTAAATAAGCTGTATAGGGTCTTGAACTCACTTAAAAAGCTTAATAGGGTGCTTTTTCCTAGCTGAGTTCAACAAGTCATAAGTCCGTTTAGAGTGATGTTACCTAATTATGGAATCCGTTACTAATATGCCATTCCATTCGCGGGAATAAGTCAAGTTTACTGAAGGAAATCCTTATTGAACTTAAGTACTGGTGAGGAGAGTTCGCCACTTATGGTTAATGCTCGTACTTAGGTTGTACTTAGGTTGGCAGCCTTTACTCTATTCATTCAACAAGTAAGGTAAGGTCGTTCAACAAGTCAGGAGTCAGAGAGTGAGTTCCGTAGTATGGTTCCGCGCTATTCGTTTAGTTGTCGTTCAGATGAAATGGGTTAGTTTAGAGTTCGACCTTGTGCGTTAGCGAGTTTACCTTTACGCGTTAGTTAGTTTAAGTCTCCTATCTTCGCTGATACCCTACAATACTTGCAAGCTGGATCGTATCAAGTAGAGTAGCCCCCGTTGAGTATAGAAAAGAGAAAAAGGGATGCCTCTGTAACGGAACAATAAAAAGAAAGAGAAAACACACAAGAGAAATCATTAGTACGGTGCTTTGAGCGAGAAATTCGTAATAGCAAGCGACGATGTAAGACGGAAGCACAGCAACGCGACTCTTCCTTTCGCCTTAACCGACACAGAGCCACTATAGACTGACTTTCTTATGAAAACTACAGCCAAGCAAGTCTATATTTCCTCTCTCCACTGTGAAAAGTCAAGAAGCCTAGGTTTGAGGTGAGGGTTACTCATTAGTCTATTTGGGGAGCTCTCTTCAACTGGCAAGGGGAGCTCGAAAGAACACTCGACCAGTACTTAAGTTCGGGGAGTTCAGAGCACTAGGTATGTGATTGTTCCACTCCTAGGTGCCTAGCTCTTATAGGATTAAGGTAACTAACCTATCCTCTTCTATCCTTCGCCAACCCTAGTACAACTAAACAGGGTTAATCAACCAAAAGGTACGTAATCCATCAGCGGATCAAGCCCCTTTTGCTAAAGGAGACACCAGAATATATCCCTTTGCCCACCTCTTATCTTAGTTGGTGTAAGTATAGTTAAGTGCCTCGACTTGTTGTTGAAATGCTTTGTAGCCCTGTCATCTTGACCCCTCTAGACTGTACGCCCTTGCTTCTTTACTCTAAACCTAAGAAGACCGGTGTCGGTAACACCTCTGGTCGGTAACTACTCGGGAAAGACGATAGGTAACCACATGGATAGATAGCTTGTAGCCCTTACACAACGCCCAAGGTGTCAACGATAGGGTGACAGGAGTCTATCTTTGTTGCCGGGCCGAACTCCAAGTATAGATGTAAGGTGAAAGGGCTAGGCGCTTCAGTCAACAGTGAATAGAGATTCGTATGAGAAAGGAGCTTGTAGATGAAAGTCTAACTTCGCATTCGGCTTCTGGAGACTTGGATACTTATTTCATTGCCAGGTCTATTTATTTAGGCAAAAATGAACTATAGGAGCTTACAGGAGACAATATGGGTAATTTGCCATTCAATGAGTTTACCGCGACTCAAAAGAAGGGTTTTGTCACTTCCCTTTGCTTACTTTGTCTCCGGTCCCTTTGCTTGTTTACTTTGTCTCCTGGTGGTCAACGCTGCCGACAATCAACTACAAAATGAGTCAAGTTTTATGGTGTTGAAAGCGGGAAGGGATTTCAATGAATGAGTTGCGCTAACGAGGGAGTAAGGAGCAGAGGATAGGACTGGTGCGCGAGCTGGGTTCAGAAAAGAAGATTCCAAATTGGATGAAGTTACCCTGGCGATGATAATAAGCTTATTGACAGGCCAAATAGTGGTATAAGGTCTAAGTCATCCATGTAAGGGTGCAGGCGCTAACATAGTTTCCATTTATATCTTCTATAGTCAATATTCTTTATATACTAGAGGTGGCGTGGAGCAAGTTTCAGTTTACGGGAGCTCAATAGAGCAATAGATGGATCAAGAGTAACGGATTGAACTTCTTCCTCAAGTATAGCAGGAGCAGTTTCATCTTCCTTTCTCATGAGTGGGAGCAGTTTCATCAGTTGTGGACTCGGCGCTTCTAGTGGGGATCCCATTCAGAATTTCATTAAAGCTAGGAAACTTTTACCTAACCCCTATTTTCAACAAGCCACCACCTAAACATCAATATATAAGCTAAGTCGCCCCAAGAGTCACTAGTAATTTCGTTTCGTTTTTGAAGCAAAGAACAGTGTCATCCACGATGGAAAAGGAGCGGTTTCAAGGAATAGTCTAAAGCCAGGGCTAAGTGAATGCAAGCGGTGTAGTTAATCAAGGAGAGTTTCATCTTTGTGTTGGTAAGGAGATCATCAGCACCCTATATTTCTTCAAGTTCAAGGTCAGGCGAGTATGAAGTCAATAATTTCCAAGAAATGCACGACAACGAAACCAATCAATATCAAAGAGGGAGGGAGTTCACCTAACAAAGAAAACTGCCTGTTCGTCGTGGTCCAAGTCGTTAATGTGAGGATGCAGGCGCTTTCGCTTTCGGAGTATATTACGGTGTCCCTGCCTCTGTCTGTCCTTATAGAAATAGCAACGCCTATAGTAAGCTTAGGTTCTTCTTTTCCCGGCCAACATATGATATTCAGCAGTCTGGTCACTTTCTTATATACTTTGTGTTTGAAATTCTATGAAAGGTTTCTTGAGCACTCGCCCAACTGTTGTTGCTTGATAAGTCTTTGATTCATTTCTTCACAGATGTTCTATAAAGTGGGAATTGCGAAGTGAAACTCCTAACTTCTATTTCCAGAACTCTTAAAGCGAGATCATCTTTTGAATTTGACCGCTCGTTAGCGCTGAATGAGATGAAACTGGCGCCTTAGAGCACTTAGTCTTGCCAAAACTCAACTCTACTTTAAGACCCGATTGTAGCTTACAATTGAACTACAACAACACCCCCGGCTGCTGACTTTTGAACTTAATCATCCGGGGATCTAGCTTCTTTTCTTGTGATTTACCAGTAGTTTCCGCTTCACCCAGCTTTCCAGCCAAAGACTATCTCCTCTCCTTGGTGGTTACAAATATATATCTAATGCCAGTGAAACAAGAACAGAACCAACTAACTACATTGCCTTAACCGATGAAATGACAGCTTATTTCTTTGATAGCTGTGAAGAGGGAACTGAACCCCCCGGATTTCCTTACCTACCCGCGTAGAGCAGATGATCTTTCCTTTCTTCTTCTCAAGCTTTTAGTTATCGTACACTTGCTTCTTTTCTTCTCTCAGCAACTAGGTTTAGGCTTCAATACCATCTTTCGAGTCGAGGGCTTCAGCCACAAATCTAGTATTCTTTCTTGCACCGAGTCAAACTCTCCATTGATTATCGAGCACCTGCCATAGAAACTAGTAAGGACGTTGAGTCAACAAATACTTAATCTCATACTTAATCTCACCTATCGAGCGCCTCTCTGCTAACGCTACATATTATACGTTATTTGTTGAGTTACAGAGGATTTATTCGATTTCTATTTCATCTATCCACTTATATAAATGCAGGTCAAAGAGTCATTGAACTTTTCTTGCACCGAGATCTCTATTGTCTTGCTTAGTGCCCCAACTCGACACTGATTTTATTGCCTTGCCGCAACAGTGACTATTACTTAGACTTTCTTTTGACTGCTGATTGGAGAGTCAACTTAATAAGCCCCCTCTCTCCTTTCTGTTAAGAATTCATTTCGTCTTTCTAGTGGCGAACTCCATTTCCATATTACTGCCAGCTATATCTAAATAGGAATGTTCATGTATTAGTTGCAGCTCATCTCGCAAACATGGAATCCATCTCTTTCTTGTCTTGCTAAGAGTCAAACACAGAACAGAATGCATTTGATCTTTCACAGATGCTATATAACATATGAAGGAATAGAACAGTCGAATTCTCATATGGAACTGTAACTCTACTTTCATAACTCGCTAAGACAGACTAGACTAGCTCCACTAGCTGCATACTTTTGAATGGCATCCCAGATCTTGCCTCTTCTCTTATCCTTTGTTCGAGCGTAGGAGTTAATAGTGTCAAGTCCTTTATTCGTTGTATCGGCTTACGCGAGAGTTGGTGCCAGTGAAAGGTCTTCGAATGAAAGTGGAGTTCTTTCGTAATAGGATAGTACAGGCGCAACTTATAAATACTCTGCTCTACCTAAGATAGCATCCTAATACTCGTTTAAGATAGCATCCTAATACTCGTTTGATTCTTGTTCTTGTGCCCTAGGCTTGTTGAAATGAGGGTAGTGAACAACGTCTGACAACGCGGACTATTGCTAAGTCAATAAGATGGTTTCTAGTTTCTTTCGGGTTCCTCACGAGTCGGGATTCTGAGGGCAGGGCGGGCTTCCCTGTTGATTACGGGTGGCGCTTCACTTGTCTCAATTGCAAGGAGCTTCACTTTAGGTCTAGCCAAACCCTTACTAGCCTTCAAGCCGGATCCCACAAGCAGGTATGTCCCTGTATTCAAAAACGAAATTGCATCGACCCACGTCTTCTGAGAGAGAAGCAGGTCTCGAATCCGCACCCCTTTTTCTATAGAATAGCTAGAGTAACAAAGGAAAGCTACAGACTATAGATGGGTACGACATCCTTATCTCTTTTCCTTCCTTCCATACCTTTACCGAGCTTCTATATAAGGAACCCTATGCCAAACAAGCATATTGTTTTAGTAGAGGACTGCTCGCTGCTAGGATAGGAACTAACAGCCGACCCGACCATTCTATATATTCCACATTCTATATATTCTATTAGTCATTCTATATATTCCACATTCTATATGTTCTATTAATATTCTAGCAAACAACAAGTCTATGAGTCAGGTAGAGAGAGCAGAGCCCGCAGTGAGCTTAGAGGTTACCATATTATCTAATTGGCTTCTATTTTCATTACAGTTTCTAGTTTCAGAACAACGTTTTAGGTGACTTGAATTTAAGCAGGAAGCGTGTTGTTACTCAATTCTCTATTGTTAGTCTAGTCGTTCATTTAGTTGTCCTTCATTTCCATTCCATTCTTCAAGCGCTAAGCCCCACGGTAGGAAGTTACGAATAATGTGGATAACGGCTCATGAATGTACAATCCGGAGCGGGAGTAGGAAATAATGGATATTCTTCTAATTGGACTATTGCTAGAGGTAATGGGTTCTGGCACATTATTATTGTTATGAACTGACCTCTTGCTTGAGTACAGGGTTATTTAATAGAATAATCGATATCAAAGATAAGGTCTGGGTTCTTTAATAGAAGAATCGAATGTATTTGTTATTTGTAATTTTACTTCTTTTTCTTAATTGGACTATTGTCAAGCATTTCTTTCAATGCGAGAGCGAAGGAATCCTAAGGTGCTTAAAGCCTTGAAGTTAGTTAGATTAACCTAGAGCCAAGACAGACGTAATCACAAGTAAACCAAGCAACTACTAGGAGAAAGCACTTAGAGGAAAGTGTCATCGACCTTACGCTCCCACCGGAGGAACTTCCCTAAACTAGGCAAAGAGGGTAAGGACTTGACCCATCTCTCTAGATGGCAGGACTCACTGGGTATAGGATCAGTAGTACTTCTCTGATCTAGGCCTACCTTTCTCTAGTCAGGATTTGAATTGGGCAATAGCATGAGTCTTTGCTTTGAGTGCCGCTTTCGCACTTCTTTCTTCCCTTGATTGAGAGCTGGAGATTCATGCCCTACTTTGTGCAACAACCTTTGTATATCCTAGTCGGGTCGGCAAAAAGAGAGGAAAGGAAAGTTACGTTCGGGTGCTTATCTTGCGGTTCAATTGTCAGCAATACGCAGGAAAGTTTCATTTTCGTTTAAGCAAGGATCTCAGTTAATGGAGTTCTAAAGTGCTTTTTGAATTGTTGAATGAAATCTAGCCTAGTGTTTCTTAGGTTTGTGTAGATAGATCTTGGTAACCTGACATTCCTCAGCCCCCAAAGTAAGCTGATAGAGCTGTTGAAAGAGAAACCAGATTTGGATAAGGAGCAGGAGATGGCTATGATTCAAACCATAGGGAAACAGTTTCTTTACGAGGTTCTATACCATACGTACTTCTATTCTCTTCAAATCCATTATGCACTTCAAGTCCTGTTTCTTGTGTGTTGGCGATGAGAATTGCCTTGCGGCGAAAGCTAGGTTTTAAGGGAAGAATCATGGCGTTGAAGCAAGGTGTCGTGGAGAGAGCTTCTTTGCTAACCGAGTAGTGGTTCAGTGAGGATTGCAGGCGTCAGGATAGAAAGTCAAGATGTTAGTCGTCTCAGGATAGAAAGTCAAGATGTTAGGCTAAAATGAACGAAAACTGCCTTACTGGTACTGGCAAGCAAGCATAAGCAGGATGGGTTCCAAAGTCCGGGTATCTTGCCATCGGTTCCTCAAGTCTTGTTCGGGTCGATAACATCTCTGCTCTGGAAACTTATTGAAACACTTAACTGATTGTCCCAACAAGCAACTCTCCGGGACAGGACAACCTTTCTCTCTGGTCGACTTAGCGCTTGCAGTCCAACACCAAGATACTAAACTATTGCATGTGTAGCTGGTTGTTCTTCTGCCTAAGCAGCTTGTTATCGAGCACCAAGTATCGATTTTCGTAAAGATAAAGATATGGAATCTTCTGCTTACTTTCGATTTGATTCTGCTGTGGAACTACACTTGCTACGGAACCGTTTGCCTTAGCAGAAGATGGAATTGAGGCAAGCACTCAAGTAAAGGAACAAGCTTAGGAACAAGAAAAAACAACCAGAACAAGTGAGCGGAACCACTAGCAAGGAAATACGTACACCAAACCCGTATCAGATCAGATACAAGCAAAGGAGCAAGCAAG
Source organism: Musa itinerans (assembly GCA_001649415.1). Taxonomy (NCBI): domain Eukaryota; kingdom Viridiplantae; phylum Streptophyta; class Magnoliopsida; order Zingiberales; family Musaceae; genus Musa; species Musa itinerans. Next base: position 242,682 of record LVTN01000139.1, read on the forward strand.
AAGTAAGTACTTGCATACTGGGTTTTGGGCTGCCTCAAGTAGACACGGATGGGGTTTGGCTGCCTAAAGTGGATGGAATTGTTTATTACCTTCTATATACTCAACACCGCACCTTTATTGTATTGATTGCTTCTTTCTATCTGCTCATGCTTCCTCGCCCGATCTTGCTTCGACTTCTGATCCAGCTTCATCTACTTATCTTATTGACTTAAAAGAACTCATTCACGTAACTTTACCCCAGCTGTAGACTAATAGCCTTTACTATCTTCTTATTCTAGGCTTGTTGAATGAAATTTCTCTATTAACGGAATGGAATCTATCCCTTGCACCTTATACGCCTAAAAGATTGGATTTTCGATCTGTTGCACATGGGGTATAGAATGCATTCTCCGTAAATACACACACAGCTTAGCATCCCTTTTGCCCCGACCTAACCTTTAAGTGAAAGAATGTAAGTGAATCCATCCAGTGCTATTAATTGAATCTTTCGAGCACAGAGGAAAACAGTCAATCAAAGAATGAAAGCAGGAAAGTCAAATCGAAAAATGCCCTCCAATTACATCATACCTATTACTGAGGAATTGAACAGATCACTAATGCGGTTATATTAAGTTCTCTTGCTCGAACTATATGAATCCGACCTCTCCTTTCAGTAAACTGACTATAAGGGCCTCGACTCTCATGCTGATTCTATCGTTGACAACATGGCAGGTATACAAGACTTCCCGCGGGCTACGGTTCCTTTCAAGTGCCTTTCGCCAATAACGATAGTGAGTAAATAAAAGAAGCGATAGCGCACCACGTCTTGTTGCTCCAACTTATATACTTAAGTACAAAGAAAGAGAGGAGCATTTATGGATAGGCCATAATCATACTTAGCGCTTGCTGTTTCCCTTAGCAGAGCTTCTTCTCCTGGTTATGATCCATGAATGAATTGCGCCCGGGCCAAGCAACTACTAAATAGATTGTCCCGCTGTAGCTTCAAGTTGTAGAATAGAGTTCGCCAGGAATTGAGAAGTCAAAAGAGAACAAAGAATTCCATTCTCAAAGAAAGTGTAGTTCCAGTAGAAAGTATCAGTTGCAAAGAAAGTATGTATAGTTAACCTGTACCGTTGACCCTTACGCGAACTCGCTAAGCTGGCATGAACTCGCAAAGGCTTAGTGATTAAACGAAGCAATGCTCCTCTGGTTTTACTTCATTATAGAGTAGGGGCCCCATCTAGAGAAAATGAAATAAGAGCAAGCACGGGAATCAAAAGAATCATTATGGTAGGTCGCTTGGGTGCAGATATTCAATGGGTTAGGGAAAGCATAGAAAAAAGGACTGGCTGGTATATGTTATTCCATTTCGAGTCACTATTGAATAGTCACTCTACTTTCTACTTTTATTTACCTCGAACAGGCTTCTTTCGAGTCACATAGGTTCTCCTCATCACATGGTATAGAGACGTAAAGATACTGAACAAGTGATTTCTTCTTTTAGCGCAGAAGATCTTTTATCTCCACAAACAAGAACTCCCCTTTCTTAACCGCCAACAAACACAGATGAAACAAGAACACAGGATAAGAAGTGTAAAGATCATAAGCATAGAAGCTGGAACAGGATATCCTTACACCGATACGAAATCCATACTAGCGATGACCGCTCCTTTAGCTACACATTAGCCCAACTCCTGACGCCAATTACTTAAGGACTCGCTAGCGATTGACAGTGTTGGTGACAAGAATGGAGTTCCTTCGAATGCGAATGAGACAGCTGTTCCTCTTTTCGAATATAGAGGAGTGAAACCTAGCGAAGTGGTTGTTTTGTCCTAATATTTGGATTGAGTTGGTAAAAAGTGTACCTTTGTGCAAGATAGCTACTCGGCCATACCTAGGCAATATACTAAGGGCTAGAGAACTAGACGATGCGCCCACTGCAAAGAATCGTTAAGGAAAGGATGTCTTTACGGCAGTCATGTTCTGGTATGTGGCATTGTTTTTTTACTAAGGGATCATTTGAGAACGTGTGGAGGGAAGAACCAGCATGCACGGCCGGGGATTTGCTTCATTTCGCCATAAACGGAACAGTGCTTGGAACACAGCGAATAGTTTGAAGTTCTCTCTCGCTATTCCTTTTCCCGTATGAGCGTACATGTTTAATAACATCGAGAGAAAGAGACGGTTATGATAAGTTGGGTTGGTTGGTACTTTTGTCTAAAAATAGTATTTGTTTTCGGCTGTAATTGTAATATAGTGGAAGTTCTCAATTACTCATTGTAATATAGTACGAAGTTCTCAATTACCTAAGACAGTAGATGCTTTGATTATAGAAAGAAAGGTAGAGGGCTCTCGTGCAACTTATTTGAGTTGAGCGGCTAAAGCATAGTCTATTTTCTATTTCTCGACGAGTTCCATCGAAAGATAGAGTGATCATTGGATTACTTTATGGATAATTGATTTCTTTATGAAGCTTGTGTAGCAGAGGGGGCATGCTTTTAGTGTATTAAAGAGCATCATGAGTAGGTGGCAAACAAAGAGAGTCCTTTCGAGCTGAGCTGTCTTAGTGGAGTAACCAGCAACTTTGTTATGTGGAGAACCTGTCAAAGCTTACCTTTTCACTGTTTATTAGGGAGCGATGCTTCTTCTCTGGAAATGCATTTGATACTCGAATATTTGCCCTATAGCTCTTAAGAGGCGAGGCCTGATCTAAAGAAGTCGAAGGATTAGGATATTAAGCAGAGGAGAGATCAGTATCAGATTCCAAAGAAAGGGAATAATTAAGTACATGGTGTTTCAATTCCGAATTCCATTATCTAATATAATAGAATATCCTGTTCTGAAATGAATCTATGAGTTGACTCGGAGCAAAAGTGGGTGTTTGGCTGGAAAGGAAAGGGGGCAGTACTTATAATTCTTGACCTGCAGCTTATATAAGTTACGAGAGGAAATACAGAATTCATGTTTGTTTGACAGAGAGAGGAGCAGCTTTATTACATTCTTCCTATTAGATAGGCGGGTGAGAGAGAATAAACAGGATCGATCAGCAGCAATCGGTTCAAAACTTCCAATCTAGTTTCTTTTGGCAAAAGGGATGATGTTGTTAGGTCAGATGAATAGGGAAAGGATGCAGTTAACAGTGAAAGTGAAGGATCTTAAGCAAGAGCTAAAGGTGTTTGGTATATAAATAATTGGTAATAAGAGTAAGATATATATTCCATGAATTCTCTGAAGAAGAAGAAAGAAGATCATCTCAGTTCTCATGCCCACGTAGACTAGACGTAGCGGTGTGTGATGCATCTCTTGACTTTGATCTTGACTTTGATCTTATAGAAAGAGAATGAAGAATGCAAAGGCGGTCAGCTGCATAATGTCTTGTAACTGTTGTTGTCGACTAAAGAGAGGGGATTCGGCTTACTTATACTACGATTCCACTGAAACTGGTCATTCATAAGCTATAACTTTCATTACTTTGAATCTAACAACAAGCAACTACATAACGGACAAGCATTAGTTAGAACTTGTTATTACCAAGTCATGTTTTAGGGCTCAACACAACCACTTCTTTCGAGACGGGCTCAACACCCCTTATACCTCTGACCGTTCCAACACTCACACCGCCATCACCCTAAGCTGCTTGTTCAAAAGCTGTGACTTCTGGAACTCTCCTTTATGAACCCTACAAAGCGAACTGCTGACTCTACACTTGAATAACTCGATAATGGAGCCTAACCTTTGAAGAATGGAATCCATCTCTTGCGCCTGTTCCCAGAGACTGTCATTGCACAGCTGAGGATACTGTTCCGAGTCAACAAGTATGGTATTGCACTTGCTTGCTCAAATTAGACTTAATAAGCTTGAAAGGGGAGTTAAGAGAAAGAATCGAATACTGGCTCTGGCTTTGATGTCCTAAGTAAATGAGAGAGGAGAGGTTATGAAGGTAGAGAGTCTGGAGTAGAGTAGAGTATATAAGAGTCTAGGTAAGGTAGAGTATATAAGAGTCTAGGGTAAGGTAGAGTATATAAGAGGAGGGCTTGTGTTGTCAACGATAGAATCAGCAGTGCCAAGTTATTAGGCTTCATCAGCAGTTAGAGTTTGGTCAATCAGAGAAGAAGCGAGAGCCGAGCCGGATTAGGATCTTGTACGAGTTGAAATAGAAAGGATCTGGTGAAGCACCAAGCGGTGGTGTTGACGACGAGCGGTTTCGTTCTTAAAGTGGAGTTCACCCGTTTTCCCGTCTTTTTTCATAGCTAATTGAGAATATCTCCTCGGATCTAGTCTTGCTCCTACTTACCTGGCTCAGGCCTCTTGACTTTATGGTCTGGCCTCAACACCCAACTTTCTCACTCTCACAAGAAGGTAACAGGTAATTCTCCACTCCCCGCTTCTGATACTACTTCTATATTAGGCTCCAAGGCAACAAGTACTTCTTTAGTCTGCATCCTTACACTTATGAGGTTGCCTGTCTCTGTTAGCAGTTTTCTGACTTACTTGTTTCATTAAGTTACATACTTGTTAAGGAAACCCGTAAGAATAGGGTTCAAAAGGGATTATTTCTCATCCGCGGAGATGTTTTTAATGAGATTGACCAGAAAACCACTACAGTTATGTTTTAGTGCATTTCCTCTTAATCAAATAGACCCTTTGCCCTTACTTACTTTCAAGCTGTCTTCAACCCTGTTGACTTGGACCACAACTCGGTGTTAGCTGTAACCTATCTTGCAGACAATGACACTTGGCACAGAAGGTCACCAACAAACACAGATGAAACAAGGGACTACACTTGAAGAATTGCTTGAAACTGACTTTAGCTACGGACTTGAAACTTGACTTACCGATTCTTATCCTTATTCATATCTGGATTATGGTCCTAGAACGAGAACTGCTTTATCTATTGAAGTGAACCTTGCATAAAAGGCAAAACAGCAAGCAAAGAAGGGACTCGCTCTTAACGAGTTAGAACTCTATATTACTCACTAGTGACTTGTAATAGTAGTGACTTGTACGATTTATGATTCCCTCTTCCTCGACCTAAACTCCCCTCTCAGAACCGACAACAGTATTCTTCTCTCGCCTCGCCCCTTGCTCTTATTTATTACTGGATTGGATTCTTTAATGCCTCGCTTACTTATGGGTTATTGATTACTTTCTTATATATATCCTTTGCCCTTATTACTCTGATTTGATTCTGAAATGCCATTATTCACTTCAAGCTCAAGTGCATCTGCCCTGCCGGAATACGAGTTCAGAAACGGTTGGTTTTTCAAGAGAAGGATCTGTTGCATCAGCATGGTTCCGGGCATAATAGCTTACTTCTTTTGCACTAAGTGTGAATGAGTTGAATCTGTTTCTCTTAGGAGCTAAAGTGAGTTCCCGTTGCGCGGCAGGAGCCCTTTGGTCAGATGCTGGTCTTTCGAGAGTTGTGCTATATGTTAGCTTACTTATGCTTCCCTTATATCCAAGTCAAGGGGCTTCCACACCATATAAATAAGGAAGAGAGAACATGCCTATACGGTCACCTTTTCTCAAAGATGAAGAGAGAACATGCTTAGTCTGATATTTCCAGGTTTCCCATCAACAAAAGATAGGGGAGGGGCTGGCGCGCAGGCCTTTTACTGAAATTGCTTTCCGCGCGCTCGAGTATCAAAATATGGATCTATATGAGTAAGAGAGCTTTCCTAATATATCTATTGAGTAAGAGAGCTTTCTATAGTCTCTCCGGAATCTTATTTCGAGCTAAGACAATCTCTGATTCGGAAAATATCCATTATGACTCTGCTCTATAAATCTTAGTTACTATCTTGGATAAAGTTACCGTATAAGCACTAATGCACCCCGCCTTATAGTAATTCGCAAACGCTATAGGCCGTACCCACTCAAGTAAGACAGTATCTGAAGCTAAGCCGAGGATCATCTCTTTTTCTCACGCCCCCACATGTAAATATTCCATTATTGGGGCTACCTATACTCTTTACACTTTTTGACTTCGAAATTAACCTTAAATCGGGCCAGTCAACCTATATTCTTAGCCAGCCGTTATTGAATGAAGTAAATACACTGCTTCCCCCTTCCTTTTGAGCCTCTGATCCTGCTCTGGTAACTGAGTCTTATCCTCAAACTTGTGATTCTGATCTTTCTCTTTGTTAAACTTGGATAAAGATGCTGTTTTTTGCAGTATGAGAAAAAGGATCATCAGCAGTTCGAGCTCCCACTGACGAAAACAGAGGACTTGCGCTAGGCAGTTGATCTAGAGTGGCTTTTGTTGGGTTTACTGCATACAAACCTTTATGCGGTCGACCTCTGGTTGGTAATGGAACTTCTTGTATCGACCAAACTACTACTACTCCCGTTTTCTAGCTCCTTGTCATAGTGTAGAGAGATAGATTCTTATGCTTTTACTTAATTCGCTCTAGCTCCTTGTCGTGTCGTATAGAGAAGAGAGGTCCAGGTGCAAGTCAGAGGTAAGCCGCGATGAAGGTTCCATTCCAGCACTTAAAGAACAGCAGAAAGCGCAAAGTCTCCAAGATAGGTTATTGGCGGGAAGGAAATAATACTGACTTCAGTTTGTCGATGAGAAAGAAGTAGTTATAAGCTCAAGGTTCAGTATCTTGCAAGGAAAGGGAGTGGAAAGAGAACCAGCTACAGCAGAATAGCCTGTTCCTGTTCTTAGTGTTGTCGATTCAGAAAGTATAGGTTGTAAAGATAGAAAGCTGCAAGTAGTTCTGAAAGTGTAGTTTAGGAAGCCAGATCTGGAAAGGAGACATCGCCAACAGAATAAGTAGTTCCTGTAGAAGAAAGCACTTGTTCTTTATATTGACAAGCTTATATACCAAGTGCTAAACAAAGGGAATAAAGAGAATAAGTTTGATAAGATGCAATTGAAAGGTGAAGTCCCAGTGACCACTAGCGAGAGATGAAGTGAATTCTAAAGACAGTCAGTCCCCCAATCGTTCAAGTTTAGTTCGCCGTAGAAACTTAGATAACGATGCTTATTGTAGTAAGAGAAGTATAGAATCAATGGTACCCGATTGCCCCACCGGTATATGTTGGTGCCGATATGCTCTTCTAATCCATCCGTTAATCCATCAGTTGAGTGCGGGTCAATCTTCTTTTATTTAGAGATTGAGGTGCCTCTAGCCGAGCCAAACCAAGCAAGTAAGTTCAAGCAGGGTGGGTTGTTCAGATCCATAAATGAATGAGATTAAGTCCTGTACGTCTCTTATGGTGCCCGATATTATATTCTTTGGAACACATAGAGTCAGGAGTCTGGTACCTGTGGAAAGGCTAGAGTAAGGAGTCTGAGAGTGAGCAAGTGTCAACGGGAAAGGAAATTATGTCAAGTCCTGTGTTTTTATTCTTCATGCGGTGCTTGTGTTGGCGTAGAGAAAGTAAGAGAATCCGCAGTGTCAGGATCTTAAGTGTCTATGTATAGTTCTTAGAGGTGCCTTTGCCTCTCCCAGAACTTATTAATTGGGCCTTATAGGTGCCTATGCCCCTCTCTGTCCTTTATTCTAGTTCTAGTATTGGGAAAGCTTTACAATATTGCTCCATTCCATTATTTAGAGTAAGGAGCAGTCTGAGGTTCTGCCCAACTATGTTCGGTAACTCCTTCTTCTATAGGGTTATGTGCACTGCACCATCTTTTAGCTCTTATACAAGTACCTGGCTCAAGGCCTTGTTCTGCGCCTATGTGTTTTGGAGGTTACTCAATTCATTCTATTTCTATTATAAATAGGTGGTGAACTCTATTCTCCTCAATAAGCAGTTGTGCTTGATATTCAATGATTTTGCAGCACTCAATTACACTTTGCCACTCAATTAACAATCTGAGCAAGTAATAAGTTTGGTTAGGTTACCTATATGAGTATTCAGTGGGTGGGGGAGTTTTCAGAAATGCAATGCGGCTATTAATAAGAACCTTGACAAAATTATGGAATTGCTGGTTGTAAGTATCAGTTCCCGACTTAAGGTTCATTCTCGCAAGGGTAGCAAGTCATCAGGTCAGGTCTCTCAACGGCTCTCGCAAGAGAAAAGTGCAAAGTAGAGTAGAAAGCTGGGTTAATATCTTATATGTTACATTACTCTACGGGAACAAAGCAGATCTTATATGTTACATTACTCTACGGGAACAAACAAGTGAAGTGACAGGGTTGAGTCAGCAGTGACGTTAGCAAGTGTTGTTGCTCCATTACGGAAATTCTGCACTGAAGTCAGCGGAGCAGTTAGGTTAGGTTGAAAGGAGGAGTATCAAGTCAGGGGCCAACAAGTAGGCGCCAAGTCGACAAAGCAACATAGTCTTAATTAGTTTCTAGCGAGAAGAGACTATGCAATGTGGTATCAAGGTGAAGTTACAGGAAAGTCGATGAGAGAATAAATTAGCAGTTCACGAAAACAGGAGTCGACTCGAATTGCCTTTCAAGATTCATATGACCCTTAACAACCTTGATTATAGGCTTCCGCTAAGTTAATCAGTAGAGTCTATTTGGGTGCGAGTGCTAAGCATATAAGAACAGTTCTCGTTGGCAGTAGTGAAGAAACTATAGTCCGGCAGTTGTAGAAGTACTGTGTTAGCTGACGCGGCAGGAGTTTCGAAAAGTGCGTTAGCCAGCCCGGGTATAGAAAGAGACAGGTAATATTCCTCTTTGACTCGGCGCTGCGCAAGATAGAGAATATGTTCCATTTGTTTACCTGCTCAATGACTATGATATATAATAACATGCACATAAGTCCAATTCATAGAGAAATTCCATGTTGCAGTTAAGCACATTAGGAGTTCAAATGACTGGTTGACTGAAACAAGTAAGTAAGTAAGTATTCCAAAGCCCACCCCAACACTTGAAAGTCAAGTTCTCATCTCGTATTACCGACCCGCTTCAATCTATCTTTTTCATCTTACCGGTTTGTTTGCAACAATTCATTCTTTTCATAATTCATTCCATTCTTAAGTTAAGTAGAAGTTAGTTACCGCTACTCTGGCTCTTCCAACTCACTGTTTACTTAATGGCTTCCCTTGCTTTCAATCTAACCTAACGCTTGTGTTCCCTTCTTTTGAATCGTGGGAAACTCCTATTAATAGAGCTAATGATTCTGTTTCTTCCACAACACCTTGAATAGCTTCCCTGGCCTACCCCCCATACTAAAGTCCTTTCTTAGACCTGAAATCTTCTAGTAAGAAATGCATTTTGAGGCCCCAAAGCAAGTAGTCCTGTTCCATAGGTAATAGAAAGAGACATATAGAAGTCGACAAGGTCAGCAGTTAGAGCAGTTCTAAAGTCAGCTGCAAGCGGGCTAGTTCCAGAAGTGGATTCTTATAAATGAGTCACAGCAGGAAGTTCACTGTTGCCAGCAGGGTGAAATGATTTGAATCCAGTTGCCATAGGTAAAGTAGATAAGTCTAATGAAGTTAGCGGACACGCTACTGGGCTTGTTGAAAGAAGTATTTGAACTAAGGCTCCTTTATAAGAGGAGTGAGTTGAACTACAAGAATGGGTTCGGTTCCACTAAAAGAGGAGTGAGTTTCATTACAAGAATGGGCTCGGTTCCACTACAAGAATAAGTTGAACTACATAGGAATAGCATAGGAGCTGGAACAGAAGCAGAAACAATCAATGAAAGTATAGTTCTTGCCCCACCTAGTAGTAGTCCGGGTCTGGTCTGAAAGGGAAGTTTAGGGTGTCGGGAAAGCAGTCTGCAGTGAGAGTCTTCATCCCTTGTTTCATATCTCCAGTGGAATACCGCAAGAACTTAAGTACTGGTCTCAAGTAGGGTGTTGGAGGCAGTGCGGGTGGCAGAAGAATCAGCTGTTCGAGAACAAGAATCATTGGAGTAGGGAGTCTCCAAGCCCCATCCTCCCTATTTTTGAGTCTTAGGATGCTTTCTTACATATTTAGAGCATTCAAAAACAAAGCAGCTGCCTAGCGTCTTTTTCTATGATTTCAAGCTCAGCCCAGTTAGTGAGCCCGGGTTGGGTCCTTTCTTTCTTAGAAACCTCGTTAATCAAGGTTAGCTCATCTCTAAATAACGGCCTTCCTGCTAGATCTATCCCTCTTCTAAGCAGATACCATTTCGAATTTCATAAAAGAATTAGGCTCTCATCTCCAGCTCATCTAACTAAATGTCTTTGATACCTTAGGCTCCGAGGCAACTAATACTTCCTCTCCTCTTGCAACAAATACGGATGAAACTGATATATATCACTGGTTGAACTATTACCCTCTATTTGGATATTACCTTCCCTGAGACCGAGTAAACAAGCCCTAAACCACCCTAGCCTAGTAACTGAATGACACAAGGAAGTACGTTTACCTTTCTTATGGCCCATAGCAGGCGGAGGTGATACTACTCCCAACCCAGACTGCCGGGTAACCGAACAAAGGACAAAGATCTTCAAGCCGACAAGCAACCACTATCAACTCCGGATAAGGTATTTCATGAAACAAGTAAGTTAGAAACCCGCTAAAAGAATTCAACCACTATAGCATCACTCACAAATTAGCTGTGCTTGTAAAGTCAAGTTCCAGGTCAAGTGAAAGTTTCATCTTCTAATTATTAGGAAATCCAGAAAGAAAGAAATACAGTTATCTAAAGAAAGAAAGAAATACAGTAATACACTAACTACTTAAGACTTACTTAAACAAGTGGCACAAGAATAGGGGTGAAAAATGAACTATTTCATAACTTATGTATTACTTAACTATAACTACTTAGATGTATAACTAACTACTTCTTATGTATATGTGTATATATATATATATGACTAACTTATCCTTATCTATTTGATTGGAATGTTCTTGTCATTCCTTTTTCGTACTTGTGCACTCTCGATCGAGGAAAGATAGAAAGTGGATGGAAGGGATGGGCGTCGTGTACTAGCTTGGCAAAGTAGAGTTTTGTGTCCTACTCGTACAGGGAGAGGCCCGTAAAAGATTTCTAAGAAGTTCCCCCCTTTTTCTTTTACGAACAAAAGATTGAAGTTCAGCTGCAAGTCTTTGACCTTTGAGTAAGTACATACAAGAGCATGTCTCTTTTGAAAGAACAAGTACAGACCCGGGGAGCGGGAACTTAGGCTCTAAGGCAGTCGTTTTGGACTGAAAGAAGTATGAGTGTGTTGTCGGACGAAGAGAACAACTCTCAACCAGGAATAAGTCATTTGAGAATACAGAATGGAACTCTACCCCTGGATCCTATATTCTAGGTCAAAGAGTCCAACAGGTAAGTCAGAATGAAAGGCAAGAAAGCAAGAGCCATAAGCTTAATCGAAGGAATCCAACTCAGCAGTAAGATTTGAGCTAATAAGTAGAAGAGAAGATCGAAGCTAAAGCAAAGGAATTCAAACTAGCAAGTAAGAATGAGCGCTACTACCATAATATATAATAGCGTATTACTACTTACTCACTGTAGAATGGAAGGCACTAAGCTTTCAGAATTAATGGAGTAAAATGGCGAACTCACTATAGAGCTGCAGAATAGAATTGAACGACAACTGCCCCAAGAACATAACATTACTTATTACTTACTCAAAACTTAAGAAAAGAAAAGGAAGTGCACACATGATATGTGATGGATTAAGCTAGCTCTACTACTTGCTTCAAAAGAAAGCTCCTAATGCCTCTGAGAAGACAGGAACTCAACGGACCCCGCCAGGTTGCTTTTCTTGTTACGTTGCTTGCTTGTTTTGTTCGGTACAATCAGTTTACCTTGCTTATGGGCTTATGAAACGCGGTGTAGTAGAGTGGTGTAGTAGAGTAGTCCAGAGCCCGAGGATAGGAAAGAATTCCACAGGAGCCCCGAGCCGGGAGTGCTAGTTTCAAGTAAGAGACAAGCCTGCACAAGAAGTAACCAACTCAGTAAGAGAATTGCATTGTACAGTTACTAGATCGGAAGAAACATCATCATTGTTGTTACCCGCTGCGAAACAAGCAAGGTTGCAAAAACACTCGAGGGATGAAGCATCAAGGGGAAGGAGAGGGGTGCCATAGAAAGTGATAAGTATGAAAGGGCAATTAATCAGTTCTTCAACTCGGATATTTCTAGTTATACTACTTGTTGCGCCACCAATTAATTAAGTGCAGCCGTTGCTTGGTCATTAGTCGTTGTTTGTCCCGTTGCCACTTACTAGAAGCGCCTAAGCTTGGCCCCGGGTTTCTTCAACTTTGCATTCCTTTTTGGGTGCTCCAGTAGGGAGTTAGTATGAGTCATTAAAGTAACAGTTTTAGGGGTCAGCTACTTATCCCTTCCTTGGGTTAGGTTACTTTGATTCTCTAAATGCTAAGTTAACCTACATTCCATTCCACAAGTCCAGTTTTGGGCTACCCCATATCTATTCTCTTAGCGTCTTAGACTGCTGACTTTAGACCGAGATACTTTACTGTTCCAGCTTATGCTTGAAAGCCTATATCCCTTTTTTCCTTTTGCGTGTAAGACGCATGTTCCTAGCTTCTATATGATCTCGTTTAACAATTCGATTCTTCTCCTTTCTTCATCATGGTTTTGATGCCCTAAGTGGTCCAACCCCAAGCATGAAAGGTTGACTCGGCATCAGGAAAGAGAGTTTTCAAGTATTGTCGGTGAATCAAGTTATGTTTCAGTAGAATTTGCTGATACACATATAGAACCAAAGAGCGGTAACCAAAGAGATAGGTTGGATTCGAGATGATCTTCTTCTTTATACGATTACTTTTAGCACGGCATCTTAAACGATAACTGGAACAATACTTGATACAGCTAATTCACCTTATTCCTCTTCTCCGGATCCTTCTTATTTACAATATTCTAGTTTATACTCAACGGAAAAAGAAACTAGCACAGCTCCCCGCCAATCACTTCTCTTGCGTAGCCAATCACTTCTCTTGGAGACTTTGCCAGCGCACCAACTAATAGATAATGTTTACTGATCTGTGGTGTGGGCATGAGATTAGCATTCGGCTTCTGTAAACTCGGAGAAAACTTCAACCGTATCAGCTTCATCATAAGTACTAGATGATGCCCTTCCTTAACCTAGCTTTCCAGGCCTTCTTTCGAGCGCAGAAGAGACTAGACTAATTCATTGGAATTTGACCCTTGAATTGCATCTAATATTTGAGAGCTCTTTATCCTATAACTCTTGCTGCTCCCTTACGCGCGTCTAGTTGGGCCTGGTAATACTTATTTGAGTCTCTGAAGTCACAGTTTAGTCTTCTTGCTTAGAGCCTGATAATAATTGCACTCCTTTAGCGCCTAGTCAACCAGGAAAAGGCAATAATGATTCATCTAATCCATCTTTTGGAACTCTCCCTTTATGAACCGATTGCTGCCTACACTCTAACTGGAACTTCGGAAAACTTATCAACAGGTGCCGATGTCGACTTGACTTCTTCTGCTGGAATATAAGATCTAACTCCAAAGCCCGGAAAGTGAGCGTTAGCACTTGTTCTCAAGTCGTAGTGCACAAGATAGATGATTTGATGTCACCAACCCCCGAACTCTCCTCAAGTCCACCAAGCGTATACTAATGACCAATTAGAGAAAGAGGGCGCCTTCCTTCGCTTAGAGATGATTGATCTGAACTTCAATATGAAGTCGTACACTAAGGTAAAGCGCCAAGAACCTAGACACGGAACCTATACTTATTGACTTCAAAACGAACTATCCCATCCCATAGTAGTAACTAAACAGGACTTGCGGAGCCAGTACTTATAATTCTGGGATTCTTGCTTCTTTCCTGCATTACGCTTCACTTAAGTAACGGTGTTTTTTTACATTTATACACGTGTTTTCATTCACAAACTACACTTCGATTTCATAACTTGTTTATTTATACCCGAACTTGGAGCCTAACCTTGTAGTGGGCTGGGCACTCGTTCGCCAAGAGCATAGATAGCTAGAGGGCGAATACTTAGCTTCTTTCTCGGTGTTGACTATAAACCGAATACGCTGTTCTCCTCCTCTTATGACAAATGACTTACCTACCTTGTTCTCCCCGAAAACTTGAATGGAATCTTGAGATGAGAGTGCGGGAGTATAGAAAGAATTTAGTCAAGTAACTGGTCGACCACAACTCTACTCGGTACTTACTTATTACTTGCACTTCATCTTTCGGCTTTCCCAACCTCTACTTTCTTTCTTGATTTCTTTATTCTTTTCTACTTTCTTACTTTATAGCTTCATTCTTACTTTCGAGTTTCTGACTTTCTAGTTTCATTCTTTATTCTATAATTCCTTATTTCTTGTTGATGTTCAAATGCTTTTGAGCCTTCTAACATAGACGACCTGAGCTGAAGAGACCAGATCCTCTTAACATAGACCTGAGCTGATAGTAAAGTAAGTCATATCCCAATATGGTTCTGTAATTCTTTCCCGCCCTATACTGGACCATCGGAAAGAGGCACCCCATACTATTGACTAATCACTCTTTTCGTGAACTAAGCAATAATGAAGAGTAAGCTCTAAGCTGTTTGGTTATTCGCGGAGTTTTTATGGAATCTGTACCTAAGCTGCTTTCATATGTACCTTGTGTTGGTACCTAAGCAGTAAGATGTGTTGTTACTATACTTAGAATAGAAGATGGATCAAAACTACATATCCGATTAAAGAAAGCAAGGAAGGACAATAAGTCTCTTTAAGCAATGATGCGGGCAAGGCAGGACGTACAATAAAGTGTCTTTCTTTAAGCAATGCTGTTTGTTTACTCTTTATTCTATGTGCGTGTGTAACGCTCTCTCTTTTCTTCAATGCCGTTTGTTTACTTCTTTCTATATTAGTGTCTCGCTCTCTTTTCATTTTGTGATATCAGGTTTTTTCCATTCCTTAGAACTTTCTTTAGAAAGGCCCATTTGCTTAAGACAGGAAGGTTAGCTTACTACTGCCTGCAACAGATGCTTTACCAATGACGCTTACTACCCATCCTCTACCTTTACTTTACCTGAGCTAGTTCAAAGGCAAGGGAAGGAATAGATAAGAGTTAGAGAACAACATTGAGGCACACCCTTTAACACACAGTAAGAGACGTACGGAAGAGATATAGAAATGGTTTGCTTTTACAGAGGAGGGATCCACAGCGCCTACTTCTTTGCTAACCTTACAAATGCAACTATTCCTATCTTCAAAGAAGCAAAGGAAAGCACCAGATAAGTAATGCCGACTGATGTGATAGTTCCAGCACTCTAGAAGGAAGCAACGTCAAGCCGGTTATTATAAGTTCTGGTTACACAGATGCGACAGGATAGACAAGAGCCCTTTCCGACATAAAAACATATTTACGAGTCATGGGATACTTTCCTGTTTCCGGATGACCTATTCCTGATTCGCTACTATACTATATGAAGGCCCCTATTCTCTGATATTGATTAGCAGATTCCAACCTTTCACTCCCGTTTACATAAGTAGTCTATAGGAAATAAGTACTTATACAATTCTAAAGTGGAATTAAAGCCGATAACAAACTTGCAATAAGAAATCCCCAAGCCTTACTTATTAGATAAAGAATTCATTACCATCAGTCTTACAATGAATGGCTTTCTTTTGACTCCACTAGAAAAGAATAATGGACATAGATCTATATAAGCTCATTCACCACTAACTCCAGAACTCGAGGAAGAAGGGCCATATGCCTAACCCAACCACTATTCATCAATAAGATGTTGCGCTATTTAATACCTTTACCATAGATGGCAATCCGTTCTTTTCTCTGATCTTCCCTTTTGCCGGTAAGCGGTAGCATTGCCCGAATCCGTAGCTACTCCAGTAAATAGTAATAGGCGTTATCAGTAGGCTCTCAGCACCCTTACTTTAAGCTATCTCGTACCATTCCTTTTAACAGATCTAATAGGATCTTTTCTCAAGTGTATTTCCTTTTACACTAGACTGATCTAATAGGATTTTCTCTAAAGTTTGTATTTCTTCTTTGTGTAATAGGATCTTTTCTCAAGTGTATTTCAGGCCTTCCAAACTCTTTCGGTAGATATAGGTTCAACAATAAGCCATTCTCACTAGTGCGGTAGATAGGAGCTAGGGATCGACTCTACTCTATTCGACATAAGTTCTGGTCCGATATCGAGGATCTACTAATAAGGTGTTACGGAGGGGCTCTAAGTGGAAGAACTCGATGATGGTATCAGCAAGGAGACGAGACGCTCTCTTATACGTGGTGGATACAGAAGCATTGTGTATTAGACTGGTCAACGGATCTCTCTTTCTATTCTTAAGACAGTGTAGTAAGAGCGAATCCCAGATGTACTCCAAATCAATCTCATTTTATTGGAGAGTGGAGTTGCCCTTTCTCTTGCTTGAATCTCTTCCCGTCAACGTAAGAAAATGCAATAGGATAGAATTTGTTCCAAGGAGTTTCGATTTCACATGAGAAGCGTTGAATCACAACTAACCCAGTCAAAGAGGATGCTTTGCCGTCTTTCGCAAGGAAGGAGTTTCAGAAGGGCGCCCACACCGGTAAGAGCCATCCATTGAGCAAAGATCAGTCAAGGAAAAGAAAGGAGGTCCCAGTGGAAAGGTAGTTGGCTTATCAAATCCCCTCCCGTTGGTCTCGAAGTAAGCTGAGCTGGGTAAAACAAATCAAGAACGAAGACCAGGGGCCTTTGGCATGTAGTTGCAGGACTCATGATTCTTTTCGCGGGTGTTAGGGATTAACTCAATAGAATTGGATTTGATAGTAACCCTCAACGATGTAGAAGGTATATAAAGAGTAACTGTAGGATGCGCATTGCATTCAAGACATATCCAAACATTCAAGACTCTCATCTTATATCTATGCTCTAGTAATAGGGTTGACCAACTCACAGCACTTACTCTATCTAACCCTTTTGGCGCTCTCATAGTCTAATAACAGATGGATCAAAGTTATAGGTGCGAGACTATTCCTATTTGTTTAACATAAATAGTTTCCTGTGAAATAAAAGCCAAAGAATGTTACTTCATTATAGATTCACCAATCCAGCACGCTCTCAATGACTTGGAATATGAATAACTTACAACCAAAAGCAATGACTTGGAATATGGATCACTTAAAACACACAGCTTATCAAGCGAAAGCAACTTCCACAGCTTATAAAGGAAAGCAACGCAACTGAATTGTACTTATAGCTTCCGGCTAGCGCCTTGTTTATGACCCATCAGGTAAGCGCAGGACAGCTTACATTGTTGTTTGTAAGCACCCGCTCTAATATGAGGGGATTGTAAGCACCCGCTCCAATATGAGGGAAGTGAGCCTAATCCAGTATTCTATGTAATAACCAACTCTAGTCTCTCGGAGGGGCGAGGCAAATTATGTATCCCTTCCGTATAGATTAGGAAATAATTGATGTAGTTCCTTCTGCCTTTCCCTTACCCGGCTTTGATTTAGCACTTTTGTTACATAAGAGTCTTGCTCAATGCGACCATTTCATCAGGCTCGTACTTGCTGTCACCTATTAGATGCCCGGTAGCCCTTCCCTTCTGATATTTCTCTTCTTTCTTATATTTCTATTCTCTTCTTTCTTATATTTCTATTTCTTATATTTCTATTCTTTCTTTCTATTTTTTTCTCTTCTTTCTTTCTATTTCTATTACTCCTGTCCTGACTCGTTGCTATAACACAGCTTCCTCTCTCTAGGACTTAACTCTACTATCTGAAACAGCTTTGCACTTACACGCCTTTACTTTATTCTTTTATTCACCCGGACTCTTGAGACTTGACCGACCTAGTAGTTGTTTGGCGAGTGGAATCCCCAGTTTCATATCCCTTGTTTCATCCTAGTTTCATTGCCTGGCATGCAAGGGTAAGAATCCATGAATTCTTCAGCAGACAGTAACTCCGGTAGTACTGCTCCTGCCCTTAAGTTTCATTGGTGAGAGTATCATACCCTTCTAGTAGTAGTCCAATCTTCTCTCTAGTTTCCAACCCCAAAGTCAGCAGTTAAAGCAGATCCACAGCCAACTTACTATAAGAGCAGCTCTAGTAAAACTCTATACTCTGGCACAGCTAATTCTTTAGTATAAGGGGATATTAACAGAAATGATTCAGTAAGTTACGAAGCGGGGGAATATCAGTTGTATCAGAAGCGGGAAGTGGAGGCTTAGAAGCGGTCAGTGAATTAGTTGCACCCGCCAAGCATATACTAGGTTTCATCCCTATCGGTAACTATGTAAGATAGAATCCCATCCGGTAACACTTCGTACAGTACATTTGACTTCCTCTAAGAGTGAAATACATCTTTATTAAACAAGAACAGGTACCTCTCATCTAACTATAGCAACTATATCAATGGAAACTGTCTACAATTCATTGAAACCCGCCGGCAAGAATACCTATGGCAACAAAGGTGGAAGTCTTCTTTATAGCTTTCCAGCTCCCTTTGGTATGGTAGTGTAGTTCTTACTTCTTTAAGTTCCATTCAGTATTTGCAGACAACATAGGTAGATTAGCCTAATTCAGTTAATAGGAGCGTTCACTGCTTACTTTATCAAATCAGTTAGAGCAGAGGGAATAATTCCACAGCCAGGCCTAGTACCAGAGGAGCCTAGCCTAATTCTGTTAGATAAGCCGAATTCAGGTAGTCAAGATTCACTACAGTCCTTTCACTTCCTTAAGTAGACAAACACTTACTATAAGAGCAGTTCTAGTACAACTGTAGGCAAGGGTTATTTCCCATAAAACATAAGAACCAAGCAAACCTTAGCAACGGGGCCAAGTAACATAGTTAGTTCAATAAGTATCCTTACCTACCTGAGTAACAGAGCAAGTGCCCTACCGGAGTGCCTTATAGTAAGTTGCAATAGGAGAAGTAGAAGAGAGGAGACTTCAAAGAGTGACTTGGATGTTATTGCCTCTGCCTCCGCCTTAGCTGAACCTTCAAAGAATGAAACAAACTATGTTAGTCCTGAAGAAGCAAGTTAGTAGTGTGTTTTCTTCTTGCCCCCTTCCCGTGCCTACCTCTATTATTGATGACTAGATTCTTTACTGAATTCGGTATACAACTTACTAGAAGGGCTGATCCTAGGCATACTGAGAATGGAGCTAGCAGGTATCAGACAGTTAGGGCTCATCTACATCTGTCAACTCCCTACTACAGATGAAACTGAACCACTCCACTACTATAGCTCCCCACAGGCTCTTCAAACAATAACTCTTCTCTTTCTTACCTTGCCCACCTCTGCTCTGGCTCTGTGAACTCAGGCTCATCCCCCGGGGAGTCAACTCCTACTGATTCTACTACTCTACTACTAGTTTCAGGGTAAACCTACTGACAGTTGAGTTCTTGTGAGCACTTTCAACTTATGCTCTGCTCTTTTCATCCTAAATGTAATCCTATAGAAAGTTCTAGTGATTTTCCCCTACTGTGTATGTAGTGTGTTAGTATATGAGAAAGATGAGTTTCTTTTCGGCTTTGTTTATCAATTCCTAAGGTGTTAAGTCTACTACAAAAGCCAGAACCGGAAGTCACTCTAATACTGGCACTTAATAATTCTACCCGAAACAAGAACACCTAGCTACGTGGCACCCGACCTAAACTCTTAGTTAAGCTGACCTCTGGCACCCTCAACTTACTAGAAGAGCCTATCTTTGAATGAAAACAGATAGGATACCGGATTCCACAGCTTATTTGTAATAACAAAGAGCATTCCCCTACTAAATGATATACTCAATTCTATATTCTATTTAGAAGTGAAGAAACACTTGCGTACTTATCAATACTCCGCTCTAACTGCTTCCAGAGTAGCAAACACTGAGCTCCATTCTTACTTGCTTTCATTCTTGGAATTATTGGTTTCAGGCTTGGTACTAGCACTGGTTCTTGTTGGTAGGCTTAGTTCTTAGACTCCTTAGTTACATTCCCCAGCTTCCTCGCCTCTGTCAACAAAGACTGTTAGGGCAAACTTACAATACTACTCCACTACACCTCCGGCAACTATACCTCCAGTCCAGTAAGTTAGGATTCTACTCTTTAGTTAGGATTCTACTCGCTCCCCAAGAGTCTAGTCCACTCCCCTCTCGTCAACTACTTAACGAGCACTTAAACTACACTTTCAACTTTACCTCGAACCCCAGCAGGACTTGCTCATAACTCTATACCGTTCAAACTAGCTGCCCCCTAGCTTTAAGGCTTCTACTATCTAGCGAACACAGCACTTGGTTATAACCAGTTCAACCAACTCTAAACTACGGGCAAATCATTCCACTATCAACTAGCTGGTCAAATCATTCCAATTCCTTAAAGACTATAAAACAGAGGAGCCAGAGTGAGATCAGGACACAGGTTATCTTTCTTAATGGTACCGGTCTTCTTACTTTGAATACACAAGGGCGAGAATACAAGGGAAAGGTCTTCAACTAGCCAATCCACTACAACAAAAGTAAGAACAGGGCAACAGTTTGACTCGGTCCTCTTATCAAGAGATAGGTTCTCAATCAGCAGGTGGAGCAGCAGGTAAATAAGAGAAATATGATTCCAAAGAAGTGGAAGCAGTTTTCAAGTCTGTTACTCTCGGGTCTTCAAGTTTAGAGGAAAGGAGTATTTATTAACAAGCACCCCTATTTCTGTTCGTTTTAGCCAGAGGATTTAGCTTAGAATGGAATTCAATTGACTATCGGCCCTGGTTTTAGATAAAAACTTCCCTTTCCTAACTGACTTACTGTCATATACAAGACTTCAATAAGAAGCAAGTGTGCGATAACCAGAAGCGGGAGAAGAAGAACCGGAATGCAGCTGTGTGAAAGTAAGCTCCAAGTCTAGAGTTCACCTAATTAATAGCTAAAGTGGGCTTTACCTTAAGTAGACAAAAGCAGAGAAGATACCGCTTGCCCGAACTTAAGTACTGGTCGGGTACCTCTAATGGAGCAACTCATTCATTTGATGCCTATTCCTCTTAGTATAAGACCAGAGTTGCTATCAAAGCCCATTTCCCTGCCCCAACTCGCTCCTTATAGTACAGGTTGGCTTCAGCAGTGAGTTGACTTTCTATATATATATGGTATATGTAACGCTCAATTCTTTCTACTTTACCACTTTACCGAACAATCAAAGCCTTTACTTTCTTATGAAAAGGACAGGTTCTATATAGGCTATAAGTATAGGCGCCATTCCGAACTCAACACTGATCTAATTGCAGATGAAACAATAACTGGAGTAAGAGCACCCCCAACCCATGAGCAACGCGCTTCAAAGCCAGTACTTTTTCCTTGGGCCGAGTCAACAAAGAAAGATGAAACATAAACTCGGGATGAAACAACTCCTGCTAGAGAACCCCGGTTTGATTCTGTCGGTTTATACCTTCATAGCTAAATCCTCTTGTCTGGCTAAATCCTCTTTCCCTTACATTAAAGGTGTCCGCTGCTGATGGTTATATACCCCAAAACACTTGCACCCGGATCGGATTCTTTTTCTTACCCAAGTACTGTATTCGTAGCCTCTGCCTTTAATTACCTGGCTAATTCTGATGTTTCTTACCTGGCCGACCCAGTAGGCTACTAATTGAATAGCTGACCTTGCCTACTTCTCCTTCAAGTGAAGCACGGATCCTTACGGTATGATAGAGGAAGTCAACTGCCCAGTGCTCTTAATTGAATATGTTCTAAAGTAAGGTGTTTGTTGGCGACTCACCTGATTGAGAGTTATAGGCTTGGCTAGTAAGTCAACCAATTTCATTCCATTCTTCAGCTAGAGCTAGGTAAGTAAAGAGAGGTAGGCAATGGAAGTAAGTCACCAAAACCAATGAACACTAAAGATTCAAATAAAAGAAAAACGACTTTGGGCGAGCAACTGCTACAAAGCGGGGAAACCACTCTAATGGTAAATAACATTAAAAACATCTATTTATTGGAAATAATGAATGCATTTATTCCTAGCATCTTGAGGGTTCCTTTAGAACATGCCCGTAATGTTGAAATTCAGAATGGAGTTTTGTGCTAACGGGAACTGTTTCAGAAGTAGGTGAGGAAGAAGTCCGGGAATTAGAATAAGGGGTTTGTCTACTTAAGGGAGTTGCTAAGGTTAGCTTGTTTCCTCTCTTTTCCTTTGTAATGGAATGCGCGAAAGGTTACCTTATTCTTTTTTAAGAGCACTGGGCCAGGACAGGTTCTTTCTCGTACAGGTTCTATATAGACATAGGTGCCATCCCGAGTTTCACCTAGAAGTCAGTTGGGAGAGGTCGGTTCGGGAGCCAGATGAGAGAGAGAATCAGTTGGGTCTGGTACTTGCTTTGAAGCGGGAAGTTTAGTTGAGTGCGCCAACCAAACAGGGTCAATGCCTTCTCAAGAACTGCTCTTGCCTCTAGTATTGTTGCCAGAGGGGCTGTTGAATAAGTTTCAATTCCATTCCATTCTTATGTCAAATAAGGGCAGATTATTAATATGGCTATTTCTATAATTAATTCATTATTCTATTGGTAGAGAAAGAAGATTGAATCCATTTCTGAACCTCTCGTTCGTTCTGGTTGTTGCTCTGGTTTAAGCCTGTCAATACCGGGTTGAAGCCTGCTCGGTGGGTGTTTTATTCTGTACTTACTACTTCTGAGTTTGTATCCTACTTTGCTTCATTCTTTGACTACCTGGTGGAATTCTCGAACTCTCTCTGGTATTCTTAGACTTCTACTTAGCCACCCCGCGGGTTCATTCTGTAACTCCCTAGTTCTATTCTTTGAGTTAGTTTTTCCATTCTTACTTTAGATGCGGGAGTCAGTGGTAATACAGGGAAGACTTAAGAAATAGGGGAATGTTAGACTACTTACTAGCTCCACTCTTTGACTACCAAGTTCAATTCTATAACTTTGACTTCCGTTGCTTGGCTGACTCCCTCGTTGAAGCCTGAGATGCAGTGGTTGGAGACCTTCACTCACTAGCTACAGGCTCGGAAGCAGTGGTTAGAGACCTTAACTGCATAGCTACAGTCTTGCCAGTACCGGTTCAAGCCTTGGAATGCGTGGGTGAAGTCTTGCCCCCAGTGGTTGCATTCTTAGTCTACTTAGTAGCTGACTTGAGACTTGAATTAATTGGTTAGTGGAAGTTGGCACAAGAACTCCCTTTCCTGCTTTAAGCCTTATACTTACTACTTTCATTCTTGAACTACCGAGCTTCAGTCTGAGCAGCCCTTGGTTGAGTCTTACTGATTTCACAGTAGTTCCAGTCTGGTTGTTACTAGCTCCAGTCTTGCACTCGAAGCAGGGAAGACTTAATAAATGGACATTGGTTGCATTCTTAGTCTGCTTTGTTTTGTTCTTTGCCTGTAGTTTCTAGTAGCTAGGTTGATTCCGTTTAGGTAAATTCTTATTGGTTTTAGTTTTCTTCTTCAATTCCTTATCGCCTATACCATACGTTCTAAGCTAATTTGAAGTCATAATCCAACTCGAACCAGCAGAAGTAACCCATCAATCCTGTTATAATGAAATTAACAACTGGGAAATGGAACTCAACAGCAATAGAGTGAAACCAATACTGGTCGGAATGAGATAAATAAAAGATAAGAAGCATTAACTGCAGGATGAAAGAAGCAAGTCAAAGAATAGAGGTAAGGAGAGCCGGTTATTATAAGTTCTGTAGAATCGCCTGTAACATTCTTATTTTGAGAGTAGAACCCTACTAGGGACCTTGCAATAAGTATCTTTAGCCTGATATGCATGAGGGGCAGAGCGAAACACGTGAGATGTAGACTATACTAAGCGTGGGACAAGTAAGGCCGATAAGCAATAAAGGGTTAGGTGCCAACGTTGGCAGAAGAAAAGTCAGCAGTGCAATACCCAAATAGGTGAGTTAGATCCAAATCAGTAGTACAGGGATTAAAGCCAAGGTAGGGAGGAATGAGTTCCGATCTAGGTGGGCAGTATGTAAGCCTTGTTTCTTAGTTAAAGTCTCTTAGTGCATAGTTGGACTCTCTGTTTACTATCTCAATTCGTGGTTTCGAGTTAAAGTATGAGAAGTACTTTTTCTAGACTGAAAATGGGTAGTAAGCCCAAGAGCCAGTAGTGGGATAGAAACTTCGGTGTTGGGAGTTCTTCTATACCCAATTCTAGGGTTCCAGTGTGATAGACAAGAAAGTAAGCCTTAGAGACAGTCAGAGACCAGCTCATCTGATTAAAGAAGTCAACCTTCTCGTGTAAATACAGCTTTGAAGTCCTTGTTTTGCTTGCGAGATAGGTTTAGTGCCCATTGCTCCAGTGAAGAGAGGGTTAGTTTCATATGAGATTTGAAGTTAAGTCAGTAAGCGGTTCATAAGGGGTTTTAGCTATGGCAGCATACGACTTAGAGTAGTAAGTATAAGAATAATAGATCCGAGTCGCAGGCGCAGTTAGAGTCTTCTCGGTATGTGCCGTATTCCTCTTTTCTGATTTCAACCTTGGAAGCAGTACCGGTATCCTGTATTCCTTGTTTCCACAGTAACAGATAGACTGCCCTAAGCTTACTACCACCTTGAAACCACTATGTTATAGGCATCAAATGCATTATAAGCTATATTCGTTTTATTACATTATGGATTTGCTATCAAACGGGGGACAGTTAGTAGACTTAAGTAAAGAATTCGCCTAGTAAGTATAAGAATCAAATCAGTGAACCAAGTCCTGTGTTCGGGAGCCGAGCCTGATGCGGTGTCTCTGCTAAGCCTGCTGCTGGGTAGCGGCGATCTCAAACCAGTGCGCATCCAAGACTTTCACTAGGCACCAACAGACTCAAACTACTGCTAACCGGGCTGGAAACTGAACCCTACTATGCTAGTGTATTACTAGTATGGGACTCCCAACTAGGTACTAAGACCTAAACACTGCCTAACAAGACTTCAACTAAGGATGAAAAGTAGGAATGAAAGAATGAAACTGCTATGACTCAGCAAGTAATAATTCCCCTCGGTATAGTATTAGAATGCAACAGTGCACTATCAGTCCGATGCTATGTAGCTAAGGTCTAGTAGTTAGTCTCCCCTTGCCTCCCCGATTGCCTGCATCTAGTACTGGTGAACTTACTAGAAGAGCTGCTTCTCTGCATCGAGGATAGGTTACTGAGCTTTTGTTAAGCTTAGAATAAATCCATGTCCTTTTGAGGCTTATCCCTTTAGTACTGCTCTAGTTCTTGTGCAATCCCCAGTTTCGTCTTATAGTCTAGTTTCGGGTGCTAGTCTTTAAGTGTAAGGAAAGGAGGTTATTCTGTCGGTTGAGAGGGTGTTGTTGAAGTCAGTTAACTAGACTACAGATTGCCCGAAGCTAGGTACTAAGTAAAGAGTCAAGAATCCAGCTAAGTAGTCTAAGAAAGAAACTAGTGCAAGGTGATAATGAAGTGTGAGTTGAAAGTTATTAAGTTGTTCACATAGCCGAGGTAAGCTATGAAAGTGGAGTTCTTGCCCAAACTAGAAGAGTGGAACTCCAGGCTAGGAATAAGGAATGGAAGAATGGAAGGTTAGGTGGGCAGGCAGACTTAAACCAGTGTGAATCCAAGCCTGAAATCGAGGGTAGTAAGCCTTAACGCACCGAGTAGTAGAGTAGTTAAGAGCCATAAGAGTCTTTGTTGACAGCAGGGTAGGCTTCAGTGCATGTGTTAAGCAAACAAAGAATAAATCTATCTAAATTGTCTACAAGCAGCCCTGCCGCGTAACGTGAGTAGTTCCTTGGCCCCTCCTATACTATAGATTATCTTATTATAGGATTACATTTCGGAAAGGGACTGCTTTCATCTGTATTAGTTTACTCCCCGGTATATGAGCCTGAGTGAGATTAGATGAGAGCCAGAGGCGAGGGGAGAGCACTGGGTTCAGTTGCTTGGCCCGGAGTCCTAATTAAAGCATACCTCTCTACCACTACCAATCATAATTCCACTAAGTAGACTCGGAATGGAACTCGGTATCGAGGTTACAGAATTGACCTCATCAGTCCAAGAATTGAACTAAATTGAACTAAGAGGTGAGCTAGGTAGTAAGGGAATTGAACCAAAGCTAACCAGAATCAAACCGGTACCGGCAATAATGAAACTGGATCCAAGCGGACACTATCCGAGTATTTATAAGTACGCAAGTGGGAAATTACTACAAGTCGTTCCTGTGTTAGGGATCCGAGCCTGTCGCAAGTGGGTATTTTAAAGTTGCAAGTGGTAGTGAATTACTAGAAGGTTGTTTGAGTGGAATACCTTCCTAGTATACGAGTAGTTAGCTCTTTGAACTTACGTAGCTTGCCCACTTACTATGTGTTGGGGAGCAAGAGAACTGGAGTTGTTAGTTGAAAGAGCAAGACTTCTAGTAAGTTGGTAGATGAGAGGTACCTGTTCTTGTGAGAGTTGCATACCGATCCTGTTCGGTTGTAGCTGGGCCTATTTACTACCCATTCGGTTAAACCTTAGCCTTTGACTCCATCTTCTTTATAAGCCTGAGCGAGGTTTCGATTAGTCTCGGCTCCGACTGGTCTTACTTCGGGGGTTGGGAGAGATCGGAAATCAGCTGCCGTTGGCTTGGATGGAGCTCTTTATGGTTCAGAGGAATGAGATTCCATAGCCAGGTTGTTGTTCCGCTGCCTTGAGCCTACCTAAGATTACCTTATGAAAAGTGTTATATACGAGACCATACCCTATTCCCTTTTCTGTGTCATGTCAGTTCCATTCTTTTCTTCAATTCCATTAAAAAGGTAAACTACCGTCTTTTCTTCAATTCCATTATGTTTCTGCAATTAAGTGAAATGCCTCAAAGTAGAGAGTCTTTAGTTTCAGCAAGGGTAGTGAGATCCAAGCGCATACTCAGAATGCAAGCCCGTGTTAGTAGGCTACGGAGCAAGAATGAAACCACTAATAACAAGGCTTAAACTCGGTATTACTAGCTCCTAAGATCAGAATCACAAACCCATAAGTCCAAGGCCAAGCAACGGACGAAACAGGCTTCAACCAGTGAGTTTAAGACTGAACCTCTGCTGGGGCAGGGGAAAGAATGAAAACAGGGAGTTACAGACTTCAAGCACCGAGTAGTAGCTTGGGGCAGTTTACAGAATTCCACGAGTATATAAGGTATAGTAAGCCCACCCATAGTAGAGTAGTGTAGTGGTAAAGTTTCCAGTGTAGCTGATAGTTTCTAGTTGTGAGCTGATAGTTAATAGTTGTGAGCCTTTACTTTAATTTGTGGAATACCGAGTTTATGTTGCTTGTATAGTAGTTGCCTTTCCCTGGTAGTCCTGTTCGAGTTATAGTAGTTGGTGAATACCGGTAGTAGTTGACCAAGGAAAAGAGGGTTCCCGTGCCTACCTAAACTAAGGTATTAATTCCCCTGAGGTATATATAGTATTGGTATAAACTCTATGATATCAAGTAGGAAGGCGAACAAAGGACAGAGTCGATGAAGCTTATTACTTAAGAAATAGGATTAGGAACGGGGCGAACAGAGTGGTCAAGCCAAGTAACTTAACTACTAGAGCAAGAAAGAAGAAAACTTGATTAGTTTACAGGGGAGAAGTGAAGGTTCAAGTATGAGTTATGAGCCAGAGGTAGAGGAACCATCGCTAGCAGGGCTGCTACTACTAGAAATCAGAATTGCAACGAGCACAACTAGCGCTTATTATGTTAGAGTGCATTTGAAACTCGAATCTTGCTGGTTCCCTTGCTTTTGCTGCTAGTGATCTACTTGCAGTAGCTCGAGGTCAGTTATGAAGGTGTATAGTTCGAGGTCAAGTTGAAAAGTATAGGAATTGACCCTTTAAGTAGTGCTCCAGTTTCATCAGTAGTCCTGTAGAATCCGTATTTGTAGAAAGGAGCCAGAGAAGAATTAAGGTCTCGTCGCCAGCAGCTTGTTTCAATAAAGAATGGAGTTTATTTACTAAGGAGAGGCCAAGCCTTACCCTTACTTTAGAAACGTAAACTAGACTCAAATCGAACTCCGGCTCCTATACCTATGGCTACTTTTACTAATCTACCTCTCCTTCCCTAATGCTATATTAGGCCTTCTCTAGCTCCTGCTGATTCTGTTTCTTCCGATCCACCAAGCAACCACTAATCTTCCGTTTATTCTACCCGGGCAGTACTTGACTCTCTTCTTGCCCGAGAGAACTCTTCTTTTATAAATAGGAATAGAATCCTTATAGAAACACACGGGTCATATTCCTACCTTAGAGACTTTAGCAAGAAAGAAGTGTTAGAGAGTTCAGGCAACTAAGTGAAGTAAACCCTAAACTCAGAATGAAATGAAATTGAAGTCGACTCGATAAGGTGAGAATCCGGGGCTGGAGCTAGGCATGCATGATCCACCAGGGGACAGCTTACAGTTTCGAGTTAAGTCGATTCAGAATACCGGTTGACTCTCCAACAGAGGTATGCAAGGGAAGTCAAAAAAACCCAGTTTACAGCCCCAGTAGTAGTAGTCCAGTAGAATCAGTATTAGTTTACTATGGTAGAGGAGCGATAGGGTACAGTTGCCAGAGCCAGTACTGTTCCAATTGTTGTTGAATACCGGCCAAGTAACTAAGGTATTAATTCCCTGAAGTCTAGTACTGTAGGCTTGCCCTAGTTATAATGTACTCATGTTTCTTTTAGTTAGAACGTGTTTATTACTTACCCTGCCTGTTGCTTGCCCGGCTTGTCTAGTAGTTACTTGCCTAGTGCCTTGGTCAGTTGAAAACATTCCCCTCGTAGTTGTAGTGACTTGGCCCGACTCCATACTTAATATCTTCTCTGGTCTTCTACTCTGCACTAGCTAATATCTTCTCTGGTATTACCAATAAGGTGCTGAAAGCCTACAAATACTTACTGAAACTAGAACTAGAACAATATCAGTTTCAGAGTGCTTTGAAGTAGCGGATGAAGGATTAGAAGCTGTAATAGGTGGAGCAGAGCCTTTACTATAAGCTTGAATGAACTACATTCAGAAATCGAAGTTCTAGTAAAGTAAACCAGATCCGGATCAGGTGATGCAGCGGGAATGGAAGCAGTGCCTGTTGAGTCAGGAAGAAAACGGAGGATAAGAATGAAGCAAGTAAGAATCAAACCCCTTATTATAATTCGTAAAACAATGAAACAAGGACTGCTCTAGTAGCTGGGTGTTAGAGATGATGAGAGCCATAACTTTATTTGTTTACAGAGGAGAGCCAGTACTTATAATTTCGGGTGCTTTGCTTGTTTCAAGTTAACAGTAGAGGTCAGTTATGAAAGTGGAGTGGAAAGTCTAGTTGAGGGTGCTAAGGTAAGAGAATCATCTGCCCTTCTAGTAAGTGTCAAGTTTCAAGTGGAGTTGACCAGATTAATAATCTGCCCTTAAGTCATTGGTGAGCAACAGTGGGAGTGAGTTCATGAGTAGCGGTAAGTAAACTAGTTCAATCTGTATGCTTGCCTGGCTTTAACACCGGATTTAGACTGCTTCTCTTACCTATGGCAACTAACACTTTTCCTATATAAGTGGAAGATCTCATTTAGTAGTTACTTGGCCCCCCATACCTACAGACTAGCTCGTATTGAACTAAAGAATTGAACTAAGTAGTAAAAGCTAGCCTCTCCTTCTTACTTAACTGCTTCCCTTGATTCTTCTTAAGTACAAAGCTTCCCTTTTGCCTACTGACTATGTGGTTCGGGAGCAAGAGTGAGATTTGAGTCTAGATCCCCCGTTCTCAAGGCTAAGACTAGTGGAGGAGAGGAAGTATTAGTAGTTCTCAGAGAATAAATACCTTTACTACTGAGTGAAATTCTAACTTGAAGTACTAGTAGTAGTCCTGTTCGAGGAAGAGTTTACAGTGGAGGTAAGGTTATGAAAGTGACGTTGCTTGCCTACTTGCTATGTGGTTGTACTAGTGACTTGGCGCTATCAAATGAATTCTTCTCTTATTAAGAAAAGAAGAAAGAACCAGTACTTATAATTTCAAGCTCTCTTCTCTGGCAACAAACTAATCTGGTCCTGTTGAATAAATAGATGAGGCAGCCAATGAGGTAATTGAACTAAGTAGTCAAAGAAGGAAACTCAGCTTTAGTGGAGTTCGGGTGCCAGGGGTATGATAGATGATATGCTGTTCTGTTCTTGAGGTCTTTTATTCTTATTGGAATACCAGCCAGAACTTATTAATTGGCACTTAAGTTAATGGTTAGAGTTTCTTTCATCCCGGCCAAGTAACATAGTAAGTTACACGGCAGCCCCTCCTTCTGTTTTCCTATCTGTTTTCATTCAAATAGAGGTTAGCAAGTCAGATAGAGTTAGTTCGGGTAGTCAAGGGAAGCAATTCCAGGACTTGGGGAATAAACGGAATCCGGCCAGTACT
Source organism: Musa itinerans (assembly GCA_001649415.1). Lineage (NCBI taxonomy): Eukaryota > Viridiplantae > Streptophyta > Magnoliopsida > Zingiberales > Musaceae > Musa > Musa itinerans. The sequence goes on from LVTN01000139.1 coordinate 272,820, forward strand.
TATAAGTTCGGTGCTTAAAGTAGTGGTCCAGTTAAATCAGTATTAGTAGCAATCGGGTCTTAATCAAATACTGGTTCTTGTGAGCTACAGTAGTTCATAAGAATGAAACCAGGGAGCCAAAGAATGAAACGAGTTCTATTACTAGATGCGGAGTGGGAATGGGAGCCTTGTTCCGGGTTTTAGTGCCCTTAAGTAATTGGACTAGGCGGGTTCTTGTTTCATCCCTTGTTTCACCTGTGTTCTTATATAAGATAGAATGAAAGTAGGAATGTAATGTTTTTCACTGTGCACTTATTTAAGGATAGCGTCAAGGGAACTCGTTAAGCTCTTGTTTTTTCTGTTGACTCTAGCAATTCTGAAAGTGTTTAGTCTACTCTACTACTCTATTCTTTCAACTAATAATAGTCTACTCGTATACTTGCTCCTCTCTTGCAACTAATACTGGATTCCACCTCTCCTTTAATACTGGATTCCACCTCTCTTTACAGGAACTTGACTCTCATCCCTATCTGGCTCTTATACCTATTACTTATTCTGATGTTTCTTACGATCCGAAAATTATTAGTGTAGTCCTTGACTTCAGTACTTACAGCTACTCCGCATACAAATCCGCCCCTTATGGGTTAAAAGCCAAAACTAGTAGTAGTTCCAAGTAGTAGTAAAGTTTAATCAGGAGCTTAGGCTGCCAATGAGGTGGAGGAGAAACGATATAGATCAGGTAAAGGCTTTGAAGCTGGGCCAAGCAACTACTAACGTTGCGCGGCAGGGCTGCTAGTTGTAGTAGGGTTGCTAGTAGTAGGGTTTCTTCTTGAGTTGGATACCTTCCGTAGTAGCTTGGCGAGTGGAATCCCTTGTAGAATCAGTTGGTGTTGGCTAAAGTCCAGGTCAAGTGTAAGTTTCATCCCAAGTTACAGTTCTCAAGTTAGAATGCAACCAGTTGTCAAGTCAGAGCCCAACTCATAAGGTCGAATTACAGAATTCCACCCCTTCTAATAATTAGACTCAGACTGAAACTCAGTAGTTACAGAATTCAACTCAAACCTAGGAATAAGGAATTCCAGAATGAAACTGACCTTTATTAGAAGTTGTCAACAAAGAATGAAACTCAGACTCTTGCCTCCTACCTCAGGGCACTCTGGCTCCCTACCTGCTTTCTTGGAGTTTGTAGTAGTGACTTGACCGGGTAGAAAACTAGAGAACAGGAGTGGGAAGAATGAAGGTATCCAACTATCGAACAGGAGTGGCTCTTATATTAAGTCGGATATAGATTGGCTGTTTCAAGTCTTGTTGAGAGTGTTGGTCTAGCTGAGGGAGCAGTGGGATTAGAGTCGAAGTCAGCAAGGGAAAAGATAGTAATTCAAAAAGAGAGTAATTAATAAGAGAGGTGGGCAAGGGAACCAGTTGCATCAACCCAAGGAATGGATTCTCGAGCACCTGCTATAGAATGAAGTAATCTTACACCTCTTACAGCAGATGTGGTTAGTGACTTAGTGAAAAGAGCCAGAGCCATGGGATGGTTATAGTAGACTGAGTTAGATAAGCCGAAGGAAGGTAGAAAAAGGAATTATTGAGTTAGATTAGATGGAGGCCAGAAGAGAACTTAACTGAGACGAGCACTAGCGGCAGCAACTACGGAAAAGAGCCAGTACTTATAATTCCTGGGGTCAAGCTATTAGTTTCTTTCTAAAGAATAGAGTTGACTTACCGCTGAACACAGGACTTAGTAATGACTTGGCCTGATAACTATACTAGTGAGAATTGAACTCATATCGGTCATAACCTAACTTGATAACTGGAAAAGTAACAGTCCACTTTGAACTCAAACCCTAAACTTCTTCTATAGGCCTCGACCTAGAGCTAGAAATTATTAAGTGCGCTTTGACTTCTCTTTTTGTGGGGAGCCGGGTAAGAATAAGGGAAGGGAGTAGAAGACCAGTAGTAGTAGTACTTGTAGTATCAGCCCAGTAGTATCACCCATGTGTTTAGCAATGAGAAAAACCTAATGAGATGTTGACTCGGGATGAAACTAGTAGTAGCTTGTCTCTGACTTGCCAACTTATGAGTGGAATTCCTCAGCTAGAGCTAGGTAAGTTAGGAGAAGAATTAGGGTGTTGTTGACAGTGTCTAGTACTAATAGGTCTAAGTATACGAGTAGTCCAGAGCCAGAGGATAGGCTTTGAAGCTATTAAGTACTGAAGTCAAGAATTGAAAACTATCCTCCTGTATTGAAGTAAAGAATGGAACCTCGCATAGGCAAGTAAGAATGAAACTAAGTAGTCCAAAAGTAGGAATTCCAGAATTGAACACGAGTCGAGGTAAAGTTGAAAGAGCTCCAAGTGGGTTATCAGAAAGTGTAGTTCATATTTGATCTCTTCCTAGGTAATTTGCCATAAAACAAAAGAAGTAAAGTCAACAAAAAGATATATTTGCTTAGCTCTGATCCATACTAATGAACTACTAAATTCAGTGTTTTTCTTTATATAGGATTACTGATAACTTATTCAACAAGCCCTGCTGCTGGCAACAACTCCCTTCTGCTTAGAGGAAACAATTACTTCAAATTCATCTATTTCTATTTCCACTCCTGGTAGTACTGCTCGAGTTAGGCATAACAGTGGTGCGTCTAACCGCTCCTTCCTTTAAGAAGAGAGTTGAGGGTTCAGGGCAGTTGCTAGGGAAGTTAGAATTCAACCAGTAGTAGTTACAAGACTTAAGCAAGGGAGTAGAAGACCCAAACCAAGTACCACCGAGAAGGGAGCTGATAGGTGAGCTAGAGAGGTGAGGCGAGCCAGTAGTGTCGTAAGGAAGTCAATAGTTGCACTAAGTGGTTAAAGAATGAAATAAGGCCTGCTCTAGTAGCTGGGTTTGAGAGATGATATGATAGAGTAAGTAAAGTCTCTTTCCCTACTCTGGTATAGGAGTCATAACTTGATTAGTTGACAGAGTAGAGGTGCGCAAAGTCAGGATTCAATCCATAAGTCCAAGGCTTAAACGAGAGAGTTACAGGCTATAGCTGCTACCAACAAGAAGAAAACCGCCAAACCAAGGCTTCAACGAGGTGTAGTCAAAGAACCAAACCAGTAACACCCAGGCTAGAACTGCTGCCAACCAGACTGATACTATATATAGCTTACTTCAGACTGAAACTCACTCGACTCAGACTTACACCAGTAAGGTATAGGATGGAACTAAGGGGTCAAAGAGTGGAGCTAGCGAGGGAAAGACTTCAAGCAGTAAGTGTAAGGCTTAAAGTACCAAGTAGTAGCTTGTTCCCACCGATTCCCCGAAGCTAGGTACTAAGTTCATTCTTTAGTAAGAATTGCACTCAAAACTAGGATCATTACAGAATTCAACTCTACTGACTCAGACTGAAGCTAGTGCTAGGCAGAATCAAACACCGGGGAGTGAAAGAATGATACTGACTGGTACGACTCACAGAGTTGACCTCACAGTTGAAGAATGAAACCCATAAGTAAGAGTTGACCTAGCTTAACAAGAACAGGACTAATACTAATACCAGTGCCAAGCAAGACTCAAACCGGTAACCACTCAGACTGGAACCACGGGCAGCTAGTATGGGGTGCTTGAGCTAGGTTATCAGACTGATGCTGGTGCTAGTCGGAATGTGCCTAAGGAGCCACAGAATGAAGTGGACACCGATGAGAATGAAACCGATGAGGGCAAGACTGAAACCAGAGGGAGTCCAAGAATAAGGAATAGAGCGGTGAGCTATGCCGCTACTCCTACTTACGGAATGGAACTACTACTAGCGAGAATGCAGTCACTGCTAACCAGAACTAGGTACTAACTCAATGACTCAAACTGGCTACTATCAACTACGGGCTCAGAATGCTCCCCACTAGTCAAAGAATGCAACCCAGACCGCTCAGACTGAAACTCTCATAAGTAAGTAAATAAGTGGACTCAAACAGTGCCTGCTCGGACTGATGCTTAGGGTACTCAGACTGAAAGCGAGGGTAGCTGGTATGGGACTCTGAGCTAGGTACTAAGACTACAACACTGCCTAACCAGTAAGTATCAGTTACTCGGTATTACTAGCTCCTAAGATCAGAATGCAACCGGGTAGACCCGGAATAGAGCTAAGTAGTTAAAGAATTCAAGTATGTTTGATCAGCTGGGCTTGTGGACTTACTTGTTTCATCCCTATCCCTCGTTGAGTCTTCTCTTCAGTTGAAAAGCGTTGAGTCTTCTCTTCAGTTGACATGTAGTAGTAAAGTTTCATCTGTATTTGTAGAAAGAGCACCAGGTGGGCAAGGTAAGTTGGGTTAGGGCCCTTATTATAATCCGCCATAGGAGAGGCTTTGAAGCTATAAGTACTGAAGTGGAGTTTATGAAAAAAAGAGGTTTTGTTTGGTTGGTGCTTTAGCTCCTAGTAGTAGAGTAGCCCAGAGTTAAGGTATTCAATAGTCAAAGAAATTAGGGTTGGTAGTATAAGTAGGGCCAAACAAGTAGTATAGTAGTCTAGAGCCATAACTTGATTAGTTTACAGAGCAAGAAGTATAGGAGCCTCGTGCAGTTATTAATTGACAGCAGGGATTGTTTCCAGAAGTAGGCGTGGTAGTACTGCCCTTAAGTTAATGGTTAGAGTTTCAGGCCTTGTTTCATTCTACGACTTACTCGGGTAGTTGACATACTCGTATGGGTAGTTCACTGACTTATGAGGGTTCAAGTCAAAATCACAAATATGCAAAAAAGCGAAAGAAAACTGGAATTTCTCTTCTACCAACACAGTAGACAAATAGTAGGGGTTTAAACAGGACTTGGTTCTAACTGAGTTATAATGCATCTATGTTGTTGCTACCGCGTAACATGGCGTAGTTACTTGGCGCTAGAAAAGTATCTCTTCTTAATATAGGATAAAATAAGTGACTTGGCCCGGACTCCTATACTGGATGCGCTGGGCCCTAGCTGCCCTGGTGAAGTCTAGTAGTCGCCTGCCCCTAGTAGTCCTGCCATTAAGTTAATGGTGATAGTAATAATCCCGGGTTTCATATCCCTTGTTTGATCTTAAGTTTACAAGTTGTGGTCCAGTTCTTGTTCTTGTTAGAGTGGAATACCGAGTGGAAGCCTCAGTGAAGTCAAGTACTATTTCTACATTTGCTATGAAAAAACACGGGAAAACGGAAAAAAGAAGTCATTTCAGATGATCTATTAAGGGAAATGCCAATGCTACCAAAAAACACGGGAAAACGGAAAAAAGAAGTCATTTCGGATTCTCTATTAAGGGAAATTCCTTCGCTATCAAAAAACACGGGAAAACGCACAAATCTCATTGAAATGGAACCCTTTAGGAGGGAAACCAGGGTCGCTATCCAAAATACAGGGTTTTGGTGATGAGACTAAGAATAAACCCCTGGCGGAACCACTAAGAATGCAACCCCTATGGCTCAGACTGAAACTACTACTTGACAGCCTGAAAGCACTGTTGCTAAGCCTGTAGCTGGTCGGTATGGGACTGAAGCTAAGTAGTATCGGAATGGAGCTAGTAGATATAAGCCTTCAAGCCCCGAGTCAGAGGTGAGCTACTGCCCAACCAGAATTGAACCAGTAAATCAAGGTGCTGAAAGCCTCGCAACTAGGAATGCTACTGGTAAATCCAAGACTGAAAACAGGTATACTCAGCATGTTATTAGTTGCTAGTTAGACTCGGAATGGACCTAAGGAAAGGAGGGATAGACTTCAACAAGGGAGTGGCAGGCTCTAGAGCTACTATGACCAGACCGATGCTTGGGTAGCTGGTATGGGACTGATGCTAAGTATTATAAGAATTGAGCTGTGAGAAGTCCAAGGCTTAAACCCGAGCTAGTAAGACCGATGCTATGGCTACTGATTCCCTTACTTGCTCTACCGTCCCTGCTTCTACTGATTAAACTGGAAGCTAAGAATCAAATAACAAACGAGCAAGACTTATACTAGTTGCTAACCAGACTCAAGACACCTAACAACAAGCCTGACACACGATTGAAACTATTCGGAACCAAACACCTACTCGCAATTACTTACTTACTGAAAGCACTAACAAACAGAATCAAACTAAGGAGCCACAGCACCAAAGCACTAACTACTAAACTCGGACACCTAACAGCAAGAACCAATCCACTAACAACCAGTCTGAAAGTACTAACTGTGAGAATGCACCCAAGGAGTGACAGCCTATCCGAAATCAAAGCACTGCCAACGATACTTAAGCGAGCAAGGGAAGGAATCAAGACTTATACCACTGCACCCAAGACTGAAACCAGGTGGTAAGAAGTGAGAATGAGACAGTGCCTAACAAGACTGAAACTAAGTAGACTCGGAATGGAATGCCCCTCACTCAGTAGTTACAGAGCCAAGCAACGACGCAAGGCGGGCAAGTCGACAAGCAACTACGACCCTAGGAGTAGTTGTGCGTCAGTTGTTATGGAGTCCTGTTTTCGCGTGACGCGGCAGCAATAACCAGTTATAACGAAGTTATTACAATTTCTGCTTTCGGCGGCAGCACAACAAATAGGTAGTCATAAATAAGTTATAACCAAGTCCTGTGGTTTACCAGCCAGTAGTAGTACTTTTCTTGTTTCATCCCAGTACCGGTAGTAGTCGTCCATTTCGAGGTCAAGTGGAAAGTGTAGTTTAAGTGCCACTTATATACTTGCCTGGTCCTGTAGTTGGCAAGAGGGTAGTGGACTTACTTGTTCTAGGCTGGTTTACTTACTTGGTGGTGTCGGGGTTTCAATTCCATCCTTATTTATATAGCATGCCAATAGTAGTAGCCATAGGTATTGGAATTCTAAGTATAAGTATGAGCCCTCACTCTTGATACTTTACCGACCTAGTAGTTGCTAGGCGGGATTCAACAATACGGAAGTCAAGAATAGAACTAGTAAGTAGAAGGCTATCAGTAAGATAAGAAAGAAACTCGTAAGTATAAGGCTTAGGAAGGTAATAAATCAAACTAGGAGTCAAAGGCTATAGCTACTACTACCAGGTTATGACCGAGCTACTACTACCGGTTATTATAAGTTCTGGCACCCGAAACTTCCCGCACTCTGGATTGATTGTCTCTCTCGTTGCCTCAACTCTTGCAACTATACCGCATACCCTCTAACTTCTTTTAGGCGTCAATGCACTGGAACACCACTTATGTAGCTTTATGGGAAATCCAATGAAAACATCTTGGCGCTGCGAAAAGAATTTCTTTCTTTCTTCCTAACATATTTAGGGTTGCTCAGGACCTGAACTTATAAAGGCTATCTTACTGGCTTTGAGCCCTTCTAGTAAGTTGTAGGAAAGGGAACCATCTTTGGAAGCAATTCAGTAAGAAGGAGAGGAAGCTGGGTTTCTTGTTTAAGTAGTCGGGTTGCATACGGGTTTCTTCTGTCGTTTGATACCTTCCAGACAGATACCGGGTTGCTAGTAGTAGGGTGGATTCTGTCGTTAGTTAGGGTCCTTATAGCCCTTATTGTAAGTTGTACTTGTGTCATTCCTATACCCTTATTCTAGTAAGTCGGGGTAGTTTTGAATGAAGTGACTAGGCTACTGTAGTAGTTGATTGGCCCGGTAGAATAAGTATTTGTAGCCTGAGGATAGGTAAGTCAACTATATTCTTAAAGGCAGGAAGTAAGGAGTCCCAGATATATAACTGGGGATGCAACTACTGTTTACAGCCCCTTCAAGTAGTGGTCCAAAGAGTAGAGAGGGGAGCCATAGGTATTATATCAGATAGTAGCAAGAGGAGAAATAGAAGAGTAGAGGAAAGAATCCAACTAGTAAGTATAGGTTAGTGACCGCTGCATCTAGGTACTCAGTTCATTCTTTGCAAGTAGTAACGAGTAACTAGTCCAGTAGTTGGCGATAGGGGAGCCAGTAGTTGGCGATAGGGGAGCCATAACTTTCTTAGTTGCTATAGGTGTAGTAAAGTAGTTCCATCAGTTGTAGTAGACATAGGAGTAGTTGCACTTATATTAAGTAGAAAGAAGCTCCGTTCTGAATTGAACCAAGTAATAAAAGAATAGAGTGGAACTTGTTTCTTTCTCTCAGTTGACTTGTTTCTTTCCAACCCTGTGAAGTAGTACAATACCTATAGAGGAGAGTGGAATATCCAATCTGGTACCTGAGAATACTGATCTAAAGTCTTGTGTTGTAGTGGAGAATTTCAAGTATAGTTCTGGGTTAAGGTCAGAAGATAGTACTGGTAGTCAAGTTCAGGTTCTGGTTTAATCCCCAGTGGCATCTGTTATCGGAGCCATAGGTATAGTATAGGCCCTTTAGTATACGCTTGGCAGTTTACAGAGTTATATTAAGTTGAGGGAGTCAGCCCTAGAAGAATGAAACTCACTAGCAGTTATTAGTAAGCCCCCACTTATTAAGTCCCAGCATTCTAGTTATTGAATTACTGAATTGAACTCTCACCTGGGAAAGTAGGAATGGAGCTAAGGAGGTCGAATTACAGAATGAACCCTTGAAGGAGGGATACAGAATTCACCTAGTCCAGCAAGAAGAGAAGAAACTACTAGTTTTAAGTCGAGTAAGCCCGGTAAGCCCGGTAAGCCCGTAAAGTCATAAATAACTGAGCAAGGAGTGATAGAGGTTCTTATTGCCAGATTAATAATCTGCCCTTATAGTCATTTCGGAATTAGTGGTTAGTGGTTCTTTTCCTGTTCTTGTTCTTTTTTAATTACTCGTTTTCTTCCAATACTTGGGGTAGTTGTTTCATGAAGTTACTGGGCTAGTAAGCCCACTACTAGTTATGAGGAAGCCAAGAAGAAGGGAGTACATAGTCAACTAGGGAGTACATAGTCAACTTATGAGTAAGCTTTATCAACAGAATCAGGGTTCCATTACTTAATTACCCAGTCCCAAGTAGTGGTCCAAGTCATCTATGTGAGGTGAGGGTGCAGGAGATGTTGTAGCGGAAGGGAATAGAGTTTTCTATTTACTACATGGAATCTATTGTCATTATTGAATCAGAGGATTGATCAGAGCCTAGCCTCTCTCTCCAACTTAATATAAAGGGTGATTAATATCAGCTTCTTTGATTTCTATTTCAACAACTTACAATGACTACTCGTATACTTGTGTCAGGTAAGGGTCCGGAAACTCTTCATTACAACAGGCTCAACCCCTTATTAGTAATTACTTATGGTCTCTTTGTTTTGAGTGGAAGTAGGCAAGCTAGGGTAGGCATGGAGAATGGAAATGACTTTAAGTCCTGTTAGAAAGTAAGGTTAAGGTAAGGAGTGGAGTGGTAAAGTAAGAAAGAAACGAGTACTACTGGGAAGCTGTACTTATACTACTGATTGAACTCACTGCTTCTAAGCCTGATGCTAAGTATTATCAGACTCATGCAGTGGCTTCTAAGCCTGATTGATGCTGGCTTGTATATAAGGGGAGAGGATTGGAGCTAGCCCTTATTATACTTCGATAGAAAGAATGAGCTAAGGTAGTTTAAGGCTTGAACTACTCCTACCCCTTATTAGAATTCCTCAAGCTACTAAGATAAGAATTCAACTCAAAGGTAACCTCCAATGCCTGTCTATTGCGCCTGGTAAGGAAGCAGTTTCAAGAGCGGATAAGGAAGCTGGGGGTGGGGAAGTAGTTGTAGCCAGAGGATAGTATTTGTTTCAAGAGGATAGGAAGTCTTAGTAGCCTTAGTTAGAGTGGAATAACTAGTTTGTAGTGGTAGTAGTCACCAAGCAACGGCGCTTCTAGTAAGTTCAAGCCTAAATAAGTAAGGGCTGTTGAAGCTATTCTGGTTGTTGGCAAGGGAACCTAACCTGTGAAATCAGTAGTAGTTAGTGGAATACCGAGTGTAGTCTAGCTCTAGTTCTTGTTGAATCCCTATACCTAGTGTAGTAGGCCCGCCAGAACTTCTAATAACCGGGTAGTCCAGTCCAGGTAGTAGTGGTCCGGGTAGTCCTGGTAAACCAGAAGAAAACTACTAAAAACCAGAATAAGAGACCTAACTACAAGACTTAATACAGTGCTAACAAGAACCAAACACCTAGCTATCAGTCTTAACTCATTACACCAGCCAACCAGCCTGAGACACCTACCAGCAAGAAACAAACCAGTAACAACAAGCCTAAGGCACTTCTATACTAGAGCAGAAAATCTTATGAGTTGCCCCCTTATTGTAAGTAGGTAGGAAAGGTCTTCATTCAACTAAGAAGTAGGAGAAATGAAGTAGTGGCCAGTAGTCGTAGAGAGGGGAGCTAGTCCTTATTAGAATTCGCTGGCAAGGGAGCTAGTTAAACTCAGAAGTAGAAATACCCTGATCGAGTTTACTTATTAGGAGTTCAAGAGGTATTATACACTATAGCACCAGAGTTTGGATACCGGCACCTTCCAGACAGATACTTGACTTCTTGACTTATAGCTTCCTCCACTTTATTTATTTCAGATACTTGACTTATTTACTTATAGCTTCCTCTCGAGTATTAAGTAGTAAAGGAATGAAACTAACCAGTAAGAATGAAAGTGAGCCATAGGTCAGAGGCCCTTAGAGTCAGTTAGGGAAGAAAGAGAATGCCCTGTTCCTGTGGTGAGAAAGGAAGAATGAAACCCATAAGTCATACAGAATGAACCTAGGTAGTCAAGGAATAGAGCGAGCCCGGTTATTAGAAGTTCTGGACTGAAACTCACACCGGGCAGACTGAAAGAGTTGGTAACAAGACTTAAGCTAGGTAGTAGTAAGTTGTAGTAGGGTACTGATGCTATGGAGCTAAGGGATAGAATGGAGCTAGTGGGTAGACTCGGAATTGCACTCAGGAGCCAGGTGCTCCATTGTCAGAATCAAACTCATAAGTCAGAAGAGAGCTAAGCCAAGGGAAGGGATCTATTCTCCAATGCTATAGTACTAAGATCAGAATGAAAACACTGCATTCCAAGCCTGACCTTATATTAGTGCATCTAAGACTTCCGCTAGGTATACCTCGGAATGAAGCTAAGGAGTACAAGAATGCAACTAAGTAGTTAATTAAAGTCAGACTTAAACAAAGGAATACAAAGGATGAAACCAGGTAGTGGGCAAGAAAGTCATAAAGAGAGCCCTTTCTTTTAAGTTGTAGGGGTTGTTTTGTTGACTTACTTGGCAGCTATGGGAGCTAGGGGTTGTTTTGTTTACTTACTAGTTAGGTTCGGGAAGTTGTGCCTATTGCCTAGTTGGGGGTCCGGGTAGTTAACTCACTATGTTTCCCTTATATTAAGTGCTTGCTTGTGAGGCTGGTTTACTTACTTTGTGTTTACTTAAGAGAGTTCCTAAGCTTGCTTTGTGAGCTAGGGCAGTTATTCTTATGGGGAATACCAGGTAGGTCCTGTGAGAGTGAGAGTGGAATACCCTTCTTTAGTTGTTGAATACCGAGTTTCATCCCTTTATTGACTATAAAAAACACGGGAAAACGCAAGATGATTGCTCCAAAACTAGTTGTATAATAGTATAGTGCTCTGGTCCTGTTGACTCAGTAGTTATAGTATAGTGCTCTGGTCCTGGTTTCATCTCAAGTAGGAGGGCATATAAGTAATTACCTTAAGTTCATGGGTAAGAAAGTATGGTTCTTTCCCCAACAAGTAGTCTCAGTAGGAATATAAGAGTGGAAGCCCTATATTAAGTAGGAGAGTTAGAAGAAGGATTCTAATAAGGGATTGGATTCTTTGTTTCATAAGTAGTGGTTAGTTGGTTCTTTGCTTTGAGTGGAAGTAGTCCTGTTTCATCAGAGGATGTAGCTAGTTATTAAGTAAGTAACCAAACAGTGCACTATCAGCCTGATACCCGTAAGTTCCCAAGGCTTATACCGGTATAAGTAAGAGACAAGCGTATACTACTGAGGAAAGGAATTGACCACTCAAAAGGGCAAAGTCACTTTAACTACTGAGGAATAGAGTAGAGAAAACCCTAGGAGAACTTTGATTCTCTTTCTATAGGAGAACACTTAAGAAAGGATAGTTTCCCTTAGATTAAGTAGCCAGGGAAAAGTGGTAGTGACTTATATTTGAGAGTGAAGTTCTAGCCCTTAAGTAATTTCCCTTGTTGGAAGCTTAATAGTGAGGCTCGGAGCTTTAAGTTAGTTGTCAGAAAGAAGAATTCGTTTCCGTCGAGTGTGAGTGGAATCCGTATTTGTAGCAATAGGAGAAGTAGATGAGAGGAAACCCTCTAATTGCCTGCTCTTGTTCTAAAGTAAGAATGAAACCAGGTCCGGAAGTGCTGTATTCGGAAGCTAATAGGTAGGAGTTAAAGAGTTGAACTAGTAAGAGTAGTTGCCAGTGGTTCAGTTAAGAATTCTACGAAGTATAGGACTATTAGTTGCTTGGCCCTAGCAGCCCTGGTTAAGTCTAGTTAAGTCTAGTTAAGTCTAGTTAAGTCTAGTAGTGGAATTATTAGTAGTGCTGTAGCCTGAGGTAGATGAGCAATAGGCATAGTTGACTAAGGTATCGGAGCCATAGGTAAAGTAGCCTTAGGGGTTTCATAAGAAAGAAATCAATCCTGTTCTCCGTAGCCAGTACTTATAAGTTCGGGGGAAGCTATTCAAGTATCGTTCTTGCCCCAACTACCATACCAGTATAGTGGTCAAGTGGGAATCTCACAAGTCATAGTCCAGTTTCATCAGTAGCTTATGCCAATTAGGTGGAGGATCAAGAGAGGTCGGCACTGAATCAAGTGAGAATGAAACCATATAGTAGAAGGCTTTGAATGCGGAAGGGGAGCTCTAGTTTAATACCGGTAGTAGTAGTACAGTTCTTGCCTTTAAGTTAATGGTTAGAGTTGAAGTAAGTATTAGTAGTAGTTACCTTTGTTTTAGTGCAAGTCATAATTTCCCCTTATTCGAATTTCTGATCTATAAGGGAATCTAAGCCTTCAACCCGAGCTAGGAAGACTTAAACCGGGTAACAAAAGCATTTAATCAGTGGCTAGCTAGTATTGATTAGTTGTCCCGTCTGTAAGTAGTAGGCTTTATTCCGTAGTTTTCTACCTTCCTTAGTAGCTTGGCCTAGCCCAGTTAGTAGATCCCTTATTCTGAGTGGAGTATCTGATTAGGCTTTCAGCACCTTATTTGGATTTGTAGGAATACCAGAGTTGAAGACCGGGTAAAGTAGCGAGGTAGAGTTGGAAGAGCCAGAACTTATAATAACCGGCGGGTAAGAAAGGTCCGTTTACAGTTCTAGTTATCAAGTCAAGAGTGAGAGTTAGCTCGTTGCCTTAGTTAGATAAGCCTCATTCAGATATCAGAGATGTTCTAGTAGTAGTAGAGAGTAGTTTCATCCCTTTCATTAGGAGTAGAAGACTTATTAAAGGCTTTTGCTTGCCCACTTTGGAGTTGCATTCTTATAAGTAGTAGTGACTTATAGTACTGGTTCTTGTTCTAGTTAAGTATAAAGTAGAAAGTCGAGTTCGGAAGTAGCTTGTTGAGTAGGAGCTTGGCCTCGTATACTAACACAGTATTAGTGGTTTTATGGGAAATACATCATATCATGTAAGACTCCCAATGGAGCCTATAATGCATTTAGTGCCTATAAAACATTGGTATTTGTTATCAGAGTTATTGGCTTGAAGACCTGGGTATTCGTTATCAGAGTTGTTGGCTTGAAGACCTGATTGAGAGGTTGATTTACCTGATTGAGAGATTAGTTCGTAAAGACTAAGTGAGCTGACGGGAGCCAGTTGTATAGTTACAAACAAGAGAAGAGAACTTATAGAGGTATGGTAGCCGAACACTAGCTTAAGGAGCTGAGCTAGCTGAAGTGGATTCATTAGTAGTAGTTGTACTTTTCTGGTTAGAGTGCTTATTGAATTCCGAGTTTCATCCCTTGTTGAGTGGAAGTAGGCTAGTAGGCTTTCAGCACCTTATAGTAAGTTATTGAATCCTTATTAGAATTCGTAACAGAGACCGAAAGGAAGAATTGCACCTCCATAGTGAATATCAGAATGAAACCGGGTAGTGACTTTGCTATCCGCCAAGGGGCAAGCAACGGGCCAAGCAACTTAGAAAGGGACAAGTAACTGCTCATGACCAAGCCACTACTGTTCAGCGGTAAGTAAACTAACTCCATCTTACTTGCCTACCTCTCCTTATGCCCTATTATTAAGCCTGCGTACCTTGTAGACAACTTACAATAAAGGCTACTAATACTGTTATGGCTCATCTACTTCTCATCCCTGGGAAGGGTTAGGGTTGGAAGGGTTAGGGTTGACTTGTGTTGGTGCTATAGCTCTAAGAATTGTCTAGTCAAGTAGTACTTTTGTTAAGCAATGAGGGTAATGTCCATTTGAGAGTTCTGGTAAGTAAGGAAGGAGTTTAGGTTTGTTATTGAGTTTCTGTTGAAAGAGCTGTATATTAGGGCCACTAAGCCTTTCACTCCTATGAAACTGAGAAAGTGGTTGCTCCCGACTACTAGACTATATTTCTAACTCAGGCTCTTTTCCACCTTCCTCATCATACTCTGATCCTTCTCAGGCTTCGGTATCAAAGCCAGGGTCAACAGTATATGACCGGTAAGTCAACTATTCTCTGTCTCTTAAGAATTAAGGTATTTATTATTGCCATAGCAGAGGTATAAGTCTAAGAGGTATAGAAGAACTTACTACTAGATATCGGACCAAGTCACCACACCACTAGTGTTCAGCAAGTAGTCAATTCCATTCTTCGGTAGGTGCCAGGAAAAAAAAGAGAGATACTATTAACAGGAGTGGTGAGTTTAAAGAGATGAGATGAACCAGAGGTATGGTAGGAAAGGAAACCAGAAAGCTCAGTTTGAGAAGAAGCTTCTGACAGGGTAAATTAAGTAATTACCTTCAGTTAATGGGTAAAGTTGCAAGTGGAATTGAAGTGCTATAGTTTAAGTGAGCAACAGTGGGAGTGAGTTCAAAGCTATAGTCCGGGTCCGCTTTGTTCAATACCTGTACAGTAGTAGAACCCATCCCTTTGAAACCAGTACCCTACTTATTAAGGCTTGCCCGAAGTCTAGGACTAGAAATTGCTTGGCCCGTGTTTTGGTTAACTTCTGGAAAGATACTTTTACTTCACTTCTGTACTTATAGCTTAGCCTCCTGCCCTATACACCTCTGGCTCATAACTCTAACTAACGAACGACTTATATATCTCTGACTTCCCTTGACACTAGACCTACCTAGTAGTTGCTTGGTGGCTTTCACTATTGGGGTTGAGTTGGGGAATGTAGCTAGTTAGTACAAGCATGTTATTAGTTGCTAGTTAGACTCGGAATAAACCTAGCCCTTATTATAATTCAAATGAAATAAGTAATTAAAGGAATGAAACTAAGGTTTAAAAGAGTTAGGGCTAGAGAGGAAAGGCAGAGACCAATTGGTGAGCTAGTAGTTAGGAAGGAAGTCCTTAATTGCACTCTCACCTAGGCATAGGGAATTACAGAATGAAACTCAGGAGTCGGAAAGTAGGAGTTACAAAATGGAACTAAGTAAGTGGGAGGCCAAGCTTAGGGATGAGCAACTTTAGGAGTGAGGCAAAGTAGTGGTCCTGTTTCATCAGTATTAGTTGACCCAGTCCTGTTTGGGGGAGCCCAGGAAAGTCTAGTGAGTTTTAGTTCACAAAGCATAAGTGGAAGTCGAGCTAAGTAGACTAAGAATTCACCTAGCTGGTAGTAAGCCTTAAGTCAGTAGTTATGGAATGGACCTAGACTTACAATAAAGGCTTTACTTACTTTCTTACTTAAAGCCAGGGCAGTGAGACTTAACCCAGGCAAGTGAGAATGCACACCAAACTTCTTCTAATTTCTCCAACCCCGAATTAAGTAAGGGCCAGCACGAAACACCTAGCTATCAGAATGCAACCAGGGAGTGGTCTTCAATTTACTACTGATACCAACAACTAGCAGTAATTATAAGTTACCACTGATTCGCTGCTTCTAGGGGTAGTAGATAAGAATTGAACTAAGTAGTAACAGAAAGAATCCAGTGCTGTAGATCTACTAAATCAGACTAACTCCGCAGCAGTTCAAGAATCAAACTAGCAGAAACTTCCCTGTATTCCCCAATTCTAATAAAGTTGCCTGATAGAAGTAACTAGTTAGTAGTAGCCCAGGTAGTAGTAGCCCGGGTAGTAGTAGTTGAGGTGAGCTAGTAGTTAAGTAGCTTGTCCCTGTTTACTATAAGGTCCTGTTCTAGTTCTTAAGTAAAGAAAGGGGAGCTTCATCAGTTGTTTAGTACAAGAGATAAGAGAGGTGGGCTTCCTTTCCAGTTGGATCAGTATTTGTAGAGCCCGGGTAGCAAGTATACGAGTAGTTAGTGAGTGGCTTTCAGTGGCTTTCAGCACCTGTTTCACTTATTATTTAGGGATTTGTTGACTCCTCGGTGGATTAGCCAGAGTTCTAACAACCTTTCTTGGGTTAGGAGTGCTTTTGAGCTCCAGTTCTTGTTCTTGTTCTTGGCAAAGGGGGAACCAGCCACTTAATAAGCTGAATCAGTTTAAAGATATTACTTTGTTTACAGAGGAGAGGTTAGCTAGTAGGAAAGCCTTATTTATAGTCAGTACTGAAACAACTACTAAGTCGACTCAGAATTGAGCCACTTATTAGAATCCGTAGCAGTAAATGTTCTCTGGTATTCTTCTCCGTATTCCTAGTTTGGAGTTCATTGTGGTAGAGTAGTGGAATCAGTAGCCACTTATATATCTGCCAATGAGGTAATTGAACTAAGTAGTAACAGAAAGCCCTATAGTAAGTTGACCTGCTCATGTGGTAGAATTCCAGAATTAAACACTACAGTGCTGTAGCTTGCCCGGGTATCAAGTAGTAGAGTAGAGTGGTTGGTTCTTTTAACTGTAGTAGCTTGGCTGTTGACAGAGGTAGAAGAGATGATCTGAGCCTGAGTTAGCTGAGCATAAGTGTAAGAAGAGCCTTAGTTCCCAGAGCATATAAGTGTAAGTCGAGTTAGAGTGCTTGTCTGAATCCCTTGTTTCATCAGTATGAGTTTACTTAGGGGCGATTCGTGGTAAGTGAGATTCATTCTTATATCAGATGTACTAAGGGGAAATTAAGGTAAATACAAAATCTTTATGAATTTCTTTTTCCGATCTCTCCCCTCGTAGTAGTAGTAGCTTGGGGAGAGTCGCCTTATATTAACTAGCAATAACAGTATTAGTTGACTTCCTTATATTAAATGGCACTAGCGGCAGAAGAGATTTAGTGGGCAAGGTCTCATCTGTAACCAAGTCTTGTGTTCAGGAACCAGCCAGTAAGGAAGGAGATGCTAAGTAGTTCAAGAGGGGAATTCCACCTCTTTTATAATAATCCGGGTACTTAATAAGAAGATAAGAAGAAAGGGAAGCTACGTTACTTGGCTCTTTGTTGAGTTGAGAGCCTACTACAGTTCATGCCCTTAAGTTAATGGGAAGAGTTTCAGACAGTTAAGGTAGTACTTGTTACTTATAGTAGTAGTGCTTGAGTGTCTTGGCAGTAGCAAGAGGAGAAGCGAGTAAGCTAAGCTATAAGTAAGGAAGTCGTTAGTAGCAAGAGGAGAGTAGAATAAGCTAAGCCATAAATACTTCAGTGAAGAAGGGCACTCGGGAGTAGAGGAATGGACAAGTGGGGAGCGGAGGTAAGAATGGAACTAGTACACATCAGAAACAGAATTAGGAGCTAGGTACAGAACAGAGAAGGAAGATACCAACAACTGTTTACTACTATTACTATTAAGTTGAGGAGTCAGCTGCTTGTTTAAAGAAGTAGTTGTAGCCAGCGGTATAGAGGATAGAGTCATTTCATAAGAGAAAGAATGCATTTAGTAAAGATAAGACTCACTCGTTCACAAGGAAACTAGACTCCACTTTCCAGGGGTAGGAGCAAGAGGAAGAAAGTAGTAGTTGTTGTAGTTGCAAGAGTAGAGGGATAGTAGCCAGCTACCCTATTTGCAAGGGATGGTTGTACCCATAGGTATAGCCTTATAGTAATTTGGGAACAACACTAAGAATTCCACTCAAGGAGAGCCCCTTATTGTAAGTTCCCCTATAGTAAGTTGTGCCTATTGACTATCCAACTAATAGAGAGCCTTGTTTCTATCTTTTACTAGCTTTTCATGAACCCTATCTTGACTCACAAATAAGGAAAGGATGAAACTCTGGTATTATATGATATATTAGGGTAAACCAGTACACTTTATTCTTCGCTACACTAGTAGTAACTCGCCTGTCTGCTTGCTTGATTGTAAGTTGCAATCAAGAGTTATGAAAAGGTAGATGAGCCTCCACCACTAAAGCAAACTAACTATAAGGGACCAGTACTTATAATTTCTAGAAGGGCAAATTAATCAAGTCAACCACCAACAAAGGATAAGAAGGGAAGGAAGGGGTCTAATGCAAGGGATAGGAATTGACTTTCTAACTTTCACTGGGGATTCCAATCAGATAGATAAGGGAAGTCAGCAAGAGAAGAGAACAGATGGAGCAGATATATAAGTGGCACTAAGCTCAGAGGAGAGAACAGATGGAGCAGATATATAAGTGGCACTATCGGGTAGTATATTAGCCTTTTCTATTAAGATGCCTCATGAAGTTAAGCAGAGATGAGCAAGAGGTATAGATAGAAGATATTCTAGTAAGTTGTGAAAAGAGCAAGACTTATATTAAGTGGGACAGGTATAGGAACAATCACTTTCTTAGTTGCCAGAGCAGAGGAAGCTAGAAGTACTCTTTCGAACCTTTAAGTTTCATCTTACTTAGTTGCCCTCGGAGCCTCATTCTTGTAATAGGAGCCAATAGGTCTAGTAGCAACTTATTAAGTCGGAGTGAGAATATGTTTTTAGTAGCAACTTCTTAAGTAGGAGTGATAGATGAAGTACCCTTTACTTTACTTAAAGTTCCGAATTGCTATCATACCGGTAGTCCAGGTCCAGTCCAGTGATCAAGTCAGGTGAGAAAGTAGTATGCTGCAAGCGAGGGAAGGAAAGGATAATACTCTTCTAGAGGTGTGGGCCGGGCATGATAGTAGATTTAGAAATGTAACTACTAAGGGGGAGCTACCCTATTCTCCCACTCATGCAATTATTTAGTATATGCTTGTCGACTTGGCCCAGTGACTTGCCCCTGCCCTTAAGTTAATAGGTAAAGTGATAGTCTTCATCCCTTGTCTAGTCTTCTCCCTTGACTTTTGCTCTTGCCCTTAAGTTACTGGTGGAATACCTAGTTTTGTGACTTCTAGTTACTTCTAGTAGTTGTAGAGCTTATAAGTAATTACCAGCCAGAACTTCTAATAACCGGGTAGTCCCGTGTGGAATGCATTATAATAAGGGGTTGCCATAGGGAGATGAGAAAGCTGCCCCTTATTCTGATGAGTAAAAGAATTCCACTCAAGCAGAGCTAGGTTGACAGCCCTAACTAGTCGTTTTTTACAAGATAAGAGAGGCCAGAACTTATTAATTGGCACTTAAGTTAATGTAGAGTTAGTTCGGGTCGAAAGTCAATAAGAAGGGAAGGCAAAGTAGAGTTGGAAAGTCAGAATGGAACCGGGTAGTTACTTTGATATCAGCCAAGGAACTACTTAGGAATGGAATTGGAAGACATATAAAACATAAGAAGTGCTGCTCTAGTGCATTTGACACCCATATCCTTAGGGTGAGACTGAACCTCTTCTCAGGGCGGTAACCAGACTTCTTCTTTCTCTCTTGCTTCTGTATCAAGAGCCAGTCCCTTTTTTACCCTAGCTATAGTTGAGGGACATCCCTTAGAGTTAAGTACTTAAGAATAGAATGGAATTTGTTGACTTAGGAGCAATATATATAAGTGAGTGGCACTAGCGTCAGAGGATTTAGTAGGCCCCAGGAAAGAAAGTAACGCAAGCTGATAAATAAATCACCCTTATATTAAGTCGTTTAGGCCCTTATTATAGTAATTGATTTGGGAAGCATAATATTGAACTTCATAGGCCCTTATAGTCAGTTGAGGGAACCAGTTGCATCCGTTCATGAGTGGAAATAAGGCTATGAAGAAACTAGCCCTTATTATAATTCGAAGGCTTTGAATGTGGAAAGATCATATGTTGGAGTAGATGAGCCATAGATATTATATAAGATAGTTGCCAGAGAGGAGCAAGAGGATGGTTCTAGTCGCAAGAGGAGCATTCGCAAGTAAGTTGAGTTCTTGTGCTCGTTAAGTAATGTAAAGTATCGAGGGAGAGCTAGTTTGTCTCTCTGACCTAGCGCCCGGTAAAGTAGCGAGGGAGAGCTAGTTTCTCTAGCAGAGGTAGAAGAGCGAGAAAGAAGATCACTTGATTAGTTTCCCTTATAGTAATTTGGAGAGAGAGTAAAGGTCAGCTTTTAATAGTAGCAAGAGAGTAGCCAGCAGCTTGTTTCAATAAGTAGGCGTAGTGGAGCTTATAAGTAATGCATCTGTATTAGTGTTTACTCCGGTCTAGTAGCGAGAGGGGTCTCATAGATATGGGTAACAAACCTAGGCTAGGGCTTTGAAGTAAAGAGTTCCACTCCTAACCTATGAATACGGAATTACAGAATGCAACTCAGTAGTTCAAGGATGAAACTAGATCTGACCCACTTATTCTCATTTCTGAAACAAGCGAGTTACAGACTGACACAACGCAGACTAAGAAGCGAACTCACTCCTTAAAGAATGAAACGAAACGGACACTCATAAGAATGAGACTAGGGCAAGCTACTTTGTCAGGTATCAAAGAAAAGAGGTGGATGAGACTTAGTTCCCCAGAGGTAGATGAGACTTAGTTCCCCTTATATTAAGTCGATGGAATAGAGTATTTCTTGGCTTGAGTTAGCTGAGCCGGGAGTTCTTGTTGAAAGTCAGAGACAAGCTCCTAGTTTCGAGCCTTTACTATTAATTTGTTTCAGACCAGTTAGTAGATACCTTTGAGCTAGACCAGTTAGTAGATACCTTTGAGCTAGTATAGTTATCATAGTAGAAGACCCGCTAGGCTTTCAGCACCTTATTCTTATTAGTTGAAAGAGCCTAGCATTTGAAGTTCAGGTTGAGGTCCAGAGTGGAAAAGTATAGTAATTGACCCTTATAGTAGTTTCGTAGTTTCATCAGTAGTAGTTTGATTCTTTCCCAGTGCCTTGGTCACGAGTAGTGGCTTGGTCATGAGTAGTTACTTGGGGATGATAGCAATTCTTGACTTCAGTACTGGAGGATGGTTCCATGCTTACTTAAGAGTTAGTTGCTGTAGATCCAGTAGTAGTAGCTTGAGGAGAAGTAGATGAGAAAGCTGCCCCTTATTGTAATTCTTAGTAGTCAATATCAGAATGAAACCCGTAAGTAGTTAAAGTGCTCTAGTGGAAGTAAGCCCAGTGGAAGCCGGTTATTATAAGTCCAGTACTTAAGTTCTTGCCGGATTGCTAGTATAAGTGTGAGAGGGATAGTGAAAAGAGCCATAGGAAGTCTGCTTTACCCTCTTCTCTTGCAACTTACTATAAGGCACTCCGGTAGGGAAAGATACTTCTCCAAGGTGTAAAAACATCAGAATTAGCAAGAAGCATAGGCTTGAAGCACCTTATCCTGTTCCTTTTCTAGTTTCATACCAAGTTGAACTTATTATTTAGGGGTTTTTAGTAGTTCCTTGGCGCCTACTTGCTATGCTATGTATGTGCTTGGGACTTATTGTAAGTTAGGGTATTTATAAGTAGTTTATGAGGCTTTCAGCACCTTCATTAGTAGTGGAATCCCCTGCTCTTGTTGAGGAGAGGTGGGCAAGGTAAGAAGGAAACCATAGCTACTAAGACTATAACTAGTAACAACCAGCCTCACTCAGTCTTACCACATGAAACTGGAGACCAGTATTTCTAAGTTACGGGAGTGCTTGTTGAAAGAAGTGGGCTTGTCCCGTTTCGTCAGTAGTATAAGATAGCATCAAGGGGAGCTCTAGTTTGAAGTAAGAATGACAAGATCATAAGCCGGGTAAGAACGAGTCCTGTTTTCGGCTACAGGAGCCCTGTCAAAAGAAGTGGTTTGAGTTTCTATGCTTGTGTCTCGTAGTGGCCTCCTGGCTGTTCTTGTTGAATACCGAGTGTAATCTGTCTTTGTTGAGTCTTGCAAGGGAAGTTCGAAAGTTAGGTTCGGAACCAGTTGCATCAAACCCTGTGGTAGCTAGTATAGGATGAGCTAGAGGAGTAAAAGCCTACAACCGATGCTAACCAGCCTAAAACCACTGCCAGCAGGAATGCACCTAAGCAGTATCAGGATGAAGCCCTTACTAGAATTTGTCCCCCTTATTCTAATTCATTCCACTAGGTCAACTCAGAATGAAACAGAGAGGTAAGCTAGCCCTTATTAGTAATGAAGCTAGAATTCAACACAGCACAACAGGCCAGGAAGCTAAGCTAATGGTATTGATCAGAATTCCACTCAGTGCCGGGAGTTAAGGTATAAAACAGAGGAGCCGAATGCAGCTATCAAACGTAGGATCTAAAGTGTTGTTTTGGTTTGGGGGGAAGGGCAAAGCTTAGTAGTTAGTAGCTTTGTTAGTGAAATACCGGAGTAGTTGTTGTAGTAGTTGCTTTGTTAGTAAAATACCTTAGTAGTAGTAGTAGTAGCCCTAGGATAGGAAAGAAAGAAACTGGAATTCCAGAGGAGAGAGAGGCAAAGGAGCTATAAGTCATTGGTTCAAAGCCTTACTCTTAAGCCTTCTAAACTTGGTATTCCACCCCTTATTAGAATCTGGTAAGACAGGTCAGAATGACACCAGTGAATCCCAGAATGAAACCAGTATGACCAGAAACAGAGGTTACTAGATCAGAATGAAACTCACTAGTAGCAGACTAAGAATGCTACCTGTATGTATAAGCATGGAGCTAGTAAATAGGAATTACAGAATAGAACGCGAGCGAGGTATAGTTACCATAGGTAGATGTGCAAGAGTCAAAAGAGCATATAAGTGTAAGTCTGGTTGTTGGCAAAGCATCGGAACTCGTTTCGTTAAGTCTAGTTGAATCCCCCCAGTGGCACTTATTATTTAGGGATTTGTTGGGTATTGCAAGGGAGCAGTTCCATCAGAAGGAGAGGCGAGGCCCGGTAGTACAGCTCGTAGTACAGCTCCTGTTCTTGTTTGTGTGGATAGTAGTTTAGAGTTGATAGTGGAATTCTTTGGTAAGCCATCCCTGTTGCCCCGGCTTCTTCTCTTGTTCCTGTAGTTTGATACCTTCCCTTCCGTAGTAGCTAAGGTTCACTTCTCTATTGACTACTTGACTCTTGAACTCCTCTATACGAGACTAACTCTGGAACTCAAAACTCCTAACTCAGGTAGGGAGTAGTTGTACTAAGTGGATTGGACCCTGGCCTAGAATGGAGACCCCGCTCGGAATAGCTTAACTTGAAGGAGAGGAAGTATTAGTAGCATAGCTTCACTTTAAGGAGAGGAAGCATTAGTAGCATAGGAGCCTAATTCTTTTAAGAGTAGCCAGCAGCTGGGCTAGGTCAGTTAGTAGAGCTTGTCTCTGTTACTTACTTGTGAGGCGAGTTGACATACTTGTAAGGGCCTTCTAGTAAGTTGAGTTGTGGAAGCCCTTAAGTTCATGTACTAGACTAGGATAGTTGACTTTGGAACTCACCCCTTTATATATAAGCTTAATATGGTGCTCACCCAGTAGAGTCTCTTTTTGAACTCACTCCTCTCCTACAGTTGCTACTATGAATACTGGTACCGTCGATAGAGGCAAGGGAAGAAAAGAAACACATACTTAATAGGGCTTAGCTTAGTTGACAGAGCCAGAGGTCCAGTTGTCAGTTGCCTTATGTACTTAGGGTAGTCCTGCACTTAAGTAATTGGTGATAGTAGTTGGTGAATCCCTGTAGTCCTGTTCTTGTGATAGTAGTTGGTGAATCCCTTGTTTCATCTTCGTGGAGGCCTTTCTAGTAAGTCGGGAAGCAGTTAATAGTAGCAAGAGAGGTGGGCAGGAGTGAGAGTGGAATAAAATGACTAGAAGTCCTTCTCCTGTTCCTGTTCATAAGTAAGGAAAGGAAGCCAAGTATTATAAGTTGTTAGCGAGTTTCATCCTATATCCTACTAACTAAGAGAAGGTAGTAAACAGAGGAGAAGAATTCTGGTATCAAACGGAATTGAGTTAGATGAGCTGAGAGCCATAACAGTAGTTGTTGAAAGACAGATGACACTGGCAAGGAAGCAAAAACGGAGTTCCAAGAGAAAGAGGATAGTTTGAGAAGGTTATTAAGTCGTGAGATGAGCTGATAGTTAAATAAGCAAGTCAGCATTAAGTTAGAAGAGCCTGGGTGAATTAAGTCTACTGCACTGGTTGAGTTAAGTCTACTGCAAGTATTGTTTAGGGTTACAGTACTTCTCTAGTAGTAAGCCAAGCCTACCGTACCGATTGCCCGAATGAAGGAAAAGTCGGATAGGTTCACTTTTGCATTCCTATTACTAGGGTTTAGTTGCTTGTGTGAAGCAAGTAGGAAATAGAGAATATTTGTCTACGAAAGCAGCCCTGCCGCGTAACTAACGCTCAACTCCCTGCCGCGACACACGTGTATTAGCTCGCTACCGCGCAACGTTAGTAGTTGCTTGGTGGACTTGCTATTAACTGGTTCTAACTTACTACTATTGTTGCTGCCGCCGAACACAGGACTTGTTTCTAACTTATTCTAACACGCGCAGCGTCTTGCTTAGCATTCGCAACTATCGTTGCTCATCCCGTTGCTTGTCTATCCGTGTCTTGCCTACTTGGCCCTTAGAAATTCTATATTATCTTTCTATAGGATGTAAGAGAAAACTAGGTCTTCAACAAGAAAGGAGGAAAGTGAGAATCAAACAGTACCAACTCAGACTGAAACCCATAAGTCAAAGAAAGAAACTGGATAGATAGCGGAGAAGATCAGAATGAAACATAAGGTCAGAAGTGAGAATCCAGCCAGGTAGCGAAAGAATGCAACCCAACTTAAATAAGGGCAACAAGAATTCCACTAGTGAGGGAGTCCACCAATCCCACGCATCCAGGGTAGTAGATAAGAATGAAACTCTAAAGTAGGCAAGCAATAAAGTAGGCAAGTTAGAAAGTTGGAATTGAACTAGTATGTATGAGATTTCCACTAGTGCTTATAGGTCTTGGTATGTAGTTAGTAAGACTGGTGCGGTGGCTGCTAAGCCTGATGCTATGTATGTAGCTAAGGTCTAGAACCAGTGAACCAAGCCCTGTGTGCGGGAGCTAGTCCAATGAAACGAAGACTAAGAATTCCACTCCGTGGTCAAAGGATGGAACTAGTTAACTTACTATAGGAGCTTCTTCTCTCCGATGTCTAGTAGCTAGCTAAGGTATCAAACCAAACTACATACTTAATTTCAGGATTTAGCTAGGTCTAATGGAATCAGGTAACCAACCAGGCCAGGAGTTGAGGTAGCAAGAGGGAGTCCACCTATTCCCAGAAGTCAGGAGTAAGCCCTATGTCAACAAGTCAGTATGAAGCACACCGATAGTAGTGGAGTTGTCCAGTCGAATCTGTATTAGTTGACAGAGAAGAATTAAGTTAAGTTCATAGTTGACAGCAGCAATCGGGAAATTACTAGAAGGTCTTGTTTGTAGAGTGTGAGTTCAAGACAGGTAGGCTTGGGAAGCTATTCAAATGTAGTTGATAGTTTCTAGTTGATAGTTGTCTGCTTGCCCACTTGCTATGTGCTCATGAAACCGGTAAGTCAAAGAGTAGAGCTACTAAGATAAGAATGAAACTCACTAGGGTAGGAAGTGAGAATGAAACCGGTGAGAAACAGCCTTAACCCTGTGCTAACAAGCCTGAAAGCAGTAGTAAGTGGAGCTAGTATGATTTGGTAGCTGCTCAGCCTGATGCTAGTGGGATTTATTCTCTGAGGTACTACTCCGACTGATCTGTTAGGTACTAAGACTGATCTGTTACGTACTAAGACTGCAACACGGTCGTTAAAGACTGAAACAACTCCTACTCAATCAAACTCAGAAGTGGGAAAGTAAGGTTATGAGAGGTGGGCAAGTGGAGTCACCAAAACTCTAGTGTCAAGAGAACAGTAGTGCTAGTCTAGGAACTCTAGTGTCAAGAGAACAGTAGTGCTAGTCTAAGAAAGTGGATAGAGGTCTTGTAGCCAGAAAGCTCATAAGTAGGAATCACAGAACCAGAGCTGATTAATCACCCTTATATTAAGTCGTAGAGGCTTTTCAGCTAGGTTTCTTGTTTAAGTAGTCAGTGGAGAGGAAGCTAGTAAAGTAAGAGCAATTCCGATCTTGACTCCTTTTTAGTGGAAGTAGAGAGGCACTTATTGTAAGTTTAGGCTCGGTAAGCAGTGAAGTAAGAAGGAGAGCCCAGTGCCAGTGATAGTGGCAAGTAGTGAAAGTAGGAATGGAACCTATGAGTAAAGGAATTGAACTAGCCCTTATTAGAATTCTCAGAATGAGACTAGTAGTACTAAGACTTAAGCGAGCAAGGGAAGCTAGTAGTACTAAGACTTAAGCGAGCCGGTAATTATAAGTTCTGGACTTAATTTCCAAACCAGTGAATCACAGAATGAAAGTAGTAAGTGCAAGCCTGATCCTGATCCTGGGTAGTTAGAGGAATAGAGCCAAGTGTTAGCAAGACTTAACCCAGGCATAACCAGAATTAGCTCCTGTAGCTCTAGTTCGAAACTCAGAATGAAACCACCAAGAAAGGGATAGAAAATGGAGCTAGTAACAACAAGAATCAAACCACTGCCAAGCTACAACTACGATTAAGAATTGAACTAGTAAGTTACAGAATGGGACGAGTGAGTGCAAGACTGAACCCTGAGCTAGGCACACTCAGATGTAAGGGATACTAAGACTGATACCGGGTAGTATGGGACTGCTGCCAGGGAGCTAAGGTCTCTAAAACAACTGCTGCTAAGACTCCAACTGGTGCTGCTAGGTATTTGTACTACTGGTATTGCTACTGATGCTATGTAGTCTGGGAATTGAACCACTGCTACCCTTACTTATTAGAATTCCCAAACACCCCGGTTAACAAGACTTATACTTGGTAGTTACAGAACGAGACCGGGTAGTGGCAGTAAGTATCAGTTGCTAGGGAGTTGTTACTAATTAGAAAGTAGTGGATCCAAGGCTCAAAGTGAGGGTAGCGAGACTAAGACACCTAAAAGCAAGGCTGAAACCAAGTAGTTAAAGAATGGAACTGATACCAATGAGAGTCAAACCGGTAAGAGGGCAGGAATTGAACTAATCCCTAGGAATACGGAGTGAAAGAATAGAGCCAGTACCCTAGCTACTAAGATCAGAATACAACCACTAACTACCATAACCAAACACCTAACTTAAAGCCTAAAACTAGCAACTAGCAGACTGAACTAAGGCAGTTGGGGAATCCAAAAGTGCACTATCAGTCCGATGCTATGTAGCTAAGGGATAGAACGAGTGAGTCCAAGCCTTAACCCACTGCTAACAGGACTGGTACTAGTGCTAACCGGAATGAAACTGAGGAGTCAAATGCTACTAGGTATTGGTACTATGACTGATGCGGTGCCTGCTTGGTATGTAGCCAAGGTAGCGAGTATTGGTTGGTTAGCTAGCCCTTAGTAGAATTCGGTGAGCTAGTAGGGAAGTGAGAATCCAATCCAACTTGGTAGTCCAAGATAAGTAGTGAAAGAATGGAACTCATAGGTATAAGCCTTAACTCACTGGAAACCCGGAAGTCCAAGACTGAACAAGTGGAAGAAGAAGTGAGAATTCAATCAGTAAGTGGAAGAATCCAAGTAGTAAGTAGAAGACTAAGGGTGAAACCGGTGTGCATCACAGGCTTCAAGCAAGGGTAGCTAGTATGGGTCTCTATTCCCCCTGCTCCTGTTCTCAAGTCAAGAGATAGAGTTAGTTCCCCCTGCTCCTGTTCTCAAGTCAAGAGATAGAGTGTAAAGTGGGCTAAGACTGCCAGAGGGAGGTTCAAGCCTGATACAGTGCGCAATCCGCCTGAAACAGTGCCTAACAACTAAGACACCTAACTACCAGAGTGGAACTGCTAAGTATCAGAATGGAACTAAGAATCCAACCAGTGAGTCTAAGGCTTTGAATGCGGTTTAGGAGTTTCGAGTTGATAGTGGAAGGCTAAGAAGTCAACTCAGTAGTTTAAGAATGCAACTAAGTAGGCAAGTAGTGAAAGTAGGAATTAACCAAGTAAGTCACAGATACTAGATAATTTCCCCTTCTCGTCTACCCTGCGCTCCCAACTTCAAAGAAATAATGAACTCCTCACTGACTATAAGGGCATAGACTGAAACAACTAACAAAGAGAGTCAAGCAACGAGCCAAGCAACTACGTTTGAAACAGAAGAATGAGCCAGAGGTATGAGGAGAGAGAGGCAAGGGAACCAGTGCGAGGAAAGTCAACTAGACTCTATACTCTTGGGGGTTCTCTTACTCTTCTCTTGGGGTCGGGTAGAGGTTAACTCACTGGTAAGAATGGAACTCAGTAGTGAGACTAAGAATCAAACGAGGGAGTTACAGGATAGAGCTAGGGCGAGCAAGGCATTGAACTAACTTACCTCAGAATGCAGATAGTAAGTATAAGCCTTAGGGAAAGAACGGAGCTAGCAAGCTCATCATACGGAATGAAAGAATTGACCTCAGTAGTCACAGTGGAGGTTGGCAAGCAGGAAAGTGAGAATCAACCTAGTAAGTAGAAGAATGGCACTGGTGAGGGCAGGATTGAACGGTGTCTACTAAGCCTGATGCTGGTGTTGCGCCTTATATTAAGTTCTGAGGCTAGGGATACTAAGAGTTGCCCCATGAGTCACAGGCTATAGCTACTAACTACCAGACTGATACCAACAACTACACAAGACTGAAACTAGCTACTAGCAGCCCCAGACCCCTATAAAACAAGCAAGGCTACAACCAGTGTATCTCAGGCTGATGTTAGTGAAAGTCAGATCTAAACCGCTGCTAACAAGCCTGAAGCAGTTCCCCAAGTAGATCAGAATACAACCACTAAAAACAAGACTGAAACCAGGGATGGAACTAAGAGGTGAGCTACTAACACCGCTATGTATTAATGAAACCAATAGTAGCTAGTAAGCCTTAAGAAGTGAACAGCAAGGTAAGGATCAAACCAGTGTTGGTATGTAGCTACTAAGACTCCAACCAGTGCATCTAGTAATGGAACTAGGAATGCTACTAAGTAGTTAAAGAATCAAACTCACTAGTCTAAGAATTCCAGCGGGTAGGGGCAGTTGGAAAGCAAGGGGAATTAGTATGGGTATGCAGCTCTAAGGTATCTAACTACTGGTACTCAGGCTTAAAGCAAGGGTAGCAAGAATGAAAGCAGGGTCAGCGAGAATGGGGAGCTATTGAGTTACAGACTGCAGCTGGGTGTAGCGCCGTAGCTAGGGTATCAATTGAGCTAGTATGGGACTGTGTACTAGTTGCTAAGCCTGATCCTGGGTATACTCAGAATGAACTAGTTGTGGTGCAGTTACAGAAGTCAACAACTACTATAAATCGACTCGGAATGAAAGTAGTCAATCAAAGAATGGAGCGAGTAGTAAAAGAAAGGAACTGGTCTGTGGCAGGCTGTAACTAGTAGTGGTTAAAGAATGAAATCAGTAACTCCAAGAGCGAAATCACTGCTAGTAAGAATGGGAGGAGAGAGTTACAGAACCAAACCGGGGGGTGAAAGGCTTCAAGTTAGGGTAGCAAGAATCCAACTCGGGAGTCCAAGGCCAAGCATGGAGGGTAGGGTGTTTGGGTGCAGAGGATAGGGTGTTTGGGTGCAGAGGATAGAGTGAGTTCGGGTCTGGTCATCAAGGAAAGTTTAGGGTAGCTGGGTAGCTGGGTTAAGGTAAGAATATAGTACTGCCAGAACTTATAATAACCGGGAAGTAGGCTTCATCTGCTTTTTTAAGCAAAGAATCAATCTAACACCTTTGTAAGCTTTTCCACTCCATAATTCAGTATTCTTCTTTATATAGGTAGGATGACTTCCAACCAGACTCAAGCTATCGCTACTCAGACTCAAACCAGTGAATCCCGGACGGACTACCGCGCAACACGTTTATGAGCTCGCTACCGCGCAACGGGAACGCCTGACGCGACACATTAGTAGTGTCTTGTCTGCTTGGTGGACTTGTTTCTAACTGGTTATATTACCTATTGTTGTTGCTGACGCACAATGGGCGTAGCCCATTGCTTGTCTATCCGTTGCTTGGTGGCTTAAAGCAGTGAATCCAAGTCTGAAAAGAGGTATGTAGCTTCTCAGACTGAAAACTAGCAACTATAAGAATGAAGCCAAGGGAGTTAAAGACTGAACCAGTGCCACTAAGAATGGAGCTAGCCAATCAAAGAACTCAACTCAGCAGTCTAAGTCTTCTCTCTTTCCCTATTTATTAAGTGCAGAGGAGAGAGATGAAGTGCTTTTGTTAAGCTTAGAAGAAATATAGAAACTTTGTCTACTTTCCTAGGAACACTAGCTAAAGGAGCTTAAGAACCATACCAGAGGGAGAGGTGAGCTGGTAGTTAAGTTAGACTTCAACCAATGCATCTAAGCTTGAAACCGGGGAGTTATAGAACTAGTGAACTAACTCCAAGCCTAAGACAACAGCTACTCAGTAAGTAAATAAGTGGACTCAAACCACTGCTACTAAGAACCAAACTAGGAAGTCAAAGCCTGAAACACGCCTCTCATGTATTGGACTGATACTACAGCTACTGAGACCTGGAACTAACTCATTTAAGCCTGATACCAGTGTTGCTCGGAATGAAGCTATGTAGTTGTTACTAATTTCTTAGTAGTGGATCCAAGACTGATACTGGTTAACCAAGTCTTGATTCGGGACCTAGTAGGGATAGAATTCCACTAAGCAGTCTAAGAACGAAACAAAGAAGTACAAGAATTGAACTAGCTACTATAAGGCTAAGAAACCTGGGGATTTAGTTGTTACAGACTTCAACAAGTGGTACTAAGCCTGAAGCAAGGGAGTCAAAGCAAAGAATTGAGCTAACTCCTTGAAGACTTAATCAGTGCCCAACGAATCAACCTTAGGAGTGGCAGAATGCAACACTGTCCGATAAGACTGAAAACTATGACTCCGCGGATCCTATCTCTTTCACTTAGGATTCAACTCGCAAATGAGTGGACTCAACAAGTAGACAAGACACGGCGCTTATAGTAAGTGGCAACGGCTAGAGTAGAAAGGGAACCAGTTCTGTTGCCAGTTGCCATAGGTATAGGAGCCGGAGTTCAATGATCCTGTTCTTGCCCTTAAGTTAATGGTTGATTTCTTTGTTTCATCTGTTCTTATTGTTGTTGAATACCTGTAGTTGTAGTCCTGTGCGAGTGGATAGTAATAATCCTGGTAGTCCAGGTAGTCCAGGTAGTCCAGTTATGGGTCTAAAGTTAGAATTCTACTCATTGGTGAGCGAGTAGTAAGATCAGACTGAACCTGGGTTGTATAAGAACGGAGCTGGTAAGAGAAAGAATCCAACTGACTAGTCAAAGAATGAAGTGGACACCGATGAGAACCAAACCTGGGAGTTAAAGCCTGAAGAAGTTAAGTACACAGGTAAGAATCCAACTACTACCACCGAGACTTAAGCGAGCAAGGAACAAGACTGGTACTGCTGCCTACTAAGCTAGGTATTGGAATGAAGCTATGTAGTTAAGGTCTTAAACCGGTGCTGCTAGGTCTCAGACTGCTGCTAGTGGTGCTCGGTATGAGTATGTAGCTGTTCAGGCTGATGCTTAGGTGTATGGGACTTATGCTAGTGAGTCCAAGAATGAACCAAGGAAGTGAAAGAATTAATCGAGTAGTAGCTTGGCAGTTTACAGAGGTAGAGGAGATACGCCTGAGGTATGGGAGCCGGAGTGAGATTAGATGAGAGCCCCAGAGGTATAAGGCCAGGAAGCTAAGCATCTAGTACTGGTGCCCCGGTCTTCAGTTCTGGTTCTAAAGTAAGGTCTAGGTCGGGTGCTTGTGTGAAGCATAGAAGAAATATATCTACTTAGTCGGCTTTTCTCCTCCTAAATTCTATCATATCATATTATAGGATGACAGATAGGATGAAACTTGGAATTAGTAACAACCAGTAAGTATCAGTTGCCTAACACCTAGCATAAAGAACCAGTGCCTAACAAGACTAAACCGGGTGTTAGTAGCTACAGATAAAGAATGAAACCAATACCACTGAGAATAGAACTCACTCGAAACAGAACGAAACCAGTAGGTCAAAGTAGTCAAGTTAGAATTCACAACCACTGCCAATCAAACCAGTGCTATAGCTACACTCGGGCTAAGGAATTCCAGAATTGGACCTAAGTAGTGACGTGACAGAATAAACCTAGTTGTCTGCTTGCCGAGACAGAATGTAACTAACGAGTGTAAGAATGGAGCTAACTAAGATAAGACTTCAACCTGAGCTAGGCAGGCTGATGCTATTATTACTAATATGGGTATGGGTCGCTAAGGTCTCTAACAACTAACTACTCTACTAGCCTGAAACCACTAACAACAAGAGCTGGGTAAGCCAGGGAAGCTTTAAGGAGGTAGGCACTGGAAGCTATGAAAGGAGTTGGAAGGGAAGAAAGAAACGAGTACTACCAGAGTCTAGATCGGGCAAGGTAAGTTTTGTTCGGGCTAGAGAGGAAGGGTAGTTGACTTACTTACTTGTTAGGCGAGGGTAGTTGTTTCATTCCTATACATGGATTCAGTTCTTTTGTTTACTTACTTGCTTGTTGGGGTAGTTACCACTGGAGAATTGCCTGTTCGTTCCAGGGCGAGGTCAAGAGAAGATCAGAATTCCACTGTGAAGACTAAGCCGGTACTTATAATTTCCAGTACTTATAATTCCCGGAACTTATTAATTGGGAATTGCACTAGGAAGTAACAGCATGGCACTGGTGAGGGCAAGTCAGCTACTAAGTAGACTAAGAATGAACCTAAGCAGTGAGCTGACCAATTAAAGAATTGAACCTATGTAGTTTAAGAACGAAAGTAGTTGGCATCAGCTGGGCTTGTTGAAAGAAGTCTTTGTGGTGGTCCTGTTTCATCTGTATGAGTTAGTTGACAGAGGTATAGCTCTTGAAAGAAGTATGAGTTGACCTAGATTGAAGTTGGCCGAGTATTTAGAAGTTGTTTATGAGGGGGAATCCCCTGAAAGTAGTAATCCAAGTAGTAGTACAGTTGCATCAGTAGCGGAGGTAGACTTACTAATCTAGTTGACAACTTGCGGACTGGGGAACAACTAAACTAGGAGTACTGGCTAAGCACTAACACTAGGAATTGAGCTAATCAGTATCAGAATGGGGCTAAGCACTACTAAGCCTGAAAGTGGAGAGGAGCTTATGGGACTGCAGCCTAGGTATACTCCGAATGGAACTACTACTATAAAGACTGAAACTAAGCAATCAAAGAACGAAACTAGTGGTACTCGGAATGGAGCTAGTAAGTCAAGGAACTGAACTGGTGGTTATAAGCTTAAAGCTAGGTATGCTTGGACTTAATCTGGAGCTGTTAGGTCTTGGTATGTAGCTAGGCAGACTGGAGCCGGGTAGCTAGGGTCTAGTAGCTAGTCTCTGGTGTCTAGTAGCTAGTATGGATAGCTATCACTGCTTCTTATATAGCTACTTCAGAATACAACTACTACCCAACCAGCATTTAATCAGTAACACCTAAAACTACAAGAGTGAAACCAGGAACTCCATTCTTAGAATCTATTGTTGCTGACACTGATTCTAATCCTTATTCTTCTCCAGCTCTAGCCTCTGATCCATTGCTCTAGCGGGACAGGACAAGAAGCTAATCCTGTTTTCTTAGGTATGTCAATGATAGATTTTCCATGAGCTACCTTGAACATAGGTGAAAGTGAGAAAAAAGTCCACTATTAGATTGGGGTTACGCTTATGATTGATTGTTTCATGGTGCGTCGTTAGCTTATGAGTTCTAGTTCGGATGTGAGCTTTCTTTAGAGGAGTCAGCTGTTAGCTTCATTAATGAAATTACATGATAGTTGCACTCAACAAGTAACGGTGCAATAAGATAGTACGCGGCAGGGCCTCAAAGCAGTACTGATTAATTCGCCCCTATTCAGCAAGCACCGGTTATTATAAGTTCTGGCAAGTCAACAAGCAACGGAACCATCAAGGTAAAGTAAAGAAATGGAACTATATGACAAGGAGTGGCGAGAAGAATCAGTGAGAGTGTTGGCAACGAGAGAAGAGAAGAATAGCCTGTTCGAGTTTGTAGTAGTGGCTGGGCGCTATGTGCTCGGGAGTGGGAGTGAAAAGAGCATATAAGTGGAAGTCGAGGAAGAGTTTACAGTGTAGGGGTCTGTTATTCAAGTGACGTTGCTTGCCCGGCTTGTATAGTGGTTGCTTGGCTCGTCAACTCTAACTGGAAATAAATCTACTTATTTACTGGGGTTGATGCCAAATCGAATTCCAAATAAGGGTTCTTACTCCGAGCCTTACTATGTTGCTTGTTTCCAGCTCTAGTACTATAAGTCAACTAGTGAAATTTGTTCAATAAAGGTTCATTCTTATACAATACCTCCGTAAGTCAACTATGTTCGTTGCCTATGGCGCTCCTATGCCCCTCCTGTTTGACTCGGCACAAGAATAAGAGCTAACTGGAGTGTCAACAGAGAATCTTATAGACTACAATTCATTGAACCCTGCTGGGTGGCGTCAGCTTTCAAATAAGGGCAAGTCCTTTACTCTTTTCCTTCCGGTTTGATTCGTACGTTTGTTTTTCTATCTTCTCTTCCCCTCCGTAGTTGCTTGAAGGATCTTCTACTTTTGTTGTTGCTTGAAGGATCTTCTACTTTTTGGAAGTCATTCTTATTCTTATCCCTGTTTGAAGTCACTCACTACTTCATTCTAGTCTACTTTAAGGGACTATTTACTTAAGTGCAAGCCTCATTATATCCTATATACAAAGTGGGTTGAATAACCTATGTGCTAAATCTGATCTTTTAACTACAGATTCTCCTGCTCACTCTACTTATCCTGTTTTCTTGAATCAAAGAATAGCTCTCATACTGGGCTAGTTTCAATAAGTGGTTGTTGCTCTTATATTAAGTCGGAGAGAGAGGAAAGTCACTTGAGTAGTGAGTGCTTACAATTACTAGGTCGGTAGCAAGAGGGAGAGGTGAGATAGTAGTTAAGGAGGAATTGAACTAATATGACAAAGAGTGCAACTAATAAGTATAAGCCTTAAGCAGTGATACAAGAGCTAAGAACCAAACCAGTGAGAACCTTATTCTCATTTCTTCAATCAATACCACGGAGAATGAAACCCATGAGTAACGGAATAGAACTTGGGAGCCGGGTGTTTCAGAAGTAGTAGTTTACAGAGCCATAGGTATTGTTTGTTGCCAGAGGTAAGCTTCACTGAGAGGAGAGGAGTTGTGAGTTTACTTCACTAGGATAAGAATTCAGCAAGTACAACTCGGAATGGAGCTAACCAATCATAGAACCAAACCCAGGAGTCCCAAGTAATTAAGTTCTAGCACCGAAGAGGTGGGCAATGGAAGTAACCCAAACTAGACATAGGTGGAGGAGCCTCATTCCGGTATAGTTCCCATAGGTGTGCCAGCAGGGTAGGCAAGTAGGAAAGTAGGAGTCCAAGAATGAAACCCGTAAGTGCAAGTAATTAAGTTCTAGGAAGCAATTGAAAGCGAGAATTGAACTCAGTAAGTATAGTCCAGAACTTATAATAACCGGCGATTCCCGTATCTAGGGTAGTAGATCAGAGACCTAGGTAGTTCCAGTAATTAAGTTCTATGACAACAGCTAGTAAGACTTCAACCACTAACTCTAAGGCTCCAACCAGTGCTAACCGGAACCAAACACCTAGCTACCAGTAATTATCAGTTACTGTGACATTCATAGGCAAGACTCCAACCAGAGCCAAACCACTAAATCAAAGAATGAAACTGAGGAGCTAGTCCCTATTTCTTAAGTCTTCCCCGTATCTCTCTTCTAACAACTAGAATCAAACAGGGGAGTCGCAGGTACTTAAGTTCGGGTATTATAAGTTCCAGTACTTAAGTTCGGTCTAAGAATTTACCTCGGTTGAGCTAGTGGTAAAGTAGGAATTCAACTCGTAAGTGGAAGTGTTTCCTCGGCCTTTGTCCTGTGTTCGGCAGTGCCAGGAATATAGTATTGTAGCCGGAGAGGAGCAAGCAGGGTTCCTTTATTCACTAGCTTAAGGCAAGGGAGATATAAGTACGGAAGTTTAGAATGCGCCTAGAAATAGAAAGAATGAAACTAAGTAGACTCAGAAGGAATCCAACCAGTGTTCCTCATACTGATGCTAGTGTTTACCCAGTACCTATTTCTTAAGTCTTCCCTGCATCTAGTTACAGAATTCAACAAGTAAGGAAAGTAAGAGAACTAAGTAGTCAAAGATACAATAAGTACAGAGTTTCGCCTAGTAGGGGTGCCCATTGCCTATTGCAAATCTTAATTAGTTGACAGAGGAGAGTAACAAGAGCAAGAGGTAAACAAGTAAGTAAAGAAAAAGAAGCTAGTTCAAAGGCAAGGTCAGCTATTCCAGTATAGTTCTTGCCCCAACCAGTGGTAGTCGAGTCCTGTTTAATAAGTAGCAAAGGCTTCCAATCTAGTAATTGAACTAAGTAAGTAGGAGTGTAAGTAGGAGTAGGTAAGTAGGAGTGTAAGTAGGAGTAGCGGGAAGTCTATGAATAAGTGGTTTCTTCTGCCCTTGCTTCTCTTGTAATACCAGATTTCTAGTCTCTTTCCCTACTCTTTTAGTCTAGTAGTTCCTTGTTTAGAGTTTCAGGCTTGAACACCAGCTTTCCAGTCGTAGTACTATTCTAGTTAGAGTTCATTTCTTCCTAACGACCCAAACTTACTATCTCTTCTCTTTAGTATACCTTATTCTTATTAGTAAGTAGGAATACCAGAGTTTCAGATCAGAAAAGATATTAGTATTTGTAGAAAGAGCACCAGGTGGGCAAGTCTAATCTGTATTAGTTTACAGAGAAGAAGTAGACCGGTTAGTATCATATTAAGAATGTCCCTAAGGAGTGAAAGAGTTAAGAAATAGGAATTAGTTGACTTAGGTAGAGGATAAGAGACAGAGAATAGGAAGCTAAGCTCTAAGTCCTGAAGTTAAGAATGAAACCAATAAGTAAAAGACTCCAGCCAGTGCATCTAAGCCTGAAACCAGTGGTACTAAGGCTGATGCCCTGTTTTTAGCAGGTCTAGTATCGGAATGGAGCTAGTAAGCCTGATGCTAGTGTAAGGTAGTTACAGACTTCAACTCACTCGTCTAAGGATGGAGCTGGCAAGGACAAGACTCAAACCCGTGCTGCTAAGTAAGTATCAGTTCCCGGTGCTGGCTAGGCTACTGCTAGGGAGTTAAGGTCTAAAACCACTGCTATTAAGAACCAAACCAGTAAGTCAAAGAGCGAAACAAGGCCGGTTATTATAAGTTCTGGCATTTAATCAGTTACTCACAGAACTACTAGGCTCAAACCAATGCTACTCGGACTTCCACTCTATGCCCTTATTTTCATTCGAATCCAATCCATAAGTAGGCATGCAAGAATGCAAGTAGTAAGTGTAAGGTTGAAACAAGTGCTTCCAAGACTCCAATCAGTGCTTGTAAGAATACAACTAGTCCATATCAGAATGCAACTCGTAAGTAAGGCTATAGTGGAATAAAGAGTAGAATCCTCAGTTCAGTCCTAGCCTATCCCGTTGCAAGGGTAGTTCGAGAATCAGAAAGAACTCTGGTGAGGAATCATAGGCTAAAAGTAAGGTATAGGCCTTTCTAGTAAGTTGGCAACGGGCTTTATTTGAAGTTTCGGGTGCTCAAGCAAAAGAAGTAGGTTCGGGTGTTGGCTAAAGTCCTGTGCCCTTAAGTCATGGGTGTCCCATAGATAACCTGCCCTGTCCCAGGTAGGAAATAGAGAATATAGGACCAGTAAAAGGTAGGAAATAGAGAATATAGTACCCGTACAGGTAGTAAGCCCGAAGCTCGTTAGTAGTTAGTAGGAAGCCCTAAGTTAGTGGTAAGAGAGTAGTAAGGAAGAAGACCGGCTTTACTAGTTAGGCGGCCTTGGTAAGTAGTAGTTAGTTTACAGATAATAGAGAGGCAAAGGAACAGGCGCAAGTAGGAGTCACCAAGCAGCAACGACTAATGTTGCCTTTATTTAGTAAGGGTGAGTGAAACCCTTTAGTTAATGGTTCTAGTTTCAGACCAGTTAGGCTTTCAGCACCTTATTCTTATTTTGAGGAGTTTAGGAGCGGAAGCTTTATTAAGTACATAAAATACCTTATCCGGATCCGGGTAGTGAATTACTATAAGGTCTGGTTGAAGCCAGGTAGTCCAGGTAGTGCTGTAAGAGTGCTAGTGGAATACCGAGTGCCTTATTCTAATTCGCAAGATGTATTCTTATTCTATGGGAGAGAGGAGAAAGTTATTAAGTTGTTAGATGAGTATTTATAAGTAGTTCCCCTTAGATTAAGTCGGAATCATTAAGGTGTAGAGGCCCTTCTAGTAAGTGGGGAAGCAAGTCAGAATTTCCCCTTATTCTAACCCTTTAGCCGATGCCACTTAATCCTCTTCGTGACAGGATGAAACTAGTAGTACTCGGAATGAAACTCGGGAGTCAAAGTAATTATCAGTCTAGTCAACATAAGAATGGAACTCAGGAGTGAAAGAATGCAGCTGCTACCAACAAGAACCAGTGCTACACGGATTCTACTCTTCATTCCAATACGAGGGCAGGGTCTGGTGCCAGGTCCAGTAAGAGACCAACTAAGGTGGTAGAATGGAAGAATGAAACTCATCAGTATCAGGCTTTTCGAGGAGGTAGGCAAGTTCGAAAGTAAGAATGAAACTCATCGGTGAGGCAGTGGAGCAAGGCCCGAATCAGTAGCTTTAGTACTAGTAGGCAAGGAGGAAAGAGGTGACTCAGGGGGTATAAGCCTTGTTAACCAACTTATAGAATTGAATTCACTTACATCAGACTGAAAGAGTGCCCCAACCAGAATGAACTCCACCTGTCCAAGCCTGAAAGTGGAGGGTAGCTTATGGGTAAGTATCAGTTGCGGTGTCTACTCAAACGGATTCTTGGGTGTTAGAGGTCTATGTTGGGTAGTTAGAGTAAGTATCAGTTGCTGGGGTGTATGGGTAAGTATCAGTTACCGGTGTTGCTAGGAATTGAGCTAGTAGTACTCAGGCCGATGCTAGGTACTTAAGCTCTAGTAGCTAGTCATTGAACTCACTCGTCTAAGAATGCAACTACTACAAACCAGGATCAAACCAGTACTGCTAAGACTGAAACAAGGTATTTACAGAACCAAACCCCTTATTCTAATTCCCAACCTGCCTGCTGGTCGAAACTCCATCTCAGAATGCTGCTAGTCAATCTTAGAATTAGAATGAAAGCCCAGACTTATTAATTACCCTTATTGTCATTCTTCAACCTGAGCTAGGCAGTAAGTATCAGTTGCTTAGCACACCGAGAATGGAGCTATGTCGCTAAGGTCTAGTATCAATTGCTAGGAGATAGTTACAGGATGAAACAGTGCCCGCTCAGGCTGGTATACTGAGGTACTATGCTAGGTAGCGGCGGTCTAGTAGCTAGTCTCCTCAGTAAGTATCAGTTGCCATGTTGGTTGTTCTAGTATCTCTGTGGAGTTGGTTGTTCTAGTATCTATGTGGAGCTAGTAAGAATTCCACTGGTGGGTGTAAGTAAGTATCAGTTGAGCCACTAAACTCAGAATCAAACTCATAAGTAACAGTCTAAGTATGGGTTATCTATTCCCTGCAGCTAGGGCCAGTACTTATAATTCTCGGAATTGAACTATTAAGTAGAAGCCTTCAAACCAGGTGCTCTTTCTCACAAGTAGTAAATGAAGAATGAAACACCAGGCTAGGAATACGGAATGCAAGAATGAAACTCTAACACTAGAATAAGGAATGGAAGAAATACTAACCTCACTCAGGTGCCTGCTGTATTGAATGAAACTCCTCACTCAGGTCTTCAACTCTGTTACTCCGGACTCCTTTACTAGTATACGCTTGGCCGTTGCTTGGTCTGTAGTCGTGACTTGCCTAGTGTCTTGGCCCAGTTGAGCTTTAGGACTTGGCCTTGCTTAGTTGCTTGGTCTTTCGTAGTTGCTTGTCGCCTTGGCTCGCATCAAGTAGTCGTAGAGTAGTTGCAAAGGTCTCTATTCTCCTCATCTAGTACTAGTGGCATTAGTTTCATCCCTAGTTTCATCCCGAAAGTAGATAGATTTCCATTTCGAGGTCAAGTTTCAAGTGTAGTTGATAGTGGATAGTGGAATTCTTTGGTCAAGCCCAGATGTGGCATTGGGGTAAGTCAACTCAATTCTTAGAGGAGGGAGCACAGGGTTCCATGAATTGGAGTTCAAAGAGAAGAGGTTCAGTTTACAGCAAGTATAGTATCGGGTGGAATTATTAAGTGTCTTTAGTTTTCGCTTGTCACGCTCCGCTTGTACCTTGAGACTGACTGTTCGAGTGTGAGTTAGAGTGGAAGACCTGTTAGTAGAATATGAAGAATGAAACCCCTGACTATAATTCGTAACAGAATGAAACTCATAGTGGACTTTCCTGATAGCCAATAGTATAGGAGTCATCAATCAGCGGAACCTTATTCCTCAAGTCCCGTGTTAGAGCAACTGATACTTACTTACCCCTGGGCAATGAAGGTAGAAAACTACAGATATCCAGTCGAGTGTTGTAGTGGGAAGGGCCAAGCTTAGTATAATGACCCAGCTTAGTAGTTAGTTGCTAGGTTTGGGTTGGTGCTGTAGCTCTAGTAAAGTTGCTAGGGTAGTTTACATACTCGTATGGCTGGTTTACTTCCTTCTAGTTGCATTCCTCTACTAGGGAGTAGGGCTCGTTGAGTTACTTGTTTACTTACTTTGTAGGGTAGTTTACATACTTGTTAGGCAGGTTGACTTACTTGGTGGGACGGTTACCACAACTCTTCATTCCAATACTAGGGAGTAGTTGCCAGTGAAAGAAGTGAAGTTCAGAATTGTCCTCTTTAAGGAAAGTAAGAATGATGGAGCTCTGACCAATTCTCTGATATTGGAATCTGTATTAGTTTAAGAGGGGAGGGATAGTGACTATAGGTAGATGAGCAATAACAGTAGTAGTTGCCCTAGATTGAAGTTGGCCTAGTATTTATAAGTTGTTGGCAAGAGGGTAGTTTACTTACTTGTTCTAGGC
This sequence comes from Musa itinerans, assembly GCA_001649415.1. NCBI lineage: Eukaryota > Viridiplantae > Streptophyta > Magnoliopsida > Zingiberales > Musaceae > Musa > Musa itinerans. Next base: position 313,968 of record LVTN01000139.1, read on the forward strand.
TAGTTTACTTACTTGGCGGGTAGGCGAGGGGAGCTATGAAAGGTGCTGGGGAAAAGTCATTGTATCAAGCAATGAGTTGGCGCAGGATCCGTTGCTGTGTGAGCTCCCGGTAGTACTGGTTAGGATGCAAGTGCTTTCGGGTCTGTAAACGTAGTTCGCAAGGGAACAGGTCTTATTCTAGGTTCAAATATGCATCATAAGGGCTATTTCTTAGTTTCAATGAGGGATTTCCCATCAAACGGGGGACAGATGAGCGGCCCAAAAAGCAGGACTTGTTAATAGTTATTACAAACTTATTATTGTTGCTACCGCCGAACACATAGCTTATCATAACTCGCTATCACTTCGTTATTCCGACTGCCGCGTAACATTAGTAGTTACTTGCCTCTTACGCCTAAGCTTGGTCGAAACATTAGTAGTGTCTTGGCTGCTGTTCGAGTGCATTTGAAACCCATATATGAGACTAGTGCTCCTTTCCTTCCGAAGTAGTAGCTTGCCAGGTACTTAAACTTATGCTCTTTCTGTTCTAGTGGAATCCCGAGTTGAATCCTAAGTGAAGTTAAGTGCTATCCTAAAATCAGATATGAATTCCCATTCTTCTCTTTAAGGAGGGAGTTGAACTCTATACCGCGCCTAGTTATGTCTTGGTGGTTGGAAAGAAAGAGGGAATCACTCCACGCTAGCTAAGAGAAAAATGAAGCAGGTGAGGAAGCTTTATCAACAGAACAGTCTTTCAAGCTCAGCAGGTAAAATGGATCGGATGTTACTAATTTGATAGGTAGAGTTCAGAGTCACTTTGCCCTGTTACTGTTAGAAAGTAAGGTTAAGGTTCTAAAGTCTGGTTATGAGAGGTGGGTAAGGTAAGTTTAGTTCGGGCCTTTCTAGTAAGTTTGCTAAAACTAAACCAGAAGAAATCTGCCCTTATTGTAAGTTTGTTTGACTTCTTGTTTCATCCCGTGTTGAATCTGTGTTTGATGCCAGAGGTAGATGAGAGTCCAGGGCTAGTTCCAGTGATCAAGTATAGAGAGTTGAGGTTGGCTTGGTAAGCTATGAAAGTAGAGTTCTTGCCCAAACTAGTAGTTTTGTACAAGATAAGAGAGATGGGCAAGGAAGGGCAGCTTTAGATGGCTCAAGCAGAGCTAGGTTTACAGCCCCAACTAGTCGTTTTTTACAAGATAAGAGAGGTGGTCAAGGAGGGAATGAAACTAAAGCAGAGCCTTGTTTCCAGCCCCAACCAGTAGTAGCCCTGGGTTACAGCCAAAACTAGTATACGAGTAGTTTAATAAGTAGTTGTAGCCATAGGTATAGATAGAAGCCAGAGTTCAAATAACCAGAGGTGGATGAGCCATAGGATCAAGATGTTAGGAAGAAATGCATTCGCCGGTTATTATAAGTTCTGGTGATTAGTGGAAATGCAGGCCAGTACTTATAATTCCATCAAGCTAAAGAAGTTATGAAATAGCTCCTTTGAAGCCTAAGAACATAGGTATACCCTGCTCCTGTTGCAAATCCTTAGGAAGAGATAGAATAGGGCCCTGCGCTCTCTACTCTTTAGTAAAGATATCTTGTATTTCTAGTACCTTATGTTAGTAGTAGTAGCTTGTCTCTTTGCTTTGAGTTCCATTCTTAGCTTTGAGTTCACCCCCACCCTTACTTTAGGATCTGAGAATTCATACCTTTCTCCCTTAATAGTGACATCAGAGGCCAAGCAACTTAGAAAGGGCCAAGTAGGCAAGGAGCTTGTATATAAGGGAAAGTAGACAACCACTCACTGCAACGACTAGTGGAATTAGTTTCATAGCAACGACTAGTGGAATGAGTTTAATACCGAGCAGCAGAAGTTGAAGGCTTAATAGTAAGGCTTTGTTGCAAGAGTCGAGGTGTTACTAATGTATACTAATTTCATAGGAAGAGTAGTTAAGTAGAAGGCTTTGAAGCAGGAAGGGAACTAAGTTGGGAGAAAAGTGAATCGGATGTTCAAGTTGGATCACAAGTCCAGTGGTTGGACTCCAGGAAAGTAGTCTCATTCTTATTAGTGTCCGTTTCATTCTTGCTAGCACGGGTTTGGTTCCGATACTACTTAGTTGGATTCTCAAACTACTTAGTTCAATTCTATCCATTGCTAGCAGAGTATAGGTATCGGAGAAGAACAATAGGATAGTGATAGTTGCCAGCTGCCAGTTTCATACCGAGGGGGGGAGTTCCTCTAGTTTAAGTATTAGTTCATAGATCGGAAGCACCAGTATCGGTCTTTGATTCACTGGCTCAATTCCGGTTATTATAAGTTCTGGCCAGCTCCAGTCCCGGCAGCAGTCTTACTAGCTCCATTCCTTGACTCACTTGTTGAAGTCTGATCTTCCTAACTGACCTAGCCCAGTAAAAGACTTCGGGCTTACTCATAGCCAACAACAAGAGCAAGAACAGCTACCTTATTAACAAGAACCAGAACAGGGGTATTCCACTCGAACCAGAACAGATGAAACAAAGAAAGAAACAATTTACTTAAGTGCAAGAACAGGATAAGTAGTAATTCCAATCGAACAAGAACAGGATAAGTAGTAATTCCAATTCTCAACTGATTAAATGCTGAGTATACCTCCTAGCTCCCCATATCAGCTACCACTGGTTGAAGGCTATATTCCTCACTCGTTCTATTCTTTGACTCACTAGTTACATTCTTAACTAGCAACTAGACCTTCTACCTTACATACATACCAATACTAGCTACCCCAGACCCACTGGCAACTTATAAATACTCGGCTCTGTAAGCTAGCACTTCATTCTTACTTTCCTCCCCTGCTGTTTCATTCGGATAGTACCTAGGTCAATTCTTGCTTTCTTACTAGCTCATACGGGGTTGCACTCTTAGACTACGGTGTTGCATTCTGATGTTGACTAGGCTGATTCTGAGCCTTTCTAGTCAGTTCTAGTTCAATTCCGACCCGTTATTATAAGTTCTGGGTGTCATTCTTGGCAGTAGTAGCAATACAGAGCATCAGTACCACACCAGTAGTACCAATACCTAGCATAGTAGGGGAACATACCAGGCATAGTAGGGGCACACACCAGTCTGAGTATACAGAGCATCAGTACCATACTCCCTCCAGCTGCAGTCTTAGGCATGTGGGTTTGATTCTTAGCTTCACTAGCTCCATCTCCGGGAACTGATTAAATGCCGAGTCTTTACCCTCTCATTCTTAAGTAGGGGTTCCGTTAAGAACTTAATAAGAGGTGCTGAAAGCCTTGGTTTGGTTCTTTAACTACCGGGTTTCATTCCGATACCAACAACTAGCTGTCCCCTTGACACTTTAAGGTTTATACCTACTAGTTCCGCTCTTAATCTTATACCTAGCTAGCTCACCTCTTAGTCCACGCTTTTAGGCTTCTACCTACTCACTTGTTTCAGCCCTTATAGTAAGTCGGATCTAGTATAAGTCTGGTTGTTAGTGGTTCCATTCCTTTACTCACTAGTTCGATTCTTTACTTCAGTACTATATGCGGGGCAGGGCAGCTCTAAAGTAGGGATGTATCAGAGAAAGGGGAATTAGCAGTCTTGTTTCAGTCTTACTTTACGACTAGCTCCCCTCCGAGTTTGATTCTGTGATGCACTGCTTTCATTCTGATACCTACCAGCTCCATTCCGAGTGTGCCCAGCTTCAGTCCGAGCATACCTTACATCAGTCCGAGTAGAGCACCAATACTAGCCTGCCACCGACCAAGCTCTATTCCCCAACTCACTTGCTTCAGTCCCATACCGACTAGCTACAGTCTCAGTCTACTTAGCTCCATTCTTCCACCTACTAGCTCAATTCCTTGATTCACACTCGTTTGGTTCTATAACTACCTACCGAAAGTCTGGTTAGCAGTGGTTTCAGTCTAATTAATACTTGTTTATCAGTCTGTCATTCCTACTAGCTCACCTAGCCTTAACAGCTCCACTCCTTGCATCGACCAGCTCCATTCCCTCACTACTTAGCTACGTTCCTAACAACACCGATTTCATTCTTCGATTCACTGGTTTGGTTCCGAGTGACACCGGTTTTGTTCTTGATGTTAGGTGTTATAGCCTGCCGATCCTTCCTCTCATTCTCAGTGGTATTGGTTTCAGGCTTTGACTTCCCTGTTTGGTTCTGTGACTCCTTTGTTTGAGTCTTACTTTAATTAATTGGTGAGTTGAAGCCTTGCCAGTACTTATAATTCCAGGGTTGAAGCCTTAGATGCACGGGTTCGAGCCTTACGCCTCTTAGGTCCATTCCGAGTGTGCCCAGCAGCAGTATCAGTCTTGCTCGCCCTTGTTCAAGTCTTACTAGCTACATATCAATACCTAGCTACTGTTAACAACTGATTAATTGCCCATACTACCTATAGCTCCATTCCAAGCCTACCCGGTATCATTCTTGGACACTGATTAATTACCCTTATTTTAAGTAGAAAGTAAGTAAAGGTGCTGAAAGCCTCAGCTACATTCTATGTCTACTTAGCTTCATTCTGAGTCAACTCGGTTGAAGTCTTTCCTGTGTTCACTAGTACTGATACTTACTGCCTAGCACCAGTTCCATTCTTCAACTACTGAGGTCAATAACTTACTATAAGGTGCTGAAAGCCTACCTATTAGCTCCACTCTCTACTACGACTTATAAATACTCACCTCAACTCCCTTGGTACTGATTAAATGCTGGTTGTTACTGCTTGAAGTCTGGGTTGCTAGGTGTTTCAGTCTTGATGTTACTTGCACTGGCTCTGGTTGTTACTGGTTTGGTTCTTTGACTACACCTCGTTGAAGCCTTGGTTTGGCGGTTTTCTTCTTGTTGGTAGTGAGTGAAGCCTGCCTCTATGCCGAGTATCAGTCTGTAAGTAAGTGAGTTAAGACTGGTTCTTAGCTGGTTTGGTTCTGTGATAGTAAGTTCTAGCTCCGTTCTTAGGTTAACTAGCAACTAATAACATGCTTACACCTGTGAGAGATCTATTCTGTGACTCACTCGTTTCATTCTTGGACTCCCCGGTCTTATTCTCAGGCTACCCAGTAGAATTCTCAAATTCCGTATTCCTAGTTGTTAGTGCAATTCCGTACTTCCTTACTTAACTACTCGCTCACCACTGGCTCGGTGCTTTAAGGCTGCCTAGTTACATTCTTAGTTACTTGTTTTCATTCTTACTAGCGCTTGGAAGTGTAGCTCTGTGACTCCTTAGCTCAATTCTGATAATACATAGCTTCAGCCTGTAACCCCACCTTTACATTCCCATACCTCTTAGGCTACAACATCAGTCCGAGGAGCCACTGGTGAAAGCCTTCGATTCACCTGTTTAGGCCTGCCACTACCTGGGTGAAGTCTGATTGTTAGTGGTTTGATTCCGAGTCTACCTATAGCTTGTTTCGGTCTATCACTGCCTGGTTTCAGTCTAAGTAGGCACTGGTTCAACCTGGTTAGCAGTGGTCGGTACCTTGCCCTTACTAGCTCCACTCTTGCTCACCCTAGGTCTATTCTGTTAATGACTAGGTGAATTCTTTGACTCCTTTGCTTCAGGCTTGGAAGCATGGGTTGGAGACCTTAGCGACCCAGCTGCAGCCCCACGAACGGATAGCCTGCCACTACCTCGGTGAAGGTTAAGTCTTGCTAGGCACTGTTGAAGCCTTACTAACAACGGTTGCATTTCTGAGTCTACCCAGTTTGATTCTGCTTACTTATGGGTTGAATTCGGATCTCCTCCTCTAGATGCACTGGTTGGAGTCTTAGTAGCTGTGATTTCAGGCTTAGCAGCACTAGCATCAGCCTACAACTACCTTACATCAGTCGGAGTAGCTACATACCTATACATACTATACCTATCATCAGTAGCATCAGTCTTGTTATCAGTGCTTTCAGGCTATTCCTCACTAGTTGGATTCCCAGAACTTATAATAACCGGCCTTTGACTTAGTGGTTTATTTCTAACTTAACTTACTATTTCATGAACTTACTATAAAGCGCCCAACGTCTGACTTAGTTGCTTGGCGCCTTGCTCGCCCCAGTTCTATTCCTTAACTACCTAGCTCAATTCTCCGTGGTATCGGTTCCATTCCCTTATTTGCTAGCTTCATTCTATCCCTACGCCGCTCCATTCCGAGCCTTTCTAGTAAGTTCTGGGGGAAACTAGAGCAGGAGACTACCTTGGCTTTCAAGCTGTTACTCACCTGTTTCATTCTTCTTTTTAGTGGTTTGATACCTTCTTTCTTATAGAATACAATAAGTTCCTGTAGTTTGATACCTTCTTTCTTATAGAATACAATAAGTGGAGTCCAAGTAGTAAACAAGTAGTAGTCTAGTCCCCCAACTAGTATGCAAGTAGTCCTGTTTCACCAGTAGAGTAGTCCAGTAAGAGACAAGCTACGGTACAAGTCTTTCATTGAATACCTTCAGGCCTAAGATATAATTCGGGACGGATGGGTCGGAAATCATTCCACTCGGGATTCCACTCAAAGCAAAGAGCCAAGCTACTAATAGGGTTACTTAGGTATAGGAGCAGATATAGTTGCAAGTTATTAAGTTGCCCTTATAGTAAGTTGAGGAAGTATAGAGGCCTCTAGAAGAAGTTTAGGGTTTGAGTTCAAAGTGGAAAGTTCAAGCTCTCAAGTTAGAACGAAACAAGTACGTAGAAGGCTTTGAAGCAGGAAGGGGAGTTTACTTACTGCAATTCTTCATCTAGTATACGCCAGAACTTATTAATTGGGAGTGGATAGTTGCATTCTATGACTAGCTTCTTCAATTCCCTTAGTCTTGCTTGTTGGACGGTGTTTCCTTCTGTGACTTATGAGTTTGATTCTTCAAGTAAGTGAGTTAAGACTGGTTAGCACCGGTCTCATTCTGAGTAGTAGTGGTTTCAGAACTTAATTACTGGAACTACCCCGGTTAAGCCTTGGAGTCATTGGGTTCAGCCCTTAAGTTCATGCTGTTAGTGCTTTCACTCTTGTTGGGCTCCCAGGGATCTTAGCCTTCTACTTATGGGTCTAATTCGAATATTAGTATTAGATGCGGCATAGTGATAAGTGAGACTAACTTCTACATATGATAATTCATTCTAATTCTAAAACTACCTAGGTCAATTCTGGAATTCCCACTTCCTCTTGCACTCCTGAGTTTGGTTCTGTAATTGGTTAGCTCCATTCTTGTTAGCAATAGTCTAGTTCTGGTAGTTAGTGATTTGATTCTTAGTTTAGTACTAGATGCTCTTACTACTAGTTTTATCCTGTCACTGCTTAGGTTCATTCTTTAATGAGCTAGTTCCATTCTTAGTAGCAGCGATTTAAGCCTGAGTATCCCTAGCATCCGTCTGAGCAGCTACTCCATCATACTAGACCAGCTAAGACCTAGCAAGGGAATCAGTGGTTGGTGTCTAAGTAGTACTTGTGTCAGTCCAAGTATACCTGTTTTCAGGCTGAGTAAGAGTAGTTAGAGACCTTAGCTACCCTTATCACTAGCCTACTTCCACTCAAGCCTGCTCGTACTTCATTTTGATAGGTGACTTCTTCCTTGAAACCAGAAACTCTTCACTGGCATTCTTAGATTATTACTTGCTTCACTCAGCTCTAAACTCTAAAACTACAGGCTCGGATCCAGAACACTTGACTTGGTTACCAAAACAATCCCTATGACAACGAGCTAGAGCACCAACACCCGAACCCGAAACAAGAACTTACTACCACCCGAAACAAGACCAACGCCCGAAACAACACTAGAACACGAAACTAGGGCAGCTAGTGGTCCTAGGAAAGTAGACAACTCGTTCCATTCTTTGACTGCTGATCGGTAGTAAAGTAAGGGAATAGTGGGCACCGCATCAGTCTTGTAATTAGTGGTTGTAGTCTTTCCCTTAGTAGCTCCATTCCTCATGCCATTCTTGAACTACCTTGGTTCAGGCTTGAAATGCAGTGTATCAGGCTTACACTACCTCCTCTCATTCTCACTTCCCTGGCTTCTCTTGTAACACCAGATTGAGAGTTGCTTGGCTCTGGATTTAAGTACTTATTGCTTCCTCACCTACTACTAAGTCAAGTGTTCGGCAACTACTTTCATTCTCACTTTTCTACTTACAACTCTAAACTCCTGCAACTTAATATAAGGGCCACCTGTTCAACTCTAAACTCCTGCAACTTAATATAAGGGCCACCTGTTCTCTATCTTTCTAGCTGAATTCTTACCTCGACTTGAAGCATCCCTTTCCACTTGCTCTTCTCTGGCAACCCCCTTATTATAATTCATTCCACTCTAACCATGAACTTAAGGACAGGACTACTACTAGCGGTATGAACCAAGAGCAAGAACAGGTACCTCTTTGTCAACTACTACTTCTTCAACACCCGGTGAATTCTTCGGATTCTAATAAGGGCTAGTGGAATTCTTTGACTACTTAGTTTCGACTTGCTTCATGATTCCTTGAAAAACATTCCAACAAGAATTCTCTCTTATATAAGATTACAGATCAAACTAGGGATGAAGACTAAAACTTCACTCTCAACTAAAACTTCACTCTCACAGGCACAGAGGAAGACTCGCCAGCAACTCATTCTTTATACCTCGCTTCAAAGCCAGTAAGATAGTATGTCCGCCCTTAGTATGCCCTTAACCCAGCTTCCGAACCAAACCAATTCCTCTACCCCGCTTATGACTCAATTATAGGTAAAGGGAAGTAGTTGTAAAGAAGAAAGAAATCAAGTAAGGTAAATAGTTGTAAAGAAGAAAGAAATCAAGTAGATTCACTCCGTCTTCAATAAAGCCAAGAAAGAAATCAAGATAGGTAAAGGGAAGTAGTTGTAAAGAAGAAATCAAGATAGGTAAATGGATTGGTCGACTCATGAGGCTCATGACCTGAAGACGGAATGAGTATAGTGGCCTGAAAGATATTGATTAGCCCCGCCTAATCACGTCAGATACTTTATAGAGTCCTGCTCGTAACGGAGCTCCCTAAAGTTTGCTTCATCCGGTCGGGTGCCTCACTTGATGGCGGGATGCTTACTTTCTATACTAGGCTGGAGTAATAAGGAGGATAGCTTGTAGTTTCTAACTTCAACTTAGTATGGGAACCTCCTATTCTGTCTTGATGACCTGCCGAAGTTCCACTTATATATCTGCACCAGTGGTTTATCTCACCAATCAGCTACCAGGTGGTCTGGTTAATGACCCAAATTCAGAGACTAGATTATATACTTCCGTTCTTTGATTAGTCATAGTGTTATGACAGCAGAGCGAGTTAGTCTGACAACAGGTAAGCTTTTTAGTGGGCGATCAACAGCTAGCACCAGTATCAGGCTTGTTGATAGTGATTTGGTTCTTGTTGGTAGTGGTTAGAGAAAGAAGATAGTCATTAATTGATACCTTAGCTAGCTACTAGACATCCTGTCACTACCCGGTTTCAGTCTTCTAGTTAGTGCTTTAAGTCTGATCGACAGTGGTATTAGTCTTTCACTCCCCGGGTGAAGCCTGTAACTACCTAGCATCGGCCTATCACTACTGAGTTGAAGCCTTGGATTTACTTATTTGATTCGCTAGGGCACTGTTTCAGTCTTAGTATACCTCCTAAGAGTCCCATACCAGCTAATACACACACTTTCCAGTCTGTTGGGGCACTCTTTCCTTCTGTTACTCATGAGTTTTATTCCGAGTCTAAGCCTACCCGGTATCAGTCCAATACTACCCAACATCAGCCTTGGTAGCAGTGATTTAAGTCTTCAAGTTAGTAGCAGCTCCCCACTGGCTCACCTCTGAGGTTAATTCTGATCTGAGTACTATAGCTTCGGGGAAGAAATTAAGTAAAGGCCCGAACGACTTAATAAATGGGCAGTGGTTGAATTCTTCAAGTTAGTATCCGAGGCATAGCGGTAAGTAAGTGAGTGAAGACGGAAAGGCTGTTGTCTTAGTCCTGTTGTTAGTAGTAGTGGTTTCAGCCTGGTTGTTACTAGCACCGGTCTGGTTCTGGTAGTTAATACAAGTCATTCACTTTCTTTTGAAATTACTATAAGGGCCTCGACTCTAGTAGCTAGTAGGGGTATCAATAGTAACTAGGCAAGGATTTAGTAGTTGTGCAATTCTGCCATTCCCTATTCCGAGCCTGGAGTTCCACTCTTGAATTCCTAGTTGTGAGGTTCATTCCCAATTAATAAGTTCTGGCAAGTTCAATTCTTAATGATTTACTTAGGTGCCTAGCCTTGCTCGCCCCAGTTCTATTCTTAACTGAAAGTCGACTGGAATTATAAGTACTGGCTCAGTGGTATCAGGCTTAGTAGTAGTAGCTATAGCCTTGGAAGCAGTAGTTGTAGGCTCAGTCAACTTGGCTCCATTCTCGGTATACCCAGCTCCATTCTTAAACTACTTAGCTCGACTCTCTGTGGTACTTGTGTCAGTCTTGTTAGGAGTGGCACCAGGCTCGCTCGGTACTGGCTGCAACTACCTCATTTAAGACCTTGACTCACTAGCGGAAGTCTCGGTGGTACCAGCTCTATTCCTTCACTCCTTAGTTTGATTCTTTACTTCTAGCTTCCTCTCCTGCCCCAATTACTTAAGTGCCAATTAAGAAGTTCCGAACAAAGGGCTTGGTCAAGAACCAGAACAGGACAACTACCCTTACTTTATCCAACATCGGTTACCTACTTCCTTATAATATAAGAGAAAACAAGAACAGGAGCAGGAAGGGTTCTCCATAGGCGCCATACTCTACCATCGATTGAGTCAGCTACCTCATCAAGGGCCAAGCAACTAAGTAAGCCCTTAAGTAATTGCAAGGCACCCCCGAGTCACTTCATTCAACCACTAACAACAAGAGCCAAGCAACTACAGTTATAAGAGCTAGAGCCAGAGAGGAGCAAGAGGATAGGAAAGAAAGATGTGTAGGAGTGACAGAGTTATACAGGGAGTAGTTGACTCAACTAGTAGTAGTCTTGTTTAATAAGAGGTAACATCGAAGTGATAAGATAGGAGAGCAATAAGTAGATGAGATGGGCCTCATTCAGCAAGTCATAATTTCACTAGTGTAAATAAAGGAATGAAATCAGTAAATCCAAGAATACAACTAACTTACCACAGCACCGATAGCTACTAGATAAGAATTGAACTAAGCAATATCGGACTCAACCCAGTGCCACCAATTACTTACTTCCTTCAACAAGGGTGGGTATAGTTAAAGACTTCAACAAGGGAGTCAGTATCGAAGGCAGGAATAGAATCATTAGCCAGAGGGGTCTCGTTGCCGGAGAAGAGCAAGAGTAAAGGTATAGTAGCCATAGTAGTTCTAGTAGCTAGAGTTGTATTAGCCATAGTAGTTCTAGTAGCTGGAGTTGTATGAGCCTAATGAAGTTAAGCAGAGGGAATAATTCCACAGCCAGGCAGAGGCCGAGAGTTTACAGTGCAATTGATCTGCACGGCAGGGAGTTGGGGCTAGAGAGGAAGGGTAGTTCGGTGCAACTTCATCATTTCGGATAATTAATACCTTAGTGACTTGGCCAGCTATTTACTTATAACTAACTACTCTAAGAACAAGAACTAGACTACCAGGGGAAGGAAACTACTAGACAAGAAAAAGAACAAGAACCACTACAACTACTTAAAGCTTGCACTAACACCTTGGAATTGCTTCCCTGGCTTACCCAGCTAGAAACAAAGACAGATGAAACAGCAAGGTGAGAAAGAGTACTTCTGGCTTCATTCTTGTACCTCGCATCAGCAGCACTAGCTTCAGTCTGAGGAGAACTAGCATCAGCCTATAACTGCCCGGGTGAAGCCTGATTGGCACTGCTCCTGGTTCCATCCTGATACTGCTTAATGCAATTCAGTAATTCACTACTGATGAGTTCAATCCTCTCTAGCTCACCTCTCTGAGTCTACTTAGCTGGATTCTGTAACCCTGGGGGTCGTTGCTTGGCCCAGCTTCAAAGCCAGAGTACTCGGAGGAATATATGAATTCTTGAACTACTGAGATGAGGAGCTAACCCGGTAGTTGCTAGTTTAAGTCTTGTTGTTGCCGGTTCCATTCTTGTCCTTTCTAGCTCCATTCCTTTACCCATTAGTTTCGTTCTTTAACCACAGGTAGTATACGCTTCTGCTCGGTGTTAGTTTAAGTCTTTGACGAGTGAGTTGGATTCTTGAACTACTGGAGCTAATTCTGAGTCATTCCGCCCCAGTTCTATTCTTTGATTTACTGGTTTCGTTCTGTTGTTCCTCTAGTTTGATCTGTAATCCTATAGAAAGAGAATCACTCATTTAAGGAGTGGAGAAGCCGACGGAAGATATGGATTGATTCTTAGCTTAAAAGAAGACAAGCAAAAGAACCTAGTAGTGGAATGACACAACTACCCAAACAAGTAAGTCAACTACCCTTGCCTACTAGCTCACCTCTGCTCTTAAAAGGGAGACTCAGGGGTCTTCTGAAACTACCATAACTCCCCAGCTTACTATAGGGCAGGCAATTCTCTTGGAACTCAAAACAAGGAATAAGTCATTTCATTTAAGAATTCAACTCAGTCAGGATGAAACAAGCCCTACTCCCTAGTATTGTATTGGAATAAAACAAGTCATTCAACAAGCCAAGCTGCTGGCAACAACACCTTAATTCTCCTCTTGCTCTTTGAACTCCCCTTATATACAAGTTAATGGATCTAGTGGGCTGGCTCTGGCTCTTCTCCCGTTATAAGTAAGGCAACGGGAACAGGGGATTCACTTCCCGCATCAAAGCATGGAATTGATTCCTCCCCGGTGAGTAGAATTTCCTCTCCCAACTTATTATATAGGCCTATTCTCTCTCCTTTTTGCCCTACTCTCTCTCCTTCTTGCCCTATTCTAAAGTACACAGCTTCTCTTGTCTCCGTTACTACTCACTCAACAAATACTTATTTCTTTAAGACCGATACAGTACAGGAGCAGTACTATAATATATCTCTTATCTTGACAACTACAATATATCTCTTATCTTGACAACTACCTAAAGTTCCTTTCCAGCAGATGATCTTAGCACTGATCCCGGTCTTTCAACACTCGATTTATGGATATTGGATTAAACACTAGATTTAGACCCATAGTAGTGAGACATAGCTTCAATTCCACTTCAAGAAAGACTTAACGAAGCAGGGACTTGTTTTAATTACTTCCACTCAGTGACTTCCATAACTTACTATTACTTCAACTCAGTGACTTCCACAACAAAAGGATGGCAATTAATACTTTCAACCCAGTACTTATTCTAAGGGGCTTTTGGGGGCAGGGCATTTAACTGTACTGTAGTTTCTTGGTGCCTTAAAACACTAAAAAGAAGGGTTTATGCTACTTCGGGTAGTAAATGCAGAATATTGGTCATAGGGGAGGTTTCTAAGGTGAAGAAGCCTAGTAGCATAAGAAGCCTAGTAGCAGAAGTAAAGGATACTTTAGAATATCTTTCATACCAACTAGTATCAATGCCCCTTAGTCTCGTAGTGGATGTGTATTAGATGTCCTGACTGATACTTACTCTGCCTTTCTCCTATGCCTTTCTATTTAATATCCTCTGCCTTTCTCCTATGCCTTTCTATATTTCATATAACTACTTCTTCCGATACTAATACACACTCTTTCTTATAGGGATTCCATTCTTTAATTCCCCTATCACTTAATTCCATTCTTTGTTTACTATTTGGAAGACTAAGTGGAGTTTCTCAGGGCAAGAATAAGAAGGAGAGTCAAGGCTCTGAAAGGTCTTCATCTTAATACTAATGCCTCAAGAGTATATTTGCTTGGGGTGCGAAGGAGAGTTATGCTCTTGTTGTTGGCAAAGGATCTTAAGTAGAAACTAGATACGGATCAGAGCCTTACTTATACCGGGAGCTTTCAAATCAAGGAGAAAGTAGGGAAGCTACCCGCAGAAAGTAGAGTTTGGGTGTTGGCTTTGATGCGGGAAGTGGATAATTGCCAGCTCTGTGCTCCTGTTAGAGTGAGAGTGGAAGCTTTAATAGTAAGACCTTAAGTTAATAGGTTCAGTGGAATCTTTCTTTCAAATCAAAGAAAATTCAATAAACTAGAAAAACAGGCATCTTTCTCTTATACCAACTCTTTACTAGTTAAGTAGAAGTGTTATAGCTCACAGCAAACTTGCTCATAACGAGTTTCTAATACATCTATTTGTTTAAGAGCAGCCCTGCCGCGCAACCCGCACTACTGACGCGTTACACGAACAAAGTTGAAGTCCTCCGCGACACATTAGTAGTGTCTTGGCGGTTCTAACTCGTTATGACTTACTATTGTTGTTGCTGCCGCGCAGCGGCTTGCGCCGTTGCTTGGCCTTGTCTAGTAGTTGCTTGGCTGTTTTTGTGGTAGTGACTTGAACTTACTAGAAAGGGTGACTTGGCTAGTCGTTGCTTGCACTTACTAGAAAGCGTTGCTTGGCCCCGAGCTCCCCAGCAGCAGGCTCACACCTACTCGCCCCATACTTAATACCTAGCATCAGGCTTACCAGCTACCCTATCGACCCGCGTTTTCATTCCAAGTATACCTAGCATACTGATACTTACTCGCTGCCCTTGCTTGCATTCCGAGATGCCTTGGGTTAAGTAAGGCTGTTACTCCCTTGGTTCTAGTCTGTTGGTGCACTTATTAAGGCTTGGATTCATTGGTTTCAGTCTTGTCTTTGGTTCACTGGTGTAGTAAGTAGTATCAGTCTCGTTAGCAGCGGGGGAAGAAAGTAAGTAAAGGGAATTAGAATAAGGGTTCTCATAAGGGGTTGAAGTCTTGTTGGTAGTTGTTTGGTTCTGTAACTCACTAGCTCTGTTCTGGCACTCCTGACTTCGGTCAAGACTTAATAAATGGTGTACTAGTTCATTCTTTGACTCCTACTTATTAGGGGCGTCTCTTAGTCTTCCACTGACAGGTTTCATTCTGATCTGACCCCTTGCCTTACTATAAGAGCCTCTACTTTGACTACTTAGTTCCAGGCTTAGAACCAATACTACCGAGTGTAATTCTGTACTTAGTAGTTCCATTCCCCAACTCCCTAGAGCCAGTCTTTGGCAGTGGTTGTAGGCTTTGATTCCCTCGTATCAGGCTTGTAGTTAGGTGTAGAGAAGTCTTAAGCACCAGTTGAAGGCTTGCACTACCCAGTTCCGTTCCTTGCCTTGCCAGCTCCATTCCCGGGTTCAGTCTTTATAGTAGTAGTTTCCGGCTTGGTGGCACGGGTTTGGTTCCGTAACTCCCTTAGCTCCACTCCTTAACTCCCGGGTTTGATTCTAACTATGGAGCACCCGGCTTCAGATCTTGTTACTACCACTTCAGTCTGAGTTTACTACTAGCTGCCTCGCTCACCTCTTACTCGCTGCCCTGGCTTTAAGACTGCGACTCACTACTTTCATTCTGCAATTCCAGTTGATAGTGTTAGAGGTCAATTCGGAGTAGCCACTGGTTTCAGTCTGATGTTGCACTAGCACTGGTTCTGCTATTGGTACTTTATTCTTGTTTTAGTGGACTGTTTCTGTGACTCGTATAGACGGGCAGGGAATCAGTAGGAATACAGGGAAGACTTAATAAATAGGGGGAATACAGGGAATCAGCAGCCCCAGCTTCAGTCTTAATACCACTAGCTTCAGTCTTAGTAGGCATAGTTTCAGGCTTAGGTGCACTTGTTGGTGTCTCGGTAGCACTAGTGTAATTCTTGCCCCCATCAGTTCCGTTCTTTCCCTTGTGAGTAACTGATAATTACTGGTAGTTAGTAGTGGTTTAGGTCTTACTAGGCACGGTTTCCGTCTTGGACTCCTTAGTTCCATTCTTACCTACCGAGGGACATTCTGATACTGATCTGTGACGGATTATAATAAGGGGGTAAATTATGAAACTACTGATTGGTAGGCTAGTAGCACTGTATTAAGTCTTGTAACTAGGTGTTTGGTTCTTGCTAGCACTTGTGTTTCAGTCTGTAACTACCCCATATCCCATACCAGCTACCCCGGCTTTAAGGCTTGGATCCACTAGCTACATTCTCAATACCAATAGCTCCAGTCCCCAACTCACTAGCTTAAGGCTTTATAGCAGTGGTTCGGTTCTTTAACTACCTACTTTCATTCTTACTCGACCCGGTATCAGTCTTGGCAGCAGTAGTATCCGGCTAAGTAGGAGTAGACTGTATTAAGTCCTGTAACTACCTAGTTGAAGCCTTGCCCTCACTCCTCTCATTCTAACTGCCCCTGGGTTAAGGAAGTAAGTAATTGGATGTACTGGTTATAGTCTAAGTAGGAGTAGCTCCATTCCCTAACTCACCGATATCAGTCTGTAACTCCCCGGTTTGATCCTGTGCCTTTCTAGTAAGTTCCAGTTCCATTCTTAGTTTCACTAGCTCCATTCTCGCTGACAGTGATTGAAGACTTAGCAGCACTAGCATCCGCCTGCCCGATCCCTTGTTTTAGTCTTGATAGCAGTGGTTTCGGCCCTTCTAGTAAGTTTCGGATCCAGTTGATCAATTCTTCTACTTATGGGTTGCATTCTTACTATCGAGCACCCGGCTCCTGAGTTGGATTCTTCCATTCCTTATTCCAGTGTGGGAGTTTCAGTCTAGTTGTTACTGGCCTATTAGTTGCATTCTAAGCTGATCTTCCACGTTCAATTCTGAGTCTACTCTTGGGTGTGGGTGTTCTATTCTTGGACTTATGGGTTTCATTCTTACTCTCTGAATCACTTCTTCAGGCTTGTTAGGCGGTGTTGAATTCTTGAACGCTTATTAGTAGTGGTTGCACTCTTAGCCTTAGTGGTTTCATTCTTCAATTACTTATAGGTCACCGATCCCTTCCTAGGCAGTCGTGGTTCCATTCTTGGATTCCTTAGGTCAATTCTGAGTCGAGTCAACATATAGTTCAGGCTGAGTACACCTAGCAGATCCGTCTGGTTAGCACTGGTTGAAGCCTGAAGTAGACCTCCAATAGACAGGGAATCAATGGGAATTAATTATAAGTAGTTGATTCTTAGCTCCTACCTAACTGCTTAAGGTTTATACTCACGGCTTTAAGGCTGAGTGGGCACCGGTTGAAGGCTGAGTTTCACTCGTTCCATTCTCTGACTCCCCGGTTCCATTCCAATACTGCTTAGCTCCATTCCGAGTAGTATCGGTTTCATTCTTAGAAGCACTGGTGCCAGTAAGTAGCTGATTAATCACCCTTCTAGTAAGTCGGTGTTAGTTTGACTCTTGCTGGTAGTGGTTTCAGGCTTAGTAGCTGCCTTACTAGCTCCACTTCTGAACTCCCAGGCTTAGTAGCTGCCTTACTAGCTCCACTTCTGAACTCCCAGGTTTTCTTCTTACTATGCTATAAGCATCAGTCTGGTTAGCACTGGTTGAAGTCTTACTGGCTACATACCAATACCTAGCATAGTATTGGCACGCATCAGGCTGAATAGCTACATACCAACGTGGACTTACTGGTTGAATTCAAACTATTTAGCACCCGGCTCCTTAAGTGCAATTCTGGTAGTTAGTGGTTTGATTCTTCAACTAGAGCTTCAGGCTTGTAGTTAGGTGTCTGAGTCCGGTAGTTAGTGATTGAATTCTGGTTGTTACCCAGCACTGGTTCTAGTTGTTACCGGTTTCAGACTGGTTTTCAGTGGTTTGGTTCTTACTAGCTACAAACCTATACCAGCAGAGGACAGGTTAAGCCTTGGAAGCACTGGTATCAGGCTGATCGGATCTAGGAATTCTGATCTAGTATGCTTCTGCCTGGGAATGGGTGGTACTGGTTTCATCCTGTAATTCCTTGGTTCATTTTCTGACTTTCCTACTGGCTTACCTCTTAGTTCTAGTCTTGAACTACTTAGTTTGATTCTTAGTGCTATACCTGCCAAGCCCTATCTTTAGTGGTGGAATTCTTGAAACCTGCCCTAGGTATCCAGTCTTAGTCAAGTAGGAGTTAATTCTCACTTTCTTACTACACTTTCCGGAACTTAAGTACTGGCACTCCTGAGTTCAATTCTTTGATTGAAACTTGTTCAATTCTTAGTAGCTAGTTTTCTTTTGATTAGCGCTGGTTTCAGGCTTTCACTTATGGGTTTCATTCTTATCTTAGTATCAGTGTTCTGATCATATGAGTTGAGTTCTTCAATTCCGTATTCCGAGCATCTAGTTTCATTCTTTAATTCGACCTAAGGCACCCACATCTATGACATTAATTACACAACTTACTAGAAGAGCCCGCGCACTGGAAAGAATGACACAACTTGCTAGAAGAGCCCGCGCACTGGAAAGTCTCTCCTGACTTAGATCATAATTCTATATTCTCTTTCTAAAGGAAAAAAGATGAAATAGCATCTAGAGGAGTGAGTTCAAGAGGAGAGGTATGCCTAATTAAGTTAGCAGAGAGGAGTGGAATACCGAGTTTAGAACTTATTATTTAGGGGTTTTATGCCATAGGTAGATGAGAAAGAGTTCACAGAGACATAGCAAGTAGGCAAGGAGGCAAAGGTAAAGAGAGCAACCAAGCCACTCCTTCTTCCCTTTCAACCTTTCATTCTTGCTGATATAAGCTTATCTATAAAAGAACTGATTGAGAACTGATTTAACAGCAATACCTGTGTTTCATTCTTTGATTTAATGTTTTGGTTCTTTAATTAGTCAGCTCCGTTCTATGCCTTCCAAGCCGAACATAGGACTTGATCCAAGCCGAACATAGGACTTGACTCCCTGGTTGGATTCTGCTACTTACTAGTTAACCTCTCTAGCTCACCTCCCAATACTACTAGCTCACCTCTCTAGCTAACCTATTAGTTCCAGTCTTTGACCCCCTCGTTTAAGCCTGAGCAACACTGGTTCCGTTCTTTAACTCCCTTGCTTAAGTCTTGAACTGCCTTGTTTGAGTCTGAGCCTACCTTTATGGCTCCAGTCTTAGGCATGTGGGTTTGATTCTTTGTGCACTGGTTCCATTCTTTGACTACTTCCTCTCATTCTTGCCAGTACTACTTTAAGCCTGAGTCGACATAGCTCCATTCTCTGACTACATAGCTTCATTCCCCAATTAGCTACCAGCAGCCTATAACTACCCAACATAGGACTGTAACACCCAAAAAGCAGCCTGTAACTACTGATTGGTAGGCTTAGCAGCAGTGGTGGAATGATTTGGTCCTCTGGAGCCCAGCCCGGTTTCATCTTTATTTGTAGCAAGAGCCCTTATTGTAAGTTTGCCAGAGGTAAGCTGAACTGAGAGTTTAGGACCTTCTAGTAATTCACCACTACTTTTGAAGTAAGGGTCAAACAAGAACTCTCCTCTGGCTACTACTACAACAGGTATTAACCAACAACAAGAACAAGAACTGCTACCTGAATGATGACTTGAAACAAGAACTCCTGGCTGGTCTAACTCTGGCGGATTATAATAAGGGGTTTCATCCGTTTCTTTCCTTCCCGCCTATACCTCTGGCTCACTTGCATTCTTACTAGTGAGTTGAATTCCTCTACTTCTTATTCTTACTGGTGAGTTTCATTCTTTAATTACTACTTCTGAGAACTTACTATAAGGGCAGATTCTTAATCTGGCTAGTCGGCTTTCCTACTTCTTAGGTTCATTCTCACTCTCCGACTTGCCAACCAGCTCCATTCCCTTACTTGCTGGTTTCAGTCTGAGTTTCATGAGTGGAATTCTTATCATAGTGTTTGAAGAACTTGATTCTAATTTCTGTTAATGACTTGTTTCGTTCTTGGACTACAGGAGCTAATTCTTGATACCACCTAGCTGTCCCCTGGCATTTAGGCTGATACCTGCTAGTTGCGTTCTGAGTCGAGATTACTATGTTCTAGTTGCATTCTGACTATGCCTAGCATCCGGCTGAGTATCCCTAGCAGCAGTAGCGAGGAATAGATACCTTAGCAACATACCTAGCAGAAGGCAATTAATACCTTAACTACTAGCCTACTTAGTTCCATGCCCCAGCTTCCTATCCTTCTGACTTAACTGCATCCCTTGCCGAGGTTGCATTCTGCTACTTCTGGGTTT
The DNA here is from genome assembly GCA_001649415.1 of Musa itinerans. Taxonomy (NCBI): domain Eukaryota; kingdom Viridiplantae; phylum Streptophyta; class Magnoliopsida; order Zingiberales; family Musaceae; genus Musa; species Musa itinerans. The sequence continues at coordinate 333,916 of LVTN01000139.1, forward strand.
CATTCTTACATTCACTACTAGCTTTCCTACTTGCCCACCTCTCCTTTGACTCCTGAGTGGAATTCTTTAACTACTGAGTTTACTTCTTACCTTTGAGTTCAATGACTAGCTACTAGACCGGAGTCAACTAATACAGATGCAACTGAACCACTACTAAGACTTCTTTCAACAAGCCCTGCAGCTGGCAACTACACCTACACAAGAGCAGAAAGATACTTTTTACCAAACCCGAGAAAAAGGTAGCCAAGGAGTTTTGCCTCCTGAAGAAGCTATTTGGAATTCTCTTTTTTACGAAACCCGTGTTTTGGGGTAGCAACCCAAAGAACTCCTTTAGCGTAACATTAGTAGTTACTTGGCCCCTACTAGCTAGGTAAAAAGGAATGCCGAAAACAGGACTTGGTTATAACAGCTAGCTCCACTCTTTAACTCCCTTGTTTTGTTCTGTCACTCCCGAGTTTCATTCCTACTTCTTTGTTTGTTTCTTACTTTCCCACTTGGTAGTTCCATTCTGTAATTAACTACTAGCTTTACTGGTTTCGCTCTGTAACTACCTAGCTTAGTTTCTAGTAGCAGTCGTTTCATTCAGTGACTCGGTTAGTCTACTACTAGCTGCGGGGGAGACTTAAGAAATAGGGGAATACATAGTAATAGTATAAGTCTTAGTACCACTAGTCTCATTCCCAATAGCACTGGGTTAAGTCTTGTGATAGTAGTAGTTTCAGTCTAAGTATATCTATAGCACCAGTCCTGTTAGCACTAGCCTCAGTCTTAGTACCCTGGCTTTAAGTCTGTAACTACCTAGAGCATCAGGCTTAGTACCAATACAGAGAATCAGTAGCACTGGGTTAAGTCTGGGCATACCTATATAAGATCTTGAGCTACCTGGAGCAGTAGCAAGGATGAGTAGGCCCCGCATCAGTCTGATAACCTGAAAACAATACCTATACTAGCTGCCCTTGGTTCCAGTCTGAGCCTGCTTTGTTTCAGTCCCAATTAAGAAGTTCTGGCCGGTTTCATTCTTTATCTGTAGCTCTAACACCAGGTTCGATTTTGAGTCTTGCTTGTTGGCGGGGGTCTTAATTCTTTCACTTCCTTGGTTCATTCTCAGACTAGTTAGTGGAATTCTGAGTTGAACTAGGGGAATTCCTATACGAGGGAAAGAGACAAGCTACTTCCTGGTGCTTTAATACTTCTACTTACTAGTTAAATTATGACTTTTCATCTCGATACCTCTGGCAACAACTACTTATTCCACTACTCTACTACTAGTTAGCATTACGACTCTTTGCTCCCCGGGCTCTGGCAACAGCCAAGCTACTACTGATATTGATAAAGATCCCGCCGATGACTCCTCTTGTCTTGCTACTACACCTCTCCTCTCAAGTCACTTAACTGCTTCCACTTCGTATCTTGCTCCTAGGTTTACATTACTTGTTCTCATTCCTGTTTCCACCCTCGCTTTCATGCTTTAACTGCTTATTTCCTCAACTCAAGGTACAATCCATATAGATATAAGAATAAGTACCAAGGTACAATCCATATAGATATAAGAATAAGTACCAAGGTACGATATAGCACATACAGCAATAGGCTTCATCAACTTCTATCAGAATGGAGCTCATTAAACCAAGCCCTACTCGACAGGTAGTTAATCTTACTTGTGTTATAGGTAGTCAATCTTACTCGTTTGGTAGTCAATCTTACCTACCGGCGGAATAATCTGACTATCCATGTAGGTATTCCAAACCAAACCTTTGCTTAGGGTAGCTAACGCTTCTCATACTTGAACGACTCCTACTTATCATACTTGAACTACTCCTATAATCACCTTGCATTCCTGTCTATTGGTCTTATAACCTGGAGAACCTGGAGAACCTGTACCTGAAAGCCGTAACTACACGTGGATTACAACAATGCCCCCATACTTTAACGGGAACCCAGGGAGCCAACCCACCATTAACAGAATTGAACTGGTGTTGTAAATCAAAGAATCAAACTCAGCAGTCAAAGGATCAGAATCAAACTCACTCGTCAAAGAGCCAAGCAACTAGATGATTTCCAAAACTCGTATACAAGGGATGAAACAGCAAATCTCTCTTCTCTCGCTACTCGGGATGAAGACTAAAACTTCACAAGAACAGGACTACTATACTCCCTATCCTACTAAACTCCCCTTTCAACTTGACACTTACTATAAGGGCAGGAGCTTCCCCACTTGCTACTGGCTCGGCAAGCAGACAACCAGGACAAAGATGTTAAAGCAGACAACTGGGTTCATTCTTATACTTAGGAGTTCAATTCGTACCTTTGAGTTCCATTCTTTATTTGTTGCACTTAATCATTACTAGCTTGTAAGTCGAGTGCTTTCCGAGAATTAATTACTTGGATCCATAGGAGGCCTCTAGAATCAGTTCCCTTTCCTCACTTATGAACTGGAACTGGGGATTCCATTTCACCAAACCCCTTATTATAATTCCAAAAAGGCAGTGAAGTGATTTTCCCTACTAGCTCCCTTGCTAGCCTAGCTCCAACTCTTTAGCTACCTCTGGGTTCGTTCTTCAACTACCTTGGTTCGGGCTTAGTACCCTTGCTTTCATTCTTAAGTCCCGTCCCAGTACTTAAGTTCAGGCAGTAGTTCTGGTTCAAGTCTGGTTGTTGGTGGTTCTGGGTTAAGTCTTAGTGCCACTAGTTGTATTCCTACTTCCTACCTTATGCGTTGGTCTCCTACTTGCTGGGGAGCAGTTTCATTCTTTCACTCCTTATTCCGAGGTTAGCGGTGTTAAATAGCTCACTAGCTCACTACTTAGTTGCATTCTTAATATGATACTAACCGGTCTTAGGATTCAAATGATTAGCCTTGCTCGCCCTAGCTCCGTAACTTACTATAAGGCACTCCCTAGCTCAATTCTTTCACTCCTTAGTTCATTTCCCAGAGTGGAGGCCCTTGTTCCTGCCTACTCCCTAGCTCAATATTCTTTCACTCCTTAGTTCATTCGTGTTGTGTTCTCCCAGTATTCCCATATGCCCTCGCCATTACCATTCCTTTCCAGCTCTTCCTGCACTTACCGAGAAGTAACTCAACTAATTCCATTCCATTTATGCAGCTACGACACGGGCACCTATGTATTTTGCTCCTTTCACAACATCTCGATCATTTTCTCGCTTTTCTTTTCCTTAATAACTCTCATTGTTTCACACAAGCACCCGCCAAGCAACGAAGTCCTTTGTTTTGCTACCCAATTGATTCTTTCCTTTCGAGCGCTGAAGCATAAGATCTTATTGCAGGAGAAGCTCGAGCTCCCGTTAGCGCAAAGAATGAAACGACTCTCCCTGACCCCGAGTCAAACATCAATCAGAATTGTTAATATGCTTAATATAACTCAGGAATGTAAACTCCCGACAACACTAAGTCTCTTGTTGCACCGAGGAAACCAGTAATCCATTTCTTGCTTGCGCCAACACCTCTCTAATTACTGTATCCGGAGTAAAGAGAAGAGTAGGGAACAAGATCATATGCTGTATATGTATCTGAGGCTGGAGTAGAATACAGAGAATCTACGGGAATTGAACCTCGCACAAACAAGTAAGTCAACTACCCTAGCATCACAAGCAAGAAAGGAGCACTACCATAAAGATAGGGGCTTCAAAGGAGCTATTTCATCAGCATTTAATCAGTACAGGGAAGAAAGAGAATTAATACCAATAGGAGTTAGTGGGCCTGGTTGTTAGATGCCTTAGTCTCTTTGTTACTGGTTTTAGTCTTAAGTACCAATGTCCATGCAGGGAATTTCAGTCTGGTTATCAGTAGCTCACCTCTTAGTTTCAGTCTTATGCTTTACTGTTTGATTCTTAGCCTTGATGCACTGGTTTTAGACCTTAGCTACCTCGTTGAAGCCTTAGCAGTACTTGGTTGAAGAATGAGTGACACTAGTTGGAGTCTTTATGTTAGGTGCTATAGAACTTAATTACTTGGAGTTAGTTGTTAGATTCTGATTGTTACTAGCTCTATTCTTTAAGTGTGTTAGTAGCTCACCTCTTAGTTGAATTATAACTTTCCTTATTCCGAGTGTAGCTATAGGCATAGTTTCCTTCTTTGACTCGAGGGGATCCATCCCGTTGCTTGGCCTTGCCTACCTCTTCGGTTAAGCCTTGGATTCACTGATTTGATTCTGTGTCTCCTGCCAGTACTTATAATTTCTGGCTGATTCTTGGACAGCTTAGGGCATTCTGCTCTTGTGTAGTAATGCCTCAGGCTTCTACTTAATGGTTTCAGGCTTTGACTACTTATAGTTCAGAGTACTGAGGAGAAGACTAAACTACTGATGAAACTGGACGACAACTAACTAACTATCTACTTCTTTCCATTTAACCTAGCCCAGTGGGCGTTTCATTCTTGGACTACTTAGTTCCATTCTTAGCCGACTTAGTGGTTGGATTCTTTCCCTTACTCGCTCACCGAATTCTAATAAGGGGTTCCTTTAACTACTTAGTTTTCTTCTTTAACTCTTAACTTCTGATCCTACTTTATATCAGAGAATTGATACCTGATGTACAAGAACAAGAGCTGGACTACATGAGAGCCCTTATTCTAATTCATTCAACCAGAACAAGAACCGGAGCTGGCTACTCAAGGTATTCAACCATCACAAGAACAGCCTATCATCTATAATGCACTCGACCTAAGGGCTCCTTAGCGCAACTAACAACTAAGCTTGGCCCTTCCAACGCCTGTGAGCACTTAAAACTTATGCTCTTTGAACTCTTTATCCTTTTCACTCCCTTCCCTAGTAATTAACTCCCAAAAGAAAAAGAAAGAAAGTAGAGATCAGAGGAATCGGTGGTATAGTTCCATCCCTAGTTTCATATGCTTTCCTTAATAAGACATCCCAAGTTTCATATGCTTTCCTTAATAAGATAAGAATTCATTTAGTAGGGGCGCTAGAACTTAATTACTGGTACTGCTTAGCTCCATCCTTTGACGAATTAGAATAAGGGGTGGAATTCTTTGATTTAGTAGCTATAGATCCATGCAGCTAGGGCCTCAGGCTGTGCAGTGTTTGAGTCTTACTAGCACTAGTATCAGTGTTTGACTTCCGGTCATATGAGTTAGAGACCTTAGCTACATAAACAGAACTAGCTACCCTTGATTGCATTCTTACTAGCACACCGGTTTAAGCCTGTGACTCCTTAGGTTGATTCCTACCAGTAGTGGTTTTAGTCTTACACTCCTAAGGGTCAGCATTTAATCAGTAACTCACTGGCTCCATTCCGAGTAGTACTAGTTCAATCCCTAGTTAGTTCAATCCCTAGTTTTATCTTACATACTATATAAAGTATAAGTAGTAAAGTAGGAGGGGAGAAGCCGACTGAGTAGTAAAGTAGGAGTGGAGAAGCCTCATTCAGATATGGATTTCTTCTGAGCTTAACAAAAGCTATTAATCCTCTACTCACCAGGTCAATTCTTAGCTTAGTAGCTTCGATGCACTACTTAAAGCCTGTAACTCCCTTTTTGAAGTCTTTGACAAGTGAGTTGAAGACCAGCTTCATGCCCCTACTGTTCCATTCTTGTTGCCCTTATTTAAGTTGGGTTGCATTCAACAAGCAACTACTAATTTATAGCGTTAGTGAGCTTAAACTTACTAGAGTTCTCTTCTGCACTTCCGTACATATAGCTTAGCTTCCTGGTCTAGATGCTGAGAAGCAGAACTGATTAATTGCCCTTAGTTACAGGTAGTGAGTGGAATTCTTATCTTCCCCATACCTTAACTACCCAGGTCAATTCCAAGATTTAATGGGTTGATTCTTGACCTGATTGGTTGTATTCTTAGTTTCCTACTAGCTCGCCTCTCCCTATTGCTACCTCAACTCTTTGGTAGTGGTTTCAGTCCTGGTTGTTATGAGTTAGTAGCTCAGTAGGTACTTGTTTCAGTCTAAGTTGGTACTGGTTGATTCTTCCTTTCCTAATAGCTCACCTGTGTTAGTAGCTCTGTGACTCCGCCGCTCCATTCTTTGACCTGCCAGCTCCAGTCTGCCGCTCCCTAGGTTGATTCTTGCTAATAGTAGTTTAAGCCTTGCACTTCTTTGTTTCGTTCTTGGACTGCTGGGAGGTCATCTGATCTTAGGGAGGTTAGTTCCGTTCTTGGGTGCTTCTAGGTGCACTTTGCTTCTTGTTGGTACTCGTTTCATTCCTGCTTCCCTAGAACTTAATTACTTGGACTCCTGCTGAGCTTCCTATTCTGATACTTACTACTTTAAGCCCTTAAGTAAATGGAACTAGTACGGATTATAATAAGGGGTTTTCTTCTTCCCTTTTAGTTTCCATTCCTACCCGGTATTCCAATAAGAAGAACTTCCCTAGCTCCCACCTAGCTGAAAAGCCAGTATTTTATGATGATTCCTCTAACTCAACTGGAAACAGGCAAGTAAGAATTGAACTCACAATTAGTAATTAAAGAATGAGTTTACAGAGTAGAGGTTGGCAAGGTAACCATCAAGGTCAGCAGTGAAGTAAGAAGGAGAGTATTTATTTGAAGTTGTACTCATGACAGATATTCTTTTTCATAGCTTCCCTTATTCCTATTTCCTATATCCCTTATTCCTATTTCCTATAGAAAGAGAAAGAGCAAAGTCACAGCAAAGTCACTACGAATCCGGCTGCGTGCCCAGGTCCTATATTCTCTATTTACTACTTGCTTAACTATCAACTCCACTACTTGCTTTAAGAAAAGAGTCTGGTAAGCAATTCCACTATCACTCGAACAGGAGCAGTCCCAAAGGTCTTAAACTCACACTCTAAACTAGCAACTAGCAACTACACTTGACACTTAACCTCGCCAACAGGCAATTCTCCAGGCCAAGCTACAACTAGAGTCGAAAGAGAATCCGGGTTTACTGTCCCCAGGAGTAGGGTTATAGTAATTTGCTTCCACTCAGCAATTGAACTATCATCTGCTTCTTACTGAACTGCTTACCTTGTAGACCCAGCTGGCAACTAAGAAAGTTATGGCTCATCCACTTATCCTCTGTAAACAAATACAGATGCAATTGGACTACTACTACTAGTTTACCCCTAATAACCGACTAGGGGCTTACTCATAACTAGTTCCACTCTTTGACTTGGCAGCTCTATTCTGTGACTCACTTGTTGAAGTCTGCTAGTAGCTAGCAACAGTCCGAGTACCCTGTGTTTCATTCTTAAGTAGCTATAGAAGATGTAGCAGCATAGCGGTAAGTGAGTGAAGAGTTAAGACTCGTTGGCAGTGACCTGAGTTCTGGTAGTTACTAGCATCAGTCTGATTGTTACTTGTTTTTAAGGCTGGTTGCTCTAGATGTCTTGTTCTTGTTGCTAGGTGCCTTAGTCTTGCTACCCTTGCTTGAAGTCTGAAGTATTTAATTCCTAGCCAGGGATAGTGGCGAGTAGTTTAAGTCTGCCTATGCCTAGCATCAGAACTTCATATAAGGCGCACCAATAGCTTCAGTCTTAGCAGCTCTTGTTTAAGCCTCTAACTACCCAACATCAGCCTGTAACGCCTATAAGCACCAGAACTTAATAAGAGGCACTCCTGAGTTTGAGTCTTGCTCTAACCAGTTCGATCTGTCGGGGTAGTAGTGAAGCCTTAGCAGCAGTGGTTTTAGGCTGCCTAGCTCGGGTTTCAGCCTTAGATGCACCGGTTCCGTCCGTTCCTTAAGCTAGTATCACTGGTGGAATTCTTGGACTCGGGTCGGGTTGTTAGTGGTTTCCAAACTTAGGTAAATTCTTTGATTTAGTAGTTTCATTCTTAGTTCTTACCTTCCTAGGTTAGAGCTTAATTCTTATATAGTACTACACCTGCTTGGCCTGTAACTACTGAGTTGAATTCTGATGCAATCAGCCTAGGATTTAGATTTAGACTTGAACTACTTACTTCCTTTCCTACTAGCCTACCTCTGCTCTGGACTAGCTTGCCTACCCGCCAAGTAAGTTAACAAACCTACCCGAGCCTAGTACTGACTAGTTTCATTCCTTATGGTTTCATTCTCCCTGGAATTATAAGTACCGGGGGACTAGCTTCATTCTAACTTCCCTAGCGACATACCCTTACTAGCTACCCACTGGGTTGAGTCTGTTAGTGCACTTAGTAAGTCTTAGATGCACTGGTTGGTGTCTGATCGACTGGTGCCCCTAGTATGGGGAATTGAGGTAAGTGAGTTAAGGCTGGTTAGCACTAGTTTCTGCCCTTATAGTAAGTCGTTGCTAGTTTCAGTCTTCAAGTTAGGTGTTGATGTCTCTTTGTTACTAGCACTGGTTCTAGTTGTTACGGGCTCCATTCTTGGATTGACTGGTTTCAGTCTGAAGTACCAATCCAATGGCAGGGAATCGATACCTTAGCTGTTACTTATGAGTGCAATGACTAGCTACATGCCCATACCTAGCTGCCCATACTAGCTACCCTTAGCTCCATTCTTATACTACTTAGTTCAATTCCGTACTTTGAGTTCACACTACAACTTACTAGAAGGCCCTACTTCTTCAACACCCGGTGAATTCTTTTCTTTACTGGTTTTTGATTCTCACTTTACTAATTGCCAACGACGTTCCCGAACACTGGACTTGGTTCTAACAGCTAGCTCCACTCTCGGTAGCGTTGATTCTGATACTTAATTTACTACTTTTGCCTTAACACCTAAGCATCAGTCCTGTGGGCACTGTATCAGGCTTACTAGGCACCGAATCAGTGTCTTTGCCTCGGGCCCTTATTGTAAGTAGCCTGGTTGTTACTAGCTCCATTCTTAGGCATATTGGTTTGATTCTTGTCCTTACTGGTTCCATTCTTCCACCTGCTAGCTTCAGCAAGTATTTATTGGACTCCTGAGTTTGATCTGTCGGGGTAGTAGTTAAGACTGGATGGCAGTGGTTTGATTCTTTACTTAGTAGTTCAATTCTTTAACTACCCTGTTTAAGCCTGATATTGGTTAGCTTCATTCGGAGCCTACTTAGCTCGATTCCCAATACCACTAGCTTCAGTCCAATACCTAGCAACAGTAGTACCAATAAGTAGTACCAATAAAATACCCAGCAGCAGTGGTTGTAGCCTTAGCAACAGTAGTTAGAGACCTTAGTCAACCAACAGAGAATCAGCAGCACCAGTAGCAGGCTTAGCAGCAGCAGCTCCAGTCTGCCCAGCAACAGCAGTGGAAGTCTTGGAAGCACTGGTTGGAGTCTTAGTAGTAGTAGTTTTAGTCTTTGATGCAGTGGGCCAAGAATGAGTACCTAGGAGCCAAGTCCAAGAAGCAGTGGTCCATTCTCTAACTAACCAACACCAGCCTGTGACTCCCTGTTTTCAGTCTTAGCAGACAGTAGTCGATCCTGTAACTCACTTGTTTGAGTCTGAGCACCACTAGTTGTAGTCTTGTTAGCTGGGGTCGAAGAATTAGTAGGAGTCGTTTTAGACCTTAACTCCCCAGCGACAGTCCTAGCAGTGCCGGTTTAAGACCTTAACTACATAACATCAGGCTTGGAAGCAGTAGTTGTAGCCAGAGTCGAGTTAGAAGAGCCTGAGTCGAGGTCGGCAAGGGAAGCAGTTAGAAGTAGTCCACTGGCTTTGATGCGAGGTATATTATCTAGCCTTTAAGATCCGGCTTTGAAGCTCTAAGTGTAGAATGTACTGTTATTGTTATAGTTGTTGGTGAATCCCGAGTTTAGTCTGAAAGGACAGTTAAGTAAGGAAAGCTGATAAATCACCCTTATATTAAGTTGCCTAGCCAGTAGTAGTAGAGTTAACTCCCAAGTTCCCAAGTGAGAATGAAACCCGTAAGTACTAGAAGCAGTGGCGAAGTCAACTAGAAAGTCAAGCAAGAAGTCAACTATTTAGTATGAATTGAACTGAACTCTTAACTCTGTAGTAAAAGAATGGAACTAGTCACTATTTCTTAAGTCTTCCCCGCAGAGAGATAGAACTGGTGATTCTCTTTCTTACCCGGCCCTGGCCCTTGCTTTAGTTTCTTCTTTTTATACTGCCCTGCCTGGCCTCTCCTTAGTAAACTCCATTCTTTAGTTACGAAGCTAGTATAGTTATCAGAGTAGAAGACCGCTTAGTAGTATAAGGCTATGAAGTAAGAAAGAAACTCGTAAGTGGAAGCCTTAGTTCTCAGAGCCAGAGTAGAGTGAGAAGAGGTCTTATAGTAAGTTGTTCCTTGTCTAGTAGTGGTGACTTAAGAGTACTGTTCTCTTTATAAAGAAAGAAAGGAAAACGGATTCCACTGAGGATGCTTACAGAGCTAGCAATGGGTAAGAAAAAGAATCAATAGCTACATCTCCAACAGCTAGATTGGCTCCAGTACTTCTCCTAATTCGGTTTCTTCTGTTTCTAGTTGGATTCTTTGTATTTATTGTTTCATTACTTGTTAATTACTTGGTGTTTACTGACTTTGTAGGCGAGTTTACTTACTTGGCGGGTAAGGGGGCAAGCTAGTAGTTTCTTTATTTTCTACAGTAGTTAGTTTACTTACCTGTGAAGAAAGAGATTCTATTCTCACGGATAAAGCTAATGCTGGTAGAAACCATAGGATCAGAATGAAGGTAGAAAACGGAGGATCATAATCAAACTAAGAAGTAGGAAAGGCAGAATTCCACTAGGTTGAAAGAGCTCCTGCCATTTTGTAGTTGTTATTACCGCCAAGCAACGACTAACGACTAGTGTTCACTCTGATCTTCTTCTCCTGTATACCACATAGTAGTAGAGAGGGGAGTTTCAGACTGATTAGGGCTTTTGCTTGCCCACTTTGGAGTTTCATTCTTAGTCTAGAGTGAAAGCTTAATAGTACTTAGTCTCGAGTGAAAGCTTAATAGTAAGGCTTTCTTTGTCAGAGTGTAGGGTTCAATTCTTAAGTGGGGTAATTATTGTAAGTCTAGTAGTTGGTGAATACCGATAGGAGTAGCTAGAGTAGAGTTCTTGTTTTACCCTGAAGAAAGTAGTAGTTCTGTTCCTGTACTTGTCTAGTAGTTAGTTTCATCCCTTTTTAGTCTTATCTTAAGTGGACAAGTGGAAGTCCTGGTTTCTTACCAAAGAGTTCAAAGAGCAAGTCTCCTGGTTTCTTACCAAAGAGTTCAAAGAGCCAGAGAAGAACCAGTTCCTGTGCCAGTTGCCAGAGGTATAGAATCAGAGGATTGAGCTAGTGAGGCAAAGCATTTAATCAGTTTTCGGTGAATCCAAGCCTTCAACCACTCCCAGCAAGCCTTAAACAAGTGGGCATCACCTCAAACTCAGGAGTCAAAGCAATTAAGTAAGAAGGAGAGGTGGGCAGACTTACTTAACTGCCTCAAAGTCAGGTAGTTACGGAATGGAGCAAAGGTAGTAAGCCTGAAACAGGGTATAGACTCAGCCAGTAAGCTAGGAATCCCTTATTCTAATTTCTTCAACTACTAAATCAAAGAATGGAACAGTAGCGGGTCTAATAAGAATTGCACTATTAAGTAGAAGCCTTAGAGCCAACTAGCCCTTATTAGAATTCTGCAGTTGGAAAGCAAGGGTAGCCAGCCTTATTAGAATTCGTATCTATTTTCTTATGCTCTTAGAGAACTAAGCCTAGGAATAAGTCATTTTAGAATGAAACAAAGAGGTATAAGCCTTAAAACCGGGGCTAAGAAATCAACTAGTGGTCCGTTATAAGCCTTAAAGCCAGGGCAGTCGCTACTAAGATCAGAAGAAATAGACCTGAAACAAGGTAGTTAAAGAATTAATTGAACTAACCCACTTATTGATAGGCTTTACTTACTTTCTTGAAACACTGCTAACGAGGCTTCAACCACAGCTTCCGAGACTTCAACTACTCCCAACCAGACTTGAGCCAGTGCATCTAGGACTCAAACTAGAGCGAGCAAGAACCAAACACCCAACTACCAGTACTTATAATTTCTGGAAGCACTAACTATAAGTTAAGGGTAGTGAGAATTCCACTAAACCTAAGAAAAGAAACCTATGCCCAATCAGCAATAGAAAACAAACCTATACCCAATCAGCAACAAGACTTAATAAATAAGGGCTTCCTTTCCTGTTTCATCAGTATTTGTTTACTACGGAGAAGTATGGGATCATTAGTTTACTACCCCAACGAGTAGTTTTGTAGTTTCATAAGTAGTTGTAGCCAGAGGTATCGCTCTGGAAAGAAGAAAGCTGATTAATCACCCTTATATTAAGTTTGTTAGTTAGTAGTTAGAATACCCATGTTTCTGTTTCCCCAGCAGAGTAGAGTAGCGGGTTGACTTTTTCACTCATTACTACTTATAGCACCAGCCTCACTACTACTTACTGAGTTTAGCTCCCGAAAACTGTTAGTCTTCCTTCAGTTGACAAGTGGTGGTCTGGTTTCACTTCTTATTTAGGGCTTTGTTGTATTAGTTGACCAGTAGTAGTCAAGTTAAGGTTCTTGCCCTTAAGTTCATGTACTAGGACAGCAACTAGGGAAACCCCTTTTTAGTCGTGCTTACACTCATCAGCCCTTATTATAATCCAAAGAATAGAACTACTACTATCAAGACTTAAGCCAAGTGCTACTATCCTGCCGATCAGCAGTCAAAGAATCAAACGAGTGAGTTATAGGCTTCGGTGAGCTAGTCGTGGAGCTAAGGTCTCTAACCACTGTTGCTAAGGCTTCACTCAGTACTGCTCGGAATGCTGCTATGTCAACCACTTATTATAATTCCTTCAACCACTGCTGCTAAGGCTTCAACTCAGGTGTTACCGGCTGATACTGGGTAGTGGTTAGGCTTGAACCAGTGTTGTTAGGAATGGAGCTACTGTCGCTCAGGCTTAAAGTAGTGCTTCTAAGAGTGAGAGAATGAAATCACTAACTACAAGACTTAAACTAAAGACAACAGACTAAGACTTAAACAAGTGGGTCACAGAAAGGAGCTAACCAATCCGAGCCTGATACCAGTGCTGGGCAGAACGGAACTACTACTATCAAAACTCAAACAAGGGATCGGCAGGCTAAGAGTGGAGCCGGGCAGCAAGTTAGTAAGTTCATCCCCGCAAACCAGACCAATTACTATCACCTCACCTAAAAACCAGCAAGTAATAATTGAACTCATCAAACAGAGACTCAAACTAGCTACTATCAGAACGAAACCACTGATACAAAGAGTGGAGCTAGAAACTATCAACTACTGGAAAAGAATAGAGCTAGTACATAAGGTAGAGTAAGCCACTATTTATGAAGTCTTCCCCGCACTGAGTTACTAGGATACCACCGATTACCCGATAGAAGTCACTTTCCACTGATTCCCAGCTTCTAGGGTAGTAGATCAGAATTAGCTCATAAGTAGCAGAACGAAACTAGCGTGTAAAGGAACGGGACTGCGAATTGAACTAACTAAACTAAGACTGAAACACAGCTGTCAAAGAATGGATAGGAAGAAACCTAACAACAAGGAACGAAACCAGTGGTAACAAGACCTGAAGCTGGGTAGTTGTTAGCATACCACTGATTCCCTGTATTCCTACTGATTCCCTGTCTTTTAGTTGGTACTTAAGAACGAACCCAGGTAGCCAAAGAATGCATATGGTTACCACTATGCCGCTTCTAGTACTAAGATCAGAATTCCACCGGGGAGTGAAAGAGTGGACAAGGGGAGTAGGAAGTAAGAATACAACTACCAACTACCAGAACCAGTGCTATAGCTACTAACAAACAGAGTGAACCCGGGTAGACTCGGTCTTCAACAATCAAGCCCTTAAGTAATTGAAGGAATAATTGAACTAATCCCTAGGAATAAGGAATTGAAGAACGGAACAGTGCGCCCTAGTAGCTGGTATGCCTACCTTCCACCCCTTCTAATAATTAGACTCGGATAAGATACAAACCCCTTATTCTAATTCGTAAAAGTAGTAAAGTGAGACTGAAATCAGTAACAACCAGTAAGTATCAGTAAGCAGTAAGTGTAAAGGAAAGAATTGAACTATTAAGTAGAAGCCTAAGAATGAACCCCAAGTAGGAGTAGGTAAGAATGGAACTGCTGCTAACCAGACTTCACTAACTTACCACAATTCCCCCATTGTATAGGAATAGTCTCATACTAAGATAAGAATTCCACTCAACCCCTTATTCTAACTTCTAGTAATTGGCTAGTCCAGTCAATAAGAATGGAACGCGGGCCCCTTTTTGTAAGTTGTGGTCAAGGGGTGAACTCAAAGCTAAGAGCCAAGCAACGAGGCAAGTCACTACTAATGTGTAGCGCGGTAGGAGCTAAAAGGGCGGTAGCGAGTGAAACACATGCGCTAAAGAAAGGGCTACTCTTGTCCATCATCTGTTCGATCTGGATCAGCAATTCAATCAGTGGTTGTCGACTCGAATGGACTGTTTTTGTAGTTCTAATTAGGTATCCAGTAGCCAGCGGTGAATCTTGAATTCCATGATTTCTTTCGAAACTTCCAGTATGGGTCGGGTGTTACGAATAATAATAAATAAGGTAGTTTTCGAGTTGACCGCTAACGGAGTTCTTTGTGTAAAGTGTAGTCTTTAAGTGAGCTACATATGCATAAGTAAAATATAGATCTTCAGCAAGGAAAGTTGGCAATCCGTCTTCTTATACAAAAAGAGATGAATGGAATTTCTGTAGAAAGAGCAGGTGAGTCAGCAGTTAGAGAATTTGGATCCTAAGTCGGGATGAGTATCTTTCTGCTTTGCAATGAAAGTCTATCGGAACAGGCAAGCAAATAAGATCCAAAGTGGAGGTGTTGTGCGTTGGATAAGTCTGGTAATAAGAATCATAGGATTGATCTGCGCGTAAAGTATCCGGTCAGGTGTATAGTTGAGTAGAAAGTAAAGTCTCTGGGTATTCATCGGCGAAAGGAGTTGTTGCCCGTTCCAGTGCTAGTTGCATCCTATAGCAAGTCAGTCGCAAGTGGGAAATTACTAGTGCATTAAGATCTTAAGCTTGAGAATAAGTTGTAGCTGTATACAATCAGTAAGCAGCAATCGGTTATTCCAGTGAATCAATCAGTTCAGGTGCAAGAAAGTTCTCATCTCATGGAATTCATTTCCGAATCTGTCTTTTTTGGAATTTGAATCTATGTTTTCCCTAGGTTGATGCAACAAATACTGAATTTCCATCTCTCGTCTCTTTCTCCCATTAGCGCAACCCGACCCGAACTCTGCTACCCTTACACATCAAGTAAGGTTAAGCCTTAGTAATGACTAAATCCAGACCCCTACCTCTATCTATCAACTCTACTTTCTTTCTTAACCAACAACACTCGAACCTCCCGAAGACTATGAAACTACTCGTATACATGCTCCAAAGAAGCTCTTAACTACTCTACTACTTAGACCTATTAGTACTAGACACTGTCAACAATAGCTTCATTCTGACTTGCTTGTCTCTTAGTGGCTTGTCTGTTTCCAGTTTCTTTCTTATACCAGGTGTGGTTAGTTACCCAACATCCATGAGACCCCTCTTACTCACTTGAATTCTTCCTTTCTCTAGTTTCATTCTTTTCGCGGTGACTGATGTGACTTATTTCGGTGTTAGAGAAGTCAAGTTGGTTCCTGTTTTCAGGGGTAATAGCTGGAATAAGTGAGTTTGAGTTCTTATATACTATCTATGTGAGTTCAATGATTTGCAACAAGCTGTTTCGCAAGAGCAAGCCCCGAGCGAGAGTCACCCTAAGCATCCCGAACTATAAGGAAGGAAGCAAGCAGCTTGAATATAAGTACAGGCAAGCAACATAGCCCTGTAACCTCTATCTACCGACTCGGGAAAGCAAGACAAGCCCTCACGCCAACACACCTTACCTTACTTTCTCACTTCCTAGCTCTACTGCCTAGCAACTGTTTTATTGGAAAGCCAGGTTAGAGTTTCAGAGAAGCTATTCAAGGAGTTGGAAAGTCTGACTTCAGTGATAGTAGTAAGTATGAATTGCCCTTCTAGCCAGATTCATAATCTGCCCTTCTAGTAAGTTGGGAAGCTGTTAAGTAAGGGATATGACCAGAAACCTGATATGACCTATTTAAAGTACTAAGATAAGAATTCCATTCTACAGACATAGAATGAAACTGGGTAGTAAAAGAATGCAACTTGCTCAAGTTAGAATGAAGTTATAGGAGCCGATCTCTTAATGACTATAACGGATTATAATAAGGGTGAAATTCTCCCTTTCGAGTTCAATTCTTCCTTCTTGAGAAACTATTCCATTCCTACTTTCCTACTTGCCCACTTGAGAGTGGATTTCTGTCTTTCTTATGAGACCACGAAGGCTAGTACCTCTGCTTTAGTGTCATTATGAGTAGTACTAGTTCCACTCTTTGACTTATGAGTTCATTTCACCCGACTTAATATAAGGGCGGCTCCCGAGCACATAGCAAGTCGACAGATAAAGATCTGATTTTGGGGGGGCCTGTACTTGACTCTGCTACTTCTTATGGAGGCCTCGCCTCTTGCAACAAATACGGATTCAACAACGAGACTACTTGCCGGTTTTCCTCTTACGTTTGATACCTTCCTTCTTACTTGCTGAATGAGGCTTCTCTCATATACCTATGGCTACTATTAAAAGAATTAGGCTCCTCTCCTCTACCTCTGTAAACTATAGTAGTTATTGCTCTTGACTACTATACTACACCTGGTAAGGAATCGGGATGAAACTAACTACTACTGATGAAACTGGGATTCCACTCGGAGAATTTAGACCCTGACTTACTAGTTGCCAACTGCTTGTGAAATTCTTGATTCTTATATTCTGTGCTACTTTCTATGACAATTGAACTACCCTTTCTTTCCTTCCCGCAACACCTCAACTTACAATAAGGTAATTACTTAATAGAAGGGTTGACTCTTCAACTTACTAAAAGAGCAGCTCTAAACTGTGGGCAATGGAAGTAAGTTCACCAGGCGAGTAACTACTAACGTTACGACCAAGCAACGACGCGCCAAGTCACTACTAAGAGTGCCTTGTTGAAAGTAGTTGACTATTTCTTCTTATCGCTATTTCGCTGTTTAGAGTAGCTAGTGGAATGATTACTTATTAGTTTCGAACGGAGGGTAGGCAAGAAGGGGAGTTCGGTGAAAGTAGGGAAGAAGTGTTAGTTGCCAGAGGAGAGGCCCGGAAGCTAAGCTAATGGTACGGGCCAAGCAACTACTAATGTTGCGCAACAAGTAACTACTAATGACCGCCAAGTCACTACTAATGTGATGCGGCAGGGAGCTTAGGCGCAAGACGTTGGGCGGTAGCAACAATAATAGCTATTACTAATGAGAACCAAGTCCTGTTTTCGGCGTTAGCAACACTAACAGTTATTACGGCCAAGCAACTACTAATGTTGCGCGGCAGCAACAATAGCATGTTATAACAAGTTATAACAATTCCTTTCTCAATAGATGCTTTCTGGAGCTTAAACTGTGTTCGAGAGCTATTGAGTTTAAGACTGATGCCAGGGAGTTAAAGAACGAAACCAAATACCACCGAATCGAGTGAAAGGATGGAACCAGGTAGTTTAGGTAAGCAAGTAGGAAAGGAAGAAATAAACTAATAAAGTAAGAGACAAACTCATAAGGTCGAATTACATAATTTCCTTCCGTAGTAACAGAATGAATCTAGTAGTAAGCATCCAGTAGTAGTCCAAGTAGTAGTCAGTCTTGTTTCATCTGTAGTAGTTGCCCTAGATTGAAGTTGGGTTAGACCCTATATTAAGTTGGTACCTGTTCTGGTTCTTGTTTTATCCCAGTAGTAGTAGTTCTTGAACAGTGGAGAAGCAGACCGGTAGTAGTAGTAGCAAATTACTAGAAGTCCCTATCGAGTGATAGTGGAATCCCCTGCTCCTGTTCTAAAGTGAGCAACTGCTTGAGTTATAGTTCTTGTGCTCTAGTTTAAGTGTGTAGTTGTGAGTTCCCCTTATATTAAGTCATAGTAAGTTGCAATAACTGTTGTAGTTTACACCTAAGCAGCCTTCTCTATTACTTAAATCCGCATCTAGTATATTAGTAACCTTAGTTACATTAGCTACCACCGATTGCCAGAAGGAAGGGAGTAGTTATGAGTAAGTAATAAGTAGTAAGTCGCTAGTAACTAGTGTTGAGTAAGCCCTAAGCTCAAAGGTAAGAATGAAACTAACTAGTTGAAGAAAGAAACCGGAGCTATAGTACCTAAACCCCAGTACTTATAATTCTAGCGGTCTTAAACCAGTCAATCAAAGAATAGAGCTAAGGAGTGAGAGAATGGAGCTCACCAATCATAGAATCCAACAACCACCACAAATAAGCGTTCAAGCCTGAAAGTAAGGGTAGTGGTCTCTGGTTCTTGCCCAAGTCATGTGTTCGGGAGCATAAGTAGTCAAAGCATAGATAGGGAGTGCACCGAGTAGGAATGAAACTCACTCGTCAATAGCCCTTATTGTAAGTTTGCAAGTAGTATACGCTTGGCGCTATGTGTTTGGGGGAGACAATAGGACAGGTTAAAGCACTGGAAGGATAGAAAGCAGACACAAGTAAAGTAGTAGTAAAGTGGAATAAGTAGTAGTTAGTGGAATAACTAGTGGAATGTAGTCCAGCTCTGGTTCTGGTTAGAGTAGACGAACGAGTGGAATCCGCAATTCAAATAAGGGGTGGAAGTAGGCTTTAACACCAGATAGAGAGTGACTTGGCCCATAGGGAGAGTCTGATAGTCTTGTTTCGGGTGTTGATGCTTACGCTCTAGTCAAGTTGCTAGGGTAGTTAATGAAGTGACAAGGGTCGTTTTTGAATGCTGATTAATCACCCTTATATTAAGTCGCAGGGCTTGTGGAATTACTTTACTACTTAGGTCAATTCCGCACTTAACTCATGAGCCGGAGGTATAGATAGAAGAGAAGCCTGAGTTCCAAGAGTTTGATTAAGTTGGTATCGGATAAGAGCTTTCTTAAGTTGGGCTCAAGGCTAAAGGGATCGAATGGAACTGAGTTGGCAAGTAGACAACCACTCCCTTATTAGAAGTAGGTGAGCTTGAGAAAGATCTTCTTATTTAAAGAGAAAGTTTCGATAGAGGTGAGCTAGCCCTTATGAGTAATGCGTACGGCGATAAGAATTCCACCCATAAGTCCAAGAATGAAGAAACGTCGTACAGGGAAACAGAATCAGGATGAGTTTACAGAGCCAGAGTATAGGTGTAGTGGAGTGAAAGAGTGAGTCTACTTCCTGCCAGCTTGCCCACTGACTATGTGCTCGGGAGCAACCACTTTCTGAGTTTACTGAGCCAGATAGGAGCCTTTTTCGGGTATCAAAGAAATTCGAAAAACCATCAAATAAAAGAAATGAGAAATATGAAAAAAAGTAGAAAACGACTTCCTTTTTTCTAGACTTTCTCTCTACTAGTTAGGAAGGGAAATTGATAGGAGAATTGAATATAGGAGAACGGATTGAGATCTTCTCTTTCTATAGGATATAGGATTCCACAGAGGTTAGCAAGTAGGAGAAAGAAAGTGGGTCCACCAAGAATGGAGCTAGTGAGTGTAAGCATTTAATCAGTTGCTGGGTAGTTGCAAAATGAAGCTGGGTAGGCTCGGAATTGACCTCACTCGGGTAGGCTTTTTTCATTCCACTATTAGGCTCGGGTGCTAAGGTAAGGATCAAGATCGGGTGCTAAGGTAAGATCTTCAGCCGGGTGCTCAATTGTAAGTCTACAACTAGAAGGAAGTAACTCGGAGTTATTAGTAAGCCCACAGAAACTAGAAGGAAGTAACTCGGAGTTACCAGTTATTATAAGTTCCGGTTATTATAAGTTCTGGCAGTTAAGAAATCAGAATTGTGGTAAGTGAGATAAGAATAAGAATAGAGCTAACCAATTGAAGAATGGAACTAACCCCCAGGAATTAGGAATGAGGAATAGGGAATGGAGCTAAGCAGTCTAAGAGTGAGCCTAGAGCGGGCAAGAATGCAGCTAAGGAGTCTCTCGCTCGCCCATATTAGTAAAGGCAACATTAGTAATTGCTTGGTGCCTGATGTGGTGCATCGCATAGGATAGAATCAAGACTTATACCGCGGGGGCAACCCTTATTAGAATTTCTGATGCTAAGGTTAGTAAGCCTTCAATTACTCACTACCATAACCAAACACCTAACTTAAAGCCTTCAACCATAAAGTAGTAGCTTGCCCCTGTTACTGTTGGAGTGAGAGAAGAAGACAGAGGTCAGTATTAGACTCAGGTGTTAAAGTAGGGAACTACCTATAGCCTGTAAGAATTAGACTCAGGTGTTTCAGAAGTAGATGAGATTCCGGTTCCTGTTCGAAAGTATGGTGAGAAGAGGTAGGCTTGGGAAGCTATTCAATTTGAGTTCTTGCCCCAACCAGTAGTAGTTTTCTTCTTTGTACTTACGCCCGTGAGCCTATCCTGTCCGAGTTACTATAGTCTTCATCCCGAACTTCTTAATTGGCCCTTAAGTTAATGGTGTGAGTTGAATCTGTCTTTGTAGCTATACTTACTGATTGAACTAAGGAGGGATAGACTTACACAAGTGCATCTAAGACACCAACTAGTGCTAGGCAGAATGAAACAGTGAGATAGGAATTTACCCAGGTAGTTACAGAACACAACTCTGGAGTCCAAGACTTAAACCACTGCAAACCAGTCTTAACTCCTTTTCTAACCAACAAAGACTCCAACCACTACTATCAAGACTTAAACAAAGGAATTACAGCCTGAAAGCAAAACAAGAACAAGACAGCTAACAACCAGAATAAACCTAGCAACGAGCGGACTCAAAGCAGTGTGGATCCAAGCCTGAAAACAAAGGTACCATGAACTTAAGGGCTGAAAGCAGGGGTAGCAAGTATGGTCTGCTTGATGGGGTGCTCGGAATGGAGCTAACTAGACTCAGAATGGAAGTAGTGAGTTTCAGAATCAACTAAGAGGGGAGCTAGCCCAGTCCTGTGTGAGCCCTTTTAGACCCTTACTAGCTCTTATCATCGGGCCAATACCAATAAACTACTAGCAACGGAACAAGTAATGTAGTACTTTTCTGAGTGAGAAGCTAGTCCTGTATATGCCCTTCTTAAAGTAGTAATCAAAGTAGTAGTCCAAGTAGTAGTAGAGTAGTAAAGAGCAAGAGGAGAGTGTGAGTTGAAGACCAGAGAACATTAGTATATATACCTCGGAGAGGAAGACTGGTTAGTATCATATTCAGAATTGAACCCAGCTAGTTGTAAATCAGTATTAGCTGAAATCGGGCCCTTAGAGTAAGTCGGGGAGTGAAATCAGTAGTATTATATGAGATAGCATCAAGGGGAGCTATAGTTTCAAGTAAGAATGAAGTTATAGGAGCCTCATTCAACAAGTCCGAATGCAACTGAGTAAGGAAAGTGAGAGTGAAACAAGCATGACTTGAAACAAGCATCTAGTACATAAGGTATTAATTCTACGATAAGAAGGAAGACCTATGGAATTAGTTGACTCCCTTGTTGAGTCTTCGTCCTGTGTTCGCTAAGTCAGTCAAAGAATTGAGCTCCCTCGACAGCCTCTGCTTACCTAGCTTGCCTACTTGCTCTGTGTTTTAAGAATTCAGACAGTTGTTATCAAGTCTTAGTTCCGAGTTTGCTTCTTCCCTGGTTTTATCAGTTAGGCTTAGGGTAGTTGGTCTTAGTCCTCGCCGGTGTTAGTATGAGGAGGATCAGATTCAGTGCTTTTGTTAAACTAAGAAGAAATCCAACTCCTCGAGTGTCTTGGCAGTTGACCTTATATTAAGTCGGTGGATGAGAAAGCTGCCCCTTATTGTAATTCGTTAATATAAGAATGAAACTCTAACCTAGGAAGGTAGGGTTACAGAATGAAACTCTCATAAGTCGCAGAATCAAGCTAGTGAGGAAACAGGCAAGACTTAAAGCAGTAACAAGTAGACTCCATCCACCAGAAGATCAGCAAGAACCAAACACCTACTCGCATGAACTTAAGGGCTGAAAGCAGTGCTAGCCAGACCAATTACTAGAAGCACCTAACAATAAGGCTGGTGAGCTACTAAACTCAGAAGAAAACTCATAAATCCAATACTTAAACTCACTTACCACAATGCCCCTCTTCCCGCTTATTCTTATCTTAGTTACCGATGGATCCGAGTATTTATAAGTAGCAAGTGCCAGAACTTATTAATTGTTGGATCCGAGCCTGTTGCAAGTGGGTATAAGCCTTGTTTAACTAACTTATAGAATTGAACTAGTCAGTATAAGGCTATGAAGCAGGAATGAACCTAAGCTGTCAAAAGGATCCGATCCGGGTGAAGGTAAGAATCAATTCCATGCCTAGAAGCGAGAATATCCGTTTTATGAGTAGCTGGGCCCTAGCTTCCCGCCCTGGTGAAGTCTAGTAGTGGCCTTGCTGGTTCGAGTTCTAGTCTTCATCCCTTGTGCCTTATTAGAATCCGCCAGAGGTAGAGTTTTAAGGGGAGTTTCGTTTAAAGTGAGAATTAGCTCCTATAGTCCAAGGATGAAACCGGGGAGTCAAAGAAGTGGAAGGGTTACTACTTCGGTAAGAATGCAACTCTGGAGTCACGGAATCAGATAGCTCACCCAGAGGCACAGAATGGAACGAGTGCATCTAAGCCTGAAACAAGTGAGTAACAGCCTGATCTTACTCTTAAAGGTATAAGAATTTGTTCTAGTATGCCAAAACCCTATCATAAAGAAAAGGTGCTTCAAGCCTACAGATAACTGGAATGAAAGAGGAGTGAATGACTTAGTAGTGAAAGAGGAAAGAGAGAGTTTACTCATTATAAAGAGAATTCAACCAAGTAGCTAAGTGGAAGGCTAAGAATGAAACTTAGTAGTTCAAGAATCCAACTAAGTGGACTCAGAGTAGCTAGCCTCTTATTAGAATTCGTATCTATTTTCTGATTCCCTGTATTCCCTATTTATTAAGTCTTGCCTTCATCTAGGGCAACTCAGTAGCTAAGGTCTTCAACCAGTGAATCAAGGGCTTAAAACGGGCAGCTAAGGTATCTAACCACAACCAGTGCATCCAAATCTAAGACTGAAAACACTCCTAACCAGACTGGTATGTGCCCCTACTATTTAGAAACAAGGCAAGAAGGGAATGGAATGGAATAAATTATACTACTTAGCAACTCTTAACTGTAAGGGCTATCCGAACTCTAGTCGATCTCTCTGAACACAAACTTACTAGAAAGCGCTCGAGATTAAGTGTCGAAGGAAAGTCTCTCGTTGTTGGCAAAGGTTAACCTGCTACAACTTAATAAGCTGCGGTTTCAAGATGTTACTTAGTTGGAAAGAAGTATTTGTAGTAGTCCTGTTTAAAAAGAGCCGAGTGAAGTTTCATGCCGAGTTTAAGACCGGGTAGTAGTAGGAGTTTTGCCTAGTAGTGGATTGGCTCCTCTGTTCTCAAGTAGGGTTATGACCCATAGTTTCATCTCTATCCCTAGGTTAGTATGAAGTTTCTAAGTCAAGTAGTAGCTATAGTATTGGATTGACTTTTGGAATTACTAGTTTTCTTCCAGAGGGTAGGCTTGGTAAGCTATGATGGTTATTGCCCCAACTGGTAGTATATTAGTCTAAAGGCCGGGTCGGGTAGGGAGAAGATAGTCATTAATAAGAGAGGTGGACAAGGTAGGTAATAAATAGAGTGAAGAGTCACTTGGCCCTGTTACTTGCCCGTATATAAAAGCTACTTTCTATGAGTTTGGGAGTTAGGTTAGTTGCCCCTTAGATTAAGTCCGTAGGCGTAGTGGTTCAGTTGCATCTCTGTATTGGTTTACTCGGGTAGATGAGCAACCACTTTATGAGTAGCCAGCAGGGTCTACAAGGGAAGGTCCAAATCTGAATCATGAGCTAGGTATTCTAGTTGACAGCTGCTTGGCTTGTGGAATGACTTGTTTACTGACTTGGGGGTGGGGGGATAGTTGTTTCATTCAGTAGTTGTTAGTTGACATAGGAGAGCCCTTATTAGTAATGGAGGAAGAATTTCACTTGGTCGTTAAAGCCTGAAAGCAGGGGTACTAAGCCTTAAAGCCTTGTAAGTTAAGGGGTAGTAGCTCGGCAGTTTACAGAGGTAGAGTAGACAGATTGGAAGCAAGTAAGAATTAAGGTAGAAAACGAGAGAAAAGAACCTGAGTGAAAAGAGCATATAAGTTGAAGTCGAGTTCAAAGAACCAGAGTGAAAAGAGCTTTATTAAGTTCGAAATAAGGACTCGCCAAGACACGGATAGCCAAGCAACGGGATGAGCAACTACGTTCAAGAATGAAACAGTGATGCAAGGAATCAGAATTGAAGAAGCTCAGAAAAGTAAGTATCAGTAACAAGACAGTTAAAGAACTAAACCGGGTGAGCTAGTAGTGTAAAAAGGGCCAAGCAACTATTCTAATACCCTAATTGCTCTATAATATTCATTCAATGTGCTAGATCTATCCCTCTTACTTAAAGAACAGAGCTTCCCACGCCCTAACCTTACTTTATAACCTTACCTACCCTGCAGCCAACTAATCAAGTGATGGCTCTCATCTCATCAAACTCTAGCTGTAGTGGTGATTAAGTAGTAACATTAAACAAGCAACGATGCAACGGCTTCTGCCTTCCCCGAATACTAGTGGAATCTTTGCTTTGCGCTGTTCATAGGTATAGATATGAGATTATTGCACTCAATGAAATGATTTGATTAAAGAAATCTGTTATTGAAAGCTATGCTATGGGTGGTAACTGCCTTCTATATAATGTCTTGACTTATTCATTCCATTCTCTTTATTCAGTTTATCGAGTTATTTAGCGTTCGTCAGGAGAGTTAGCGAGTGCTTTTTTCGTCTATGTTCTTGTGTTGGCGACGAAAGCAACATAATAAGCAGTTCCATTAGAAGCTGCCCGTTCAAAGGTCCCTCGTTCATACGATTTCCAGTTCTGTTCGACTTCCACTTTCATCATAAATATAAGCTCTTTTATCAAGCCCACTATGCGATTAAGCAGTGCGGGTATAAGGGTTTCATTAGAAAGGAATAGGTGGTGTAACACTAAGTATTTTCATTGAATACTTGTTCCCCAGTGCGATACGGCTTTTTGGCCCTGCCGGCGTACTGGATTATTGCCTATAAAGCTTCAAGAATGGAAGATTGAGTCACAGGCCCGCTGCTTGTTTCGTTTCATCTAGTGTAATTCAAATGGAATACATGTAAACAAACTCTCTCTCTTATTGCCAGGTGCAAGAGATAGCTAAATTCAATGTTAGATGCGCTATGCTATATGCGTACCCTTATTAGTAGTTTCTAGTTGCTTGCTCTGGTTAAATGCATTTTTTGACCTATTCCACATTCTGGTTGCTTATTGAACTTATTTGTTTTGTTTGTTTGTTCCCCCAACTATAGAATGGAATCGAGTGCACTCATTCTTTTACTTACGGCTACTCACTCAACCTTTAGTGTCAACGCTACCTGATATAGCTCCTGCTGATTCTGTCATCCTCAAAAAAGTGCTATCCCATTTCCCACTTGGCTATCAACAAGGGAATTTCACTGAGTACCTGGATGCAAGGGCCATTAATCAGTTCGCCAACAACTATACTTGCACTCTTAATTCTTTGCCAGTAGTTGAGAGTTGAGAGTGGAATGATTTTATACAGTAGTTAGTTGACTTACCGGTAGTGCACTAAAGAAAGGAATTGGAACACTTTGTAGCCAGAGCCAGAGGATAGAGATTAGCTAGTTGAAAGAGGAGAGGTAGTTTCGGGTGTTGGCTAAAGTAAGGGTAGTCAGACTGATGCTAGTGGTATGGATTCTCTGTATTGGAATTGGCAATTAATCAGTAGCTAGTGCTGCTGGGTATCGATTCCCTGCCATTGGATTGGTACTTAAGACTTAAGCTATGTAGTTGCAGAATTAAGCTAGGCACACTCAGAATGAGCTAAGGTAGGCTCGGAATGAACCGAGTAAGGGAAAGAATGAAACTGTCTTTGTAGCGAGAGGATAGAGGTTCCGGTGTCGGCTTGGTAAGCTATGAAAGAAAGTATGGTTCTTGGTAGTGGAGTAGTGGAATCTGGTTTCCTTAATAATAAGAGAGATTGAGTGTTGAAATTATCTACTATTTTTCTCCTCTAAACTATTAGTGAAAAGGTATCGAAAAATTGAGTAGAACAGCCCTGCCGCGTAACATTAGTAGTTACTTGGCTCTTCTAGTTTTTTTGTGATTTATAATTGATTGTTTTTCCAAGGTAAGATAGAATCCAATCCGGTAACACTTCGTTCTGAATTGAGAGAAAGAGCAACCAAGCAGACAGAATAGTAAGTATAAGCAAGCAGAACTCTTAAGTCGGAGTGAGTTCATCTAGTAGCAACAGTAGTAGTTAGTTCCAAAGTCAACTATGTCTCAAGCCGAGAATGGAGCTAACCGATCAAAGAAGAAAACTCATATGATTCAGAGCCAAGCAACACCCGAAACAAGACTTAAAGCAGTGCCAACGAGCCTGATAGCACTAACAACAGGACTTCAACCAAGTACCACTTAGAATGCAGCTAATGATGGAAGGAATGTAGCTAGTGAAACTAAGAATGTCCCTAAAAGGCTTTCAGCACCTTTACTTAATTTCCGAACAGTGCCCACCATTCACTTAAGGGCTGTGCTCCCAGTACTTATAATTCCTGCCAGAACTAGGTACTTAACAACAAACAGGACTTCAGCCACTGCATCTCAGGCTGAAAGCAGGGAGTCAGAGAATGGAGCTATAACTAAGCAAAGAATGGAACCAAGTCATTTAAGAATGCAACTGAGTAGTCAAAGACTGAAAGCGAGGAGTCTTCTAAGCTCGCTACCGCGCAACATTAGTAGTTGCTTGTTGAGTAGAGCTAACCAATATAAGACTTATACCAGTGCTAGGTAGACTGCTGCGTGCCCATACTATTCCCTTACTTACCTCAATTATAATAAAGTTCCCAGTGCCCAGAGGTACTAGATCAGAATAAAAACAGTCAATCTTAGAATCAAACTAAGTAGTATCGGAACCAAACCCAGGAGTGCAAGCCCGATGCTAGGTATACTCGGACTTAACCTACTACTAGAAAGACTTAACCCGGGAATGAGCTAAGTAGGCTCAGAATCAAACCCATGAGTTACAGAATACACCTAAGCAGTATCGGAATCAACCCAGTGAGACAGAGGCTTCAACCCGACTTAATCTAAGGGCAACCAAGAATCGAACAAGAGGGGTTCGGTATCAGAATACAACTACTAACTAGCAGTTTTCACTCACTGACTCAAACTCAGGAGTGGTAGTTACAGGCTCTAGCTCCTGGTGCCGCTTCTAGTACTAAGATAAGAATCAAATAGTCACAGCATCAGGATGAAACCAGGAAGTGAAAGGCTCTCCAACCCTAGGCAAAGACTTCAACAAGGTAGCTAAAGAACCAAAGAAGTACCACCGAGAATGTAGCTAGGTAGTTAAGGTCTAGAACCAGTACGAGAATAGAGCTAACGAGCCCCTATATTAAGTTCTGGCCGGTCCAGAAAGTCACTCCTGCCGCTACTAATAGGGACTTACTTTGCTCATTTAGTAGCAATAGGTGTCGTAGATGAGATTCCAGTTCCAGCCCTTAAGTAAATGGTGAAAGAATCCAACAAGTAAGTATAAGCCTGCTACTGTTGCTACTAAAAGACTGATCCGGTGTCCTAGGTATGTAGCTAGTAGGGGTAAGGCTGAAACAAGTACTACTCGGAGTTGAGCGAGGGAGGGATAGCATGCAGCTGACCAATACAAGAATGGAGCCAGTGCTTCTAAGGCTTTAACCAGTTAGTCAAGGAATGGATAGCTGGCAGGGGAAATCGGAATTGAACCTGTGTAGATAGGGGAAATAAGAATAGAACAGTGCCCTAACAGTCTTTGTTGACATAGTTAGATGAGCAATAACTTTATTTGTTGATAGGGGTATCGATTCTAAGCCGGGCATACCACACTGGACTGGTTAAGATCCTTTACTGAGTGAACCTACTGGTGCAGATCCTTTCCGGAGTTAACCTGTATCCGCCCCGAAACTAGTAGTAGTGTAGTCATTGTAAGTTGTTGAAATAGAAAGAAAAGAAGTATTTGTTGAAACAAGCCCTACCCCTAGTATAGGAATGAAACAAGTAAGTAAAGGAATAGAGCGTCGTCGGAGGGTGGGAATTACTGACTTAGTTGACAGCTTTAAGTTGAATACCGAGTTTAAGCCTAAGTTAAGTACCATACTATTTCTACACTTGCGTTGAAAAAACACGGGAAAACGGAAAAAGCTCATCCAAAATGGGTGATCTATTAGGCAAAACAGGGTCGCTACCAAAAAACACGGGAAAACGTAAAAAAGAAGTCATTTCGGATTCTCTATTAAGGGGCCAAGCAACGACTAATGTTGCGCGGCAGGAGCTCTAGACTTCGCTATCAAAAAACACGGGAAAACGCAAAAAGATCAGAGAAATGGAACCCCTTAGGAGGGAAACCCAGGTTGCTACCAAAAAACACGGGAATTGGTGAACTTGACTCAGATACTTGTTCGGTGCTTGTGTTTGGATTGAACCCTGCTGGCTCTGCTCTGCTGGGCGAGTAGAATGACTTGTTTACTTACTTCTTAGTCGCGGGTAGTTCACTCACTTTGTTTACTTACTTTGCGGGTAGGTTTATTGAACTCATAGGGTAGGGTTAAAGAATTTACCTCAGTAGTCAACCGGGGAGTTTAGAGTTGTAAGTGGAAGGCTAAGAATGAAACCCATGAGTCGAAGAGTGAACTAGCCCACAACAGGGATAGAATGAAACAGCTACTACTAAGACTTCAGCTAGGTAGTGATAGAACCAAACACTGCATTCCAGACCTGATAATACTGATGAGTTACAGGCTTGACTCCCATCCCCCCTACTTAAGAATGAAACCGGGCAGCTCGGGTCTCTAACTACTACCATCAAGACTCAAACTCAGGGTAGCAAGATGGGCAATTAATCAGTTGCTAGCTAGGGATAGAATTGAGCTCATCAGTATCAGAATGCACCTCACTCGTTCAAGCCTGAAGGTGAGCTACTGGGTATATAGTAAGGGTAGCTAGTATGGGTAGCGATTCCCCGCATTGGTATTAATTCTCCGAGGTACACCTATAACTCCTATTGGTATTAATTCTCCGCATCTAGTAACTACTCATTGGTATTAATTCTCCGATGCTATAGTTAAGGTATTAATTCTCCGATGTCTATTACGACTATTGGTAGTTAGGTATTAATTCTCCGAGGTACACCTATAACTACTATGGGTATTAATTCTCCGATGCCACTATTGGTATCAAGGTATTAATTCTCCTCTCGTTATGGAGTGATACAGAATTGAACTAAGTAGACTCAGGCTTAACCCAGTGAATCCCCAAGACTGAAACAAGTGAGTGAAAGAATGAGACCGAGTAGACTCTCAGCCTGAAAGCGCTAACAACAAGACTGGAACTAAGAGGTGAGCTGATGGAGCTGACTAAACTAAGCATTTAATCAGTAACAAGGTATTTACAGAATTCCTTTTCATCGGTCCAGGAGGGGCCAAGCTTAGTAGTTAGTTGCTAGGCAGGGCTGCTCTTCCTTACTTATTAAAGCCGCTTGCCCACTTGCTATGAGCTCGGGACCCAGAGAAGAAGTAGATGAGCAATAAAAGTATTTGTTTACAGAGGGGCTGTTTCATCAGTTCTCCTTAATGCATTATTCTCCTTATATAGGAATAAGGGCAGCTATGAAAAAGAATATCTGTAATGAGTAGTTGCCTTCCCCTGGTAGTCCTGGTAGTCCTGTTCTGGTTCTAAAGTAAGGTATAGGTCGGAAAGGGGTGAACTCCAAGCTAAGAATTGCACTAAGAGGTAAGCCAGAGTAGTAAACTAAGAACGAAACAAGGGAGTGTAAGCCTTAACCCGGGTAGAGACTCGGACTGAAACAAGTGAATCAAAGAATCAACCTACTAACTCGCAGAACCAACCCACTAGCAACGAGACTGAGACAAGGGCTAGCAAGGATGGGAGGAGGTAGTTAAAGAACCAAACCAGTGCTAACGAGACTTATACTTGAACCAACCCATTGCTAACGAGACTTATACTTGGTAGTTACAGGCTTAAACACTGCCCTAGCGACTCAAACTAACTCCTTACAGAATGAGACTAGAGCAGAGGAATCTCCACACCGAATCAAACCAGTACTGCTCGGAATGCACCTTAGGAGTGAAAGAATATAACTGGGGCGGGCAAGGCTAACAGGGAGTCCACCGATTCCCAGCACCTGGAAGAGTAGATCAGAATGTCCCTAAGTAGTCTAAGAATTAACCTAGTCATTAACAGAATGGAACTATTGCTAGGCAGACTGATGCTAATGCTAGGTAGTAGCTAAGGTATCTAACCAGTGCTAACAAGAATGACACTAGTGAGTCAAAGAGAAGCCTTAAAGCCCTGTTAGCAAAGTTAGAATGAAACCGATACTACTCGGAATGGAGCTAGTGTGAGTTACAGGCTATCCGTTGGTCAGCTAGTTGTGGGACTAGTAGGGTTAGAATTGAGCTAGTTGGTATCGGAATTGACCTGGGTAGTTAGAGAATAGAGCCCGTGCTGGGCAGCATTTAATCAGTCCAAGGCAGTTCAAGACTAAAACAAGTACTATTTAGAATGCACCTCGGTAGTTCGAGAGTTCAACTCGTGGGTATAAGCCTTGTTTACCAACTTCTAGAATTGAACTAACTTTACCTCAGTCAGAGTCAAACTAAGGAGTTACAGACTATAGCTACTGTTAGCAAGACTTCACTCACTTACTTTCAGACTAGAAAACTACTACTACTAAGAATGCGGCTACTAACTCCAAGACTGATGCGGTGCCTACTCGGACTGATGCTTAAGTTACTCAGACTGAGACTGCTGCTGCTAAGCCTGATGTTGGGTAGTTAGAGGCTTGAACCGGTGTCACTGAGACTGCTGCTAGGAATAGAGTAAGCCTGCTACTGCTGCTGCTAAGCCTGCTGCTGGGTATTAAGTATGGAGTCGCTAGTTCTGTTTATGTAGCTAAGGTCTAGTAGCTAGTATTGGTATGTAGCCTAAGCCTAAGTAGCTAGTATTGGTAAGAGACAAACTAATAAGTAGGAATTGAAGAACGGAACTAAGGAGTTAAAGAATAGAGCTAGGCACACCGAGACAGGAGCTACCCAAACTCAGACTTCAACCAGTCAGTAGGAAAGGAAGAGTATCGAGGAAGAGTTGAAGACAGGTATTCCGGGCTAAAGGGAGTTGAGCTAACCAAGCTACTAAAGCCCTATAGCTAACGTGAGCAGAACTTTGACTTTTCTTCTTCATGACTTAGTTTGAGCTATATCGGTTACTACTTTTACCACTACTCGGGCCTACCACAACAGAGCTCGGTTCAACAAGTCAAGTATTGTTTCTCTTTGGGTGCGAGTAACGTCTAGGTTTCGAGTCCATCTTTCTACTATATAAAGAATGGGAATTCATTTAGTAGTGACTTGGCTGATAGCTTCGTTAGTTGAGTAGTTGCTTGGACCTAGCAGCCCTGGGGAAGTATAGTAGTGGTAGATGAGATTAAAGTTCAAGTTAGAAAGTAAGAATCCAACCAGTAAGGGCAAGAGTGAACCCGGTGATGCTAACAACAAGAATGGAACTAACTAAACTAAGACTAAAACAAGGGAGTAGCAGGCTTAACCCAGTACCAACTCATACTGAAACTAGTGAAACTAAGAATCAAACACCCAGGAGTCCAAGACTAAAACCAGTAGCAACCAGAACCAAACACCTAACAACAAGACTGGTGCTACTAGCAAGTGGTACTGATGCAAGGTAGGTACAAGACTGGAACTAGTTAATCCAAGACTTCACCCTGAAAAGCTCCAGTACTTATAATTTCAGCTTCAAGTCAGGGTACTCAGCCTGAAACCGGTGCTAGTAAGACCCCCGATAGGTGTTACATCAAACAACTAAGTACCAGAACTAGACTATAGCTACTCGGACTCAAACCAGTGCTTAACAAGACTTAATACAGTGCTACCGAGACGAAAACCGGTGCCACTAAGAATCGAATCAAACCTAGGCTATCCGACCCGAGTCACAGAAAATGGAGCTAGCAGGTGGAAGAATGGAATCGGCAAGGGGTTAACTCAAAGGTTAGAACGAAACCGGGTAGACTCGGAATTGAACTCAGTGGGCAAGTAGAACTTACTAGAAAGGCTTGGAATGTAGCGAGGTAGTTTAAGAACTCAACTCATCAGTCCAAGACTGGAACGAAGCAGACTTAGAATTGAACCCCTTATTCTAATTCCTGGGATACCCTATTTATTAAGTCTTGCCCGCATCTATTAGTTAAGTTAAGAATTTCCCTCCGTAGTTACAGACTGAAAGTGCACCCTAACTAACAAGAACTGGTACTACTGGGATAAGACTAAAACAAGTGAGTCACAGGCTGAAGCTAAGGAGTCAAAAGAGTGGAACTAGTGGGCGAGGTGAGCTAGTAGTAATTGAAGAATGAACCGGTTGTTGAGCTAGTTGGAATTGAAGAATGAAACCCATAAGGCTATGAATTGAACTCAGCGGTATAGGAATCAAACTACTACTGGGCTAGTTTCAAGTAGGCTTGTTGACTTACTTTGCGGGTAGGCTCGGAATGGAACTAAGTAGTCAAGTGGGTCAGTATCGGAAAGCAACTATCGGAATTGAACTTATAAGTAGTAAAGTAAGAATGGAACTCAGCAGTATCGGAATGTAACTAGTAAGTCCAAGAATTCACCTAGTCATCAAGAAGAGAGGCAGGCACGGGAAGCTATGTCCTGTTCTAGACCACTCCTTTGACTTTTGTCTGCTTTGTCCACTGAAAAAGATGTGGGTAATCGGAGAAACCTGAGACTGCTCGAGGAAGAGTTTCAGAAAACTTACTAGAAGGGCCCTTTTACTTGTATCTAATTCTAATCCCTTAGAGTGTAAGAGAAGTCTCAAGTTGCAAGTAGTGTTCTATAAGAATAAGGAGCGGGATCGGGTACTATTGCTACAGGTGTTCCGCCTCTACTATTCTTTCTTTTGAGAATCCTTCCCGCCTCTACTTTCTTTCTTTATCTTTCTTATGACACCCCTAGCTAAATCCTATTCTTAGATTAAGAAGAGCAGCCCTTTAGCTAGTGCCACTTATATATCTGCGAATTCAACAAGCAACTCGCCAACACAAGAACAGAGATAACTAGACTCTCGAGCACCAATACAGGATTCTGTCCCAGAACTCAACCTTTCCTTGGACCCCAAGATCAAGCAAGATAGGAGTAGTCAGTTCAGTACTTCTCGGTAGTTAAGGCTGTAAACCCAACAAGTCACTCACTACTGGACAAGTCACTTGTTACGCCGTCAGCGAGTTACCTCTTAAGCGTTAGAACTAAGTAGGACCTCTATTCAACCTAGCTTACGATTCTTTTCGTTTTCATTCAATAACCTATACTTATTGGACATAGGCAGAGGACGAGGCATAGTACTAACCAAAATAAAGCAAGCAGAGGACTAGGCGGAGGCTTCAAGGCGAGTTCGCGTTCTTGTTTACCGGGCCTTTACTATTAATTCGGTCAGTTCCATTTCACTTTTCTTCTACATGTAATGGAAGTGGGGTAGTTTCAGTACTTCTTTCTCTACTGGCTCGATAATCAGCTTTCTCCACTGGCTCGATAATAAGCTGTGGAATCTTAATAAGTATTATAAGCTGGATCATAAGTTGCAGATAGTCGAGTTGGGGGCAAAGGGGAAGCTGTGTATTTCAAAACGACTTCTATACCATGGCCAGGTGCAAGATAATTACAAGTTTCAAGATAACCAACCATGGGCTCTTTCTTGCTCTTGCCGCCCTAGTTCTCTTTCTAGCCAAAACCTAGTCTAGTATGTGCTCCTTCTTTCTCTCTCGCCAACCTAGTAGTGCTTGCAACTCTCACACTCAAGTAAGAATGAAGTGAACCCAGTCAATCTTAGAATGAAACCCATAACTACCAGAGTGAACCTAGTAGGTGGGAGAATGGAGCTAAGTAGGGATATAGACTCCAACCAGTACCACTAAGAACCAACCACTAGGCAACCGGACTGAAAGTAGTGCATCCAAAGGCTTCACCGGGGTAGTGACAGGCTGCTGCTATGTAGCTAAGGTCTTGAACAGTGCCTAGTAAGTACGAAATCAGGTGTAAGTAGTTAAAGAATGCACAACTGGGTAGTTACAGGCTTCAATCGGTGCCACTAAGGCTTGACGCTATGTAGCTAAGGTCTAGTATTGGTACTACTGGTACTGATGCGGTGCCCACTATGCTAGGTATTACTACTACTTCTTCCCTAAGACCAGAACTCCTATTCCCTAAGACTATAGCTACCTCGTATGGGACTGATGCTAGTGAGGGATAGAACGCAATCAAGGGTCGCTAGTATGAGTATCAATTAGTACCAACAAGACTCTAAACTAGTGCTAGTAAGACTTATACCACTGCCAACTAGATTGAAACTACTGCTTCCAAGGCTATAACTACTGCTACTAAGGCTCCAACCAATGAATCCAAGGCTTCAACTGGGTAGCTCAGGTCTTAAACAAGGGATCGGTAGGCTGCTGGTAGGCACACTCAGAACTAAACCCCTGCTAACGAGGCTTAGAGGAGGTAGTTTAAGAACCAAACAAGTGCATCAAAGAATAGAACCACTAACTAAAAGACTTAACTCATAAATACTCTACCAGAACCAGTGCACTGAGTTACAGGCTTCAATCGCTGCTAACCGGACTACAACTACTCCCAACCAGAATCAAACTCACTCGTCCAAGGATGAAACTAAGATATGAGAATTGAACTAAGTAGCCAGAGGATAGTGATAGTAGCTAGAGGGTAGGCTTAAGTGCTCTCGGGTAGGGTGGTTCACTTCTGTTACTTGGGTCTGCAAGGGAAGCTGTTAAGGAGATAGTAAAGGGGTTAACTCAAAGGTAAGAATTCTACTCAAACTTACTAGAAGGGCATAGACTGATACCGGTGCTGGGCAGAATGGACATGGACCCTCGGGAGTGAGAATGCCAGGAGGTAGTTAAAGAATTGAACCCATAAGTCCAAGAATTGAGCTAGGTAGTTACATAATGAAAGAAGTGATTCAAAGTACTGGTGCCTAGGAAGGGATCGGGGTGGGCCCCTTATTCTCATTTTGCTCTGTATTGGTACTCAAACTAATGCTTGGTATTATCAGACTGATGCTTTAGGTACTAAGAATCCAACCCAGCAGTCCAAGGATGAAACCCTAGAGCTACACCCAAGCCTGAAACAAGTGCTTAACAAGCCTGAAAAAAGTGTGAATCAAAGAATGAACCTCGGTAGATAAAGAACCAAACCAGTGTCACTGAGAATTGAACTCGGGAGTGCCTTTACTTACTTTGCGAAACCCATAAGTGAGAATTGACCTAAGGAGTTACAGAGCTACTAACGCCTAACACCCAGCCTGATACTAGTGCTAGGCGAGACTTAAAGCAGTGCCAGCAAGAACCAAACCGGTACCACTCAGGAATGGAGCTAGTACTATAGCTACTAAGATCGGGCCAAAAGCAACGGGATGAGCAACTACAGCTCTAAGAGCCAGAGAGGGATAGTGTAAAGGAAGAATGCAACTATTGAGTAGTTAAAGTGCTGGTAGTCCTGTTAGTTTAGCTCCCCCGCTTCCTTATGATTAAGTCCCTTCGTCAGAGTTTATTGTTTCATTCTTTGTTTCATCTGTATTAGTTGTATTAGTAGCTAGGCTTGGCTTGGCCCGGAGCATAAGTTGAAGTCGAGTGTTAGTCTTCATCCTGGTAGTACTGTACTGCTTTGGTTCTCAAGTCAGGGTAAGGCTCGGCATTTAATCAGTTCCCGGGCAGTGATAGACTGAAGCAAAGCAGACTAAGAATAGAACTAAGGAGTGAAAGTAGAGGCAGGCGACACGAGGAGAAGTGAGAATTCAACCAATAAGCCCAAGAATCAACCTAGCTACTAGAAACTACTGAGACTGGAACTAGGGCGAGCAGGGCATTGAACTAACTCATTACAGCCTGAAAGCAGTGGTAACAAGAGTGAAAGCACTAAAGCCAAGCCTGATACCAGCAACAACCAGACTTAAACCAGTGGCATCTAGTAATGGAACTAGGCATGCATCTAGTTCATAAGCAAGCAAAGGGAACTGAGTTGACTTACCGGTACTATACTAAAGAAGAGAAAGAAGAGAGTTTCCTTCCCTATTGCAGAGAATGGGTCATACACTTCTCCTCTTGCTACGAATACAGATGAAACTACTCCACTACTTGCTTGACAACAGAACAGATAGAGGCTGACTCCTTTCCTTACACCCTAAACAAGACCTTCTAGTAATTCACTACACCACTTGCAACTTCTAAATACTCGGATCTAGGGAATCAATTCTTCTACCTACCAGTTCCATTCCTTGACTCACTTGAGTAAGTCTGAGTCTACTGAGTGGAATTCTTACTTCATGCCCTACTGTTCAATTCTTCCATTCCGAGCCTTTATATAAGTTCTAGTGGAATTCCTAGTTCCATTCTTATACTAGGTGTGGCTAATGACCCTAATATACAGCTCTTTCAACTTCCACTCTATATCTGAGTTTCAACTTCCACTCTATATCTGAGGAATGCGCCAACACCCCCTGATTCTACAAGGGATGAAACAAAGAAAGAAGGGTATTCCACTCTCACAAGAACAGGAGCAGACCCACTTGCTTAAGGCTCGGAGCCAGGGGATCAATTCCTCTACTTACTCGTTGCATTCTTCCATTCCTATTTCTACTTATTAGTTTGTATCTTACTTTCCTAACAGAGGTTCATTCTTTAACTAGTTGGTTTTATTCTTAGGCTGCTGGGGCACATTCCAAGTGGTATACTGGTTTGAGTCTGTTAGTGCACTCTTGCATTCTTTCACTCCTGACTTTGAGTTCAATTCTTAGTAGCTAGTTTTATTCGTTGTGGCATGTTTCAGGCTTGGACTCCTTTGTTTAAGTCTTTAACTCCCTGGTTGCAGGCTTGGAGTTGTTGATATTAGTCTTTATATTAGGTGTTCGGTTCCTAGTAGCAGTGGTTCGGTTCCTGCCCTTGCTCGCTGGTTATCAGTGGTTCGGTTCCTGCCCTTGCTCGCAACTGATACTTACTTCTAGTTGCTAGTTTTAGTCTGCCCGGTGTTAGCTTAAGTCCGGTTAGGAGTAGTTTTAGTCCACTTATTTACTTACTTATGAGTTCAATTCTTTAACTACCTTTACAACCCAGTACTAGCTCAATTCTTTCCCTTGCTAGCTTAGCTCCACGACTAGCTGACCTCTTACTAGCTAACCAACCAATACTAGATAGGAGAGTGTTTCGGGAGACAATTCATACAAGGACTTCAACTAAGTAAACCAGATGCGGAAGTAGACCGACTTCTTATGATAACCCACCTTCTATCGATTATCTGCTTTATCTAGATCTGAAGCGTATATGACCCTTTGTTTCTATAAAAGAATGATATTCCTATTGATACCAGAAGAGGAGTTCTCATCCTATTGATACCAGAAGAAGTTCTCATGCAGTGCAGGGTCAACTCTATTCTTTAGTGAACTACCGAACCAATTACTTAAGTTCGGAATTGAGAAACAAAGATGAAAAAGAAAGGAGATATTTGTTCCTTGTTTTGCCATGCTATATCATATATTCTCTTGAGAAAAGATAGTCAGCTGCAAGAGAAGTTATTGCCCTTAGTTGTAGGGGAGAATTGGAATTACTAGAAGGTCCAGGGCGAGGTTCAGTTTCCAGTGTAGTTGTATGTAGCTAGTGGAATTATTCCTTTCCTACTTGAGAGCACTAGCACAAGGGTAGTTACTGACCCTTAAGATATAGGCTTTAAATAAACTAGAGCATCACTTCAGTAGTTTGATGGCAAATTACCTATTCAATAGACTTCTCGGCTGTAGAAATACATTTTCTACTAACATCTTTACCCTATGGCTCATCTACAGGGGAGTCAACTAATACTGATTTCACTACTCGTATACAAGGAACCGCTCCTGCCTTTAAGAATCAAATTGAACTCTTTTAGTGCTTCAAGTGAGTTTGACACCTACTTAGAATACGGGATAGGTCTTGGCCTCTGCAACTACTATGTTAGATACCTATGACCAATCTTCTAGCTTCCTCTACTTCAACTAGTTTACTTCTTTCTTATATAATCTTATAGAATAGAAATATTAGTTCAAAAGACTCCGGAGAACAATAAGCAGCGGCAGTGTGAGCTTACGAAACTCCCCTTTCTTCCCCGACCCGAACTCTATTTAGAGCTAGAGCACCAGTGCCAGTTCCGGTTTACAGTTAAGTCGATGAGGGAATCCCTTGTTTCATCAGATAAGTTATATAAGCTTATAAAATCAAGACAGAAATCAATAAATCAATCCACCGCCCCCCTAGTGTCTTGGCTGTCTAGTTGCTTGGCCCTCAGCTTGGTCCGTTGCTTGGTCATTAGCAGTTGCTTGTCGTCTTGGCCATTAGCAGTAACTTGTCTCGTAGTTGCTTGTCCCAAAGTCAATTGATAAAAAAGAGAGGTTGGTTTGGCTCTGATCACTACTAAATTGAGTAGCTCTTCTTATTATATCATATTATATTATATTCTAGGAGACTATCTGATTGCCCCAGTCTGTTCCTGCTCTAAGAAAGAATGAAAGTGGTTCCCATCGTCAGCTGCCCTCGCTTCAAAGCCGGTACTTTCTCTTTATTCTTCAACTTACTATAGGGGCCTCATGAGGGGCACTTTCACCAACAAACATAGATTCAGCAAGGGATACCTCTTTCACTCCTGTACTAAGAAACTGACTCCGCGAGTACTATGGTTCTGGTTCTCTGCTTCTGCTATAAAGATAATAATAAGAATGAGAATTGCAACTGACAACTGCTGATTCTCCTGCTGGAACTCCCGAAACAGGACTAGTTTCTTACGCCGAAAACTCGTCATTTCACTTGCTTGCGCATCTCATATGTAACAAAGGAATGTAACAGATCATTGCGCCAACATTGATTTCTCTCCCTTTTGCGCATCGGACTTATTATAGAGGCTTCTCCTTACTCTTTTCTTTCGCCTAACGCTTCTTATGTGAGCATTCGATTCGAGGATCTTATTCTGACATATTAATACGACTAAAACGAAACTAGGGATGAAACTCTACCAGGCTATTATGCGACTGACTTACGATATTCCTATTCAAAAACACTTGATTCAGCTTCCTAACCTTATCCTACTGGTCGCTAATTGGTACTACTGGTATTGGTATTGGTCTTAATTCCCCTATCATAAAGTAAGGTTTACAGCCCAAACTAGTGGGTATAGTAGTAGAATCAGTAGTAGTAGCCATAGGTATAGATAGAAGCCAGATTCCCCGGCTTAAGATCCTGCACCTAATCCTGCAGTTGGTGGCTATCAAAGTTCAAAGAGACAGTTTAAGAGTTTACCTCCCCACCGATTCCCTGAAGTCAGGAGTAAGGAGTCAGCCCTCAGTCTAGTACTAGGCCAGCACAGCATCTAGGGAAACTAAGTAGTGCAAGTAAGAATGAAGTGATAGGAGCCATAACAGTCTTAGTTGACAGTTTCATCAGTATTTGTTTACATAGGTATCGATTCTAAGCCAGGGGATGGGGGAACTCAAAGGTAAGAAGTCAACTCAGTAGTTTAGTTTAAGAATCAAAGTAGTAAGTGCAAGTAATTAAGTTCTAGGGCCAAGCACCTGTACTATAGCTATGGCGATAAGAATTGAACCACAGAGCTACTAGCCTACTGATCCGCAGTCAAAGAATTCCACTCCGAGGTGAGCTAGTAAGGAGCTAAGACTGAACCAAGGAAGGGCAAGAATCCAACTCAGTGGGCAAAAGAATCAACCCAGTAAATCTTAGCATCGACCTAAGTAGTCACGGGAGAGGTTGGCAAGGGAAGCCATGAAAGCTATCAGGCAAAGAAGCAAGCTTAAGTGATTGAACTAACTCATTAAAGAATGGAGCTAGTAAGGGATAGAATAGAGCTGACCAATAGAAGGCTGAAACCCGTGCATCCAAGGCTTAAATGAGAGCCCGAACTTAAGTACTGGAATGAAGTTCTATAGAGCTACTACCATCAAGACTGAACCAAGGTAGTTATTGAACTTGGGAGTCTCAGAATGCAACTGGGTAAGGAAAGATTGATTAATTACTTCTTCTAGGATTACCAATTCTTACCTTGACTACACTTTCCCTGTCTGTTAGTTGGTACTTAAGACTTAAACCACTGCCCAAGCAAGTAAGTATCAGTTACGCCCCTACTATGGTAGGTATTACTGGTATGGGAATGGGCTAGCTCATGGGTGTTACAGACTGAAGCTCAGGTGTTAGGGACATATTATTAGTTGCTGGTGTTGCTCAGCCTGATGGTAGGTATAGTAAGAATCACACTGGTGCCACTTACACTTAGACTGTAGCTAAGTAGTTAGAGAGCCAAGCAACGGGCCAAACAACGACGAGCCAAGGAACTTACTAAGTCCTGTTTTGGGAGCTCTTCCCACCCCGCATCTAGTACTAAGAGCTGATACTCACTTTAAGAATGAAACCGTCACTCCGGGGCTAAGAATGAACCTCGGTTGAGCTAGTAGTGTCGTAGGGAATCAAAGACTGGAACTAAGAGGTGAGCTACTAACACCTAACTTGAAGACTTCAACACTGCCCCAACAGCCTTTGATATGGTTTGCCCTACTCGATCAAACTCTGGAGTGCAAGACTTAACCCATGGCTACTACTATCAAGCCTTAACCCAGTGTCAGCAAGAACGAAACAAGGGTTACTAAGACTACAACCACTAGCGACAGGACTACAACTACTAACTCAAGCACTGAAGCGAGCGAGGCAAAGACTTATACCACTGACAACCATCCCGAAACACCTAACTAGAAGAATCAAACAGCCAGTACTTATAATTTCCAGTGCATCTAACACGGGCATCTACCAACAAGACTGAAACCTGTGCTAGTAAGAATGAGAGGAGAAGGGAGAAGGATAGAAAGAAACAAGGTAGTTACAATATGGGAAGGTTAGCTAGTCAATTGGAATTCAACAAGTTAGTATAAGGCTTTGTTGCGAGGTCTAGGTCTACTTCCTTATCTATTCTTTCCGTTCTTGGGTTTGATTAGCTTTCCCCGTAGAGCTCCGTTCTTGGCTTTACGTCTAAGTCTGGGTTCGGTGCCCAAGAAGAGGATAGGTTTAAGTGCTTGTGCAAGTAGTAAATAGAGAATCTAGTACCAACCAGTACAAACAGATGCCCTTACCCTTAAGTAATTGGGGCAGTAGAGGAAGCTAG
Organism: Musa itinerans; assembly: GCA_001649415.1. Taxonomy (NCBI): domain Eukaryota; kingdom Viridiplantae; phylum Streptophyta; class Magnoliopsida; order Zingiberales; family Musaceae; genus Musa; species Musa itinerans. The sequence goes on from LVTN01000139.1 coordinate 375,188, forward strand.
AAGTACTTAAGTCAAGAATTGCTATGAGCCAAGTCACTCCTAAGCCCTAGTTTGGGGAGCTCTTCCCACTCACTCTGCAACCAGCCTAGCCTAGTCACTGAATGAAACAACTACCCTAGCAAGCTAGATCTTATTCTTATATACTAGATGCGGGCCAAGTCGAAGATATTAAGTTGGGCCAAGTAACGACTTTCATTCTTACTCAACTACGAGCTCACACACCTATTAGTTCAATCCTGTGACCTATGGGTTTCATTCTGTAATTCCTCCTTCCCTACTTGGGACAGGACAGGTTATCGTACCTTCTCTTTCTCTATCAACTTACTCATAGCTTCACACAAGTACTATTTAGCCAGTACTACCAGAAGTGACCAACAACATATTATATAGGCCTCTACTAAAGCTTAGTTTCAGTCTTTAACTACCCAGCTCCGTTCTCAGTAACACTAGTTTTGGGCTGTCTAGCTCAGGTTGAAGTCTTAGGGTAAGCGAGTGAAGGCTGTAACTGCTTAGAGCTCAATTCTGATAATACCTAGCATCGGCCTTACTAGCAGTAGCAAGTATATAAGTGGCACAGGACTTGTTTCTAATTTCCCACTAGCAACAACTTAAGGATAAGGGCAGGACCGGAACTATACTTTCAATTATACCATTATAAGTAAGGTCAACTGGAGCTGGTTCTTCTCTTTCTTCGGCTTTTCTTCTTCCTATGTCAGTCAATAGAATACTTTTATGCCAGGTATGCCTGCTTAGCCCCCGAACACTGGACTAAGAAACAGGGTAGTGTGAATTCTTAAAGATAGAAATTCTGTATTGGGCAAGGGTGTCAGCCAGCTTGAAGTCAAGTCAAGTCAAAGAGTCTATTTGATTAAGAAGAAATGCACTAAAACATCACTTAAGTGGTTTTATGGAATTATAAGTACTGGCACATTCAAAACAGGAACAGATTAGAGAGAATGCTATTTCTAAGTAGATCAATTCTGGTTTCAGGTTTCAAGTCATAGGCATGATATTCGTAGTTAGTAGAACCCCTAGTATTATAGCTCGTTCATTCTTTGACTACTGATTGGTAGGCTTACTCATAACTAGTAGTAGTGGGATTACTCATAACTAAGGGCTTCATTCTGATTGGCTTCCTTCTTCTTCTTGGCTTACTCCTGACTCCTGACTTCAGTACTTATAGCTTAGCTTTTATGCTAGGTCTAGGTCGACTTCAGTAGATACTCTTTAAGCCCTTATCTTACCATAAGTTGACCTGCTTCAAACTACAGAGCAGAGATTGCTTCGAAGATCCTACGCAAGTATTTCCTACCTACACCCGAGCCAAGTATTTCCTACCTACCCGAGTGAGGTCAATTCCGAGTCTAATTATGCTACAAGGGGTTCCATTCTTCCTTTATAACTGGAACTGGGCTCTAATCTACTTCTGCTCTGGCGGATTCTAATAAGGCACAAGAACGGGACTTTTAACAAGAACAACTTATAAATACTCATCCAACAACTTAATAACTTTCAACTAATCAAGAAACTTAAGAACTGGACCACACCACTACTATCGGTGGGCTTACTCACTGACTTAAGGCTTACTCGCCGGGGGGAGATACCATTTCATCTTTGATAACGTAAGTGGGATCGATCTTATGCAACTATGCACTTCATTCTTACTTGCTAGGTTGATTCTTTAACTACTGAGGGAAATTCCTGTAACTACGAGATATGGTACCATGAATTATAATAAGGGGTCTACTCTACTGAGGGAAATTCCTATTCTGATACTTACAACTTTCCAGCCCTTAAGTTCATGGTCATAAGGCTTCGAATTCTAATAAGGGCTACCAGTACTTATAATTTCTGGCTGGCTTTAAGGCTTCTACAGCCCTCTAGCGACTTAAGGCTTCGAATTCTAATAAGGGCTAGTTGATTTCTTACTTGCTGAATTCTTATCCTCTGTTACCTTAACTCCCGGCTCAGCTCCAGTTTCTTTCTTACTAGGCACCGCATCAGCCCTTCTAGTAAGTTCTAGCTCGGGTTGAAGCCTTAAACTACATAGCTTCAGTCCAATACAAGTAAGGCACTGCATCAGGCTGAGTACCACCAGTTGAAGTCCGTAACACCTAATAAGAAGCATCAGTCTGAGTAGGCACTGTTGCATTCTATGGTTAACTAGCTCCATCCTATGTCTTACTGGTTTGGCTCTTTCCCTTGCTAGCTCCACGACTAGCTCACCTCTCTACTACTCCTGGCTCGGCTCATGTTCAATTCTTTTTGTTAGTAGTTTCAGGCTTAGTAGCTATAGTCTGGTTCCTGGAGTTAGTGTCTTAGTCTTCGCTACCCTTGGCTTTCCGTCTTTGATTCCAGGGGTACTGATACTTACTTGCTGGCACCAGAAATGAGAAGTCCAGTACTTAAGTTCGGGACCCGGTCTCATTCTCAGACAACCGAGTTTGATTCTGATCCCGAGCACATAGCTAGTAGGTAAGCAACGTAGACAAAAGCAACGTAGAACCCTGGGTTTGATGCAACTATTCTACTTCACTACACTACCCGAGTACCAGACTTCAGTACCTGAGAGGCTAGTTCAATTCCAGACTTTCAGTACTTATAGCTTAGCTTACTCGCCTGTAACTGTGGATTCTTCTGAAACACCCGGTCCATTCTTATACTGACTGTTTTCATTCTGTAACTAGATGCAGGCAAGCAGTGAGGTAGTGAAGACTTAGACTGCTGAGGTCAATTCTTATTAGTCCAACCAAGGCCTCAGGCTTGTTGTTACTGCTTATCAGTCTGAGTTTAGTGAGTTTCATTCTGCCTAGCACTAGTTGGTGTCTGGTTTGTTGCTCTAGGCGTTTAACTTGGAGTTACTGCTTTCAGGCTTGCAGTTAGTAGCTGTAGTCTCTTTGTTAGTTGTCCACTTAGTAAATGCTGGTTGCTAGTTGTTTCATTCTTGTCCTCACCAGTTCCACTCTTCCACCTACTAGTTTGCATTCTGAGCCTACCCGGTATCAGTCTGGTTGCTAGTAGCTAGAGCCTGTGACTCCTTAGCATCAGCCTAAGCTTTCATTCTTCCAACTACTAGTTCCACTCTGTAACTACCTCGTTGCATTCAAATTATAATAAGGGCATATGAGTTGAATTCTAACTTACTCTCCCACATGCCTCTACTTATACTACTTAGGTAAATTCTGAGTTGGTACTGGTTGAACTCTTGGACTTACTAGCTCCGTTCTATGACTTACTGGTTAAAGTCCTGTTGTTAATGGTTTGGTTCTTGTTGAAGACCTAGTGGAATCCTAAATGTAATCCTATAATATGATAATCCGGAATTTAGTACATCCTATAGAAAGAGAAATACAGAATTAAGTAGGGGCCAAGTAACATAGTTAGTTACGCGGCAGGGCTGCTTGTAGACAAAGTTTCTATATTTCTTCTTTGCTTTCTAGATTTCTTCTTTTCTTACCAAAACCTACTACCTAGCTCACCTCTTTGCTGAATTCTTCACTTCACTTCTTTCTACTTAATCAAAGGGAAACTACTACTACTAATATAGAAGGGACTTTAGCTAGTGAATAAAGGAACCCTGCTTGCTACTCTCTGGCAACTAATACAGATGAAACAAAGAAATCAACTAGCTACTCTGACGAAGGCACTTAATCATTCCACTAGCTACTCTGACTAATCATTCCACTAGCTACTCTGACGAATGCACTTAATCATAAGGGAGCGGTGGAGCTAAACAAACAGTACTACCAGCAAACAAGCAACGAGGCAAGTCGACAACTAGCTCAATTCTATCCTTTACTCGCTCCATTCTTATCTTATAAGTAAACTCTCTCCTTACAATCAATAAAACGGCCTACCAGCCCTGGAACTTCACGAAGTATTTAATAGCTCCCTTGCCTCTCTCTTCCCTTGATTCTGCTTTTCTTGGATCAATTCCTTTACCCTCATAAATTCCTTCTTTTTAGTGGTAGCTTGTAGCCCGGATCCCTTAAGTAAACTCTCTTCTAAAAGGCTTGAGTTGACGGTAGGGAAGAATGGGCAACTTATCAATAAAGAATAGAGCTGCCCCCTTATAGTACTAGAAAGCGGAATTGAATTGCATTTGCAGACTACGGTGAGGAGCAAGAGTTCCAAGAGCCAGAGGTAGAGGTATTCTTGCCAGCAGGGCTCTCATCCACCTCTGACAACAGGCTCAAATTCTCCTAATCTCACTCCATTTCTTTGATACCAGAATGAGGCCTTGATTCTTTATCTTTATTATAGTGAGTTCTTTTACTCATCGCCAACACAAGCACCCGAGCTCTCCTTTTAGATAGGCGCCAAGTGACTCTACTACACCAACTTACTAGAAAGCTCATCTAATCTACTTCTTGCTCCTATCTTATTACTTCTATGCTACCCCGGGTTCCTATACCCTATGGCTCATATCTTGCTCCCGAACCACATAGTAAGTAGGCAAACGACTACTAGACAAGAAGATTGGTCATATTAATAGTTGTTTCATTCTGTGACTTGCGGTTCAATTCTGTAATTCCGTATTCTGAGCCAGCTCATGTATTTCATTAATCTACTTAGAAGCGGTCTTCTACTAATAAGAAAAAGTGATCTACTAATAAGATACTAAAACAAAGGGACCTGTCTTAAACTCACACTCGACCTTCCACTGATGCTCCGGTACTTTATTCTTCTAGGTTAGTTACCCCAGTCTACTATACCTCTTTCTCATCTACCGGGGAGTAAACAAATACAGATGAAACTTTACTACTACTTGGCCTTTCCTAAATGTCATCCTATAAGAGGATAATAAGTCATTTAAGGAGGTAAAAGTCATTACTAAAAGCAACGAAGGTTCTCTATGTACTACTTGCACAAGCACTAAATCTTCTCCTATCCCTATTTGTGCCTAAGCGACCCGATTGCAGCTGGCAACTAGAATACCACAGAATGAGGCTCGCCAACCCGATATTCCACTCTCTATCTGGTTTAGAGCCACCAAGCAACTACTAATGACCAGGTTAATTATAAACAAATTGTAACTAAGTCCACCAAGCAACTAAAAGACCACTACAATAATCAACAACATCAGAGTTTCTTTATTATGAGTTATTCCCCCCGGGAAAGGCAACTAAAGTACAGAACTCAATTAGCATATCTCAATGAGTTGTAACTTCAGTATTGTATTCATGCCTTAATAAGTAAGAGCGAGCTAAACTGTGATAGTGCATTTTTGCCTATATCTTTTGGGTTCCCTTGCTTTAAGATCTGGGTATCTATTATCAGAATTGACCTATCGATTCAACAAGTATAGAGTAAGGAGCATCAGCAGAGGAGAAAGAGAGTGCTGGCTTTGATACCGAAGCAAGCCCTATAGTCTGTTTTAGAACCCCCGTAATACTTAATTTCAGGAGTGGTTAGTGGACATAGGTAAGAGATAGATGAGCCTAATTCCGTTAATGTCAGCAGCTTGTGTCATCCGAAGAAGTAGTTTGAAAGCCAGGTCTTCCACAGCCCTGAAGTTAATGGTTTGAGTCTGAATCCCTAGTAGTTGCTGGCACCTAGGAATAAGTCATTGAAGAATGAAACGAATAAGTAGAAGGCTTTGAAGCAGGAACTCTAACCTAGGAATACGGAATTACAGAATGGGGAACCTTATTAGAATCCGTACTTGTATATAAGGCGGATAAGAGTTATATGAGCCATAGATAGTATAGTCGCCTTAGAGGTCTCATAAGAAAGAAATCCACTCCTCTCTATAGTGGGAAAGGTGGAATCAGTAAGGAGTTAGCCCTTATTGTCTGTGGAAGAAGGTCTAGTTGACAGCAGCAAAGCAAGTTACATTCTTTGTTTCATCAGTATTTGTTTCCCTTCTAGTAAGTTTGCTCAAACAATAGAAGTGGGTTCGGGTGCGAGTGTTGGTTAAGGGCTTTCTAATAAGGGGGATGTAGTATATGAAACAGGGACTCTCTAGCTGTTATGAAAGCTGGATTGGATCATCAGCCGGGGAAGAACCTTTGACAGGGGAGATGCCAGTTAATCGGAAGGAAGAGAGCAAGGAAGTAGGAATAGAAGCCAGTTGGGAAAGTAAGCATGGAACTAATAGGTGAGCGAGTAAGAGAAAGAATTCCATTGGGTAGTGCCTTATATTAAGTTCTTAAGTAGAGAGTCAGGCCAAGCAACGGGCAAGCAATACTTATTGAAACTAGCAGCTGGCACAACAAAGCCTTACTATTAAGCCCTCAACTTAAGACTTCTAGTAATTCACCACTACCCAACCAAGTAAGTCAACTACCCGCGCCGAGTAACAGAAGTCAACTTAGCTTTATTTCGTACCATGGGGTGCTAGCGATACTTATTACTCCAACCCAACCAAACGCAGAAGGGTATTATTTGGGTGTTTAGGTCTGGTTGGTAGCTGCCTGGTTGTTAGATGCACTTGTTTCAGGCTGAGTATGGTCTGTATCAGGCTTTCTAGTAGCAGTTCCATGACTTAAGTAATTGCTTGAATTCATTGGTTGGTATCAGCCTTGAAAGCAGTGGTTGTAGTCTTTCACTTGCTCGCTTAAGTCCTGTTGCCCTTCTATTAAGTCGCAGAGTATTTATAAGTTGCAAGTAGTTCTATTCCTGTTCTTGTTGAATACATAGTTTCATCCTAGTCTCAAAGAGAAGTATCCGGGTGCCAGGAAAGGAGACTCGAAAAGATGATGTTCTTGACCAAGTCCTGTAGCTTAGGCCGAGCAACTACTAGGAGCTAGGAGCCAGAGTTCAACCAAAACAGCCCGGCAAGCAACGGGCAAGCAACGGGCCAAACAACGACGAATATGTCAACTAGCCTATCCGAACAAGTAAGTCAACTCATTCTTATTTCTGACCCTCCACTCCTTAACTCCCGGGTTTGATTCTTACTAGCACTGGTTCTTGCTGTTAGGTATCTTCCTATCCATGCTTTGACTCCTTAGTTCCATTCTTTACTTCAGTACGACACTACTAGCTCACCTCTGAAAAGCCAGTACTTATAATTGGGGTCTTCTTCAACTACACAACTGAACCTCTATCCTCTAACTCTGGCAATTGAGCACCCGGCTCATGAGGTCAATTCTTCCATTCCATATTCCCAGCGGCCTAGTTAATTCTGTAATTCCGACTTCTGCGGTTGTGTCTCTGACTTTCCTACTAGCGAATTATAATAAGGGCTAGCTCACCAATGACTTAACTACTAGCTCATCGGAGACTTAATAAATAGGGCTTACTAGCTACTATAAGGCTGGGTGTTAGTGCTTTAAGGCGTACTTTCCCTTACTCGTTCCATTCTGATGCTGACTAGTTCGATTCTAACTTGACTACTTGATAGAAAGAGCACCCGGCTTGGCACTGCTTCAATTGGACTGCTACTACTACTCGGTGCTTTGGTAACACCTACTTCAATTGGACTGCTACTACTACTCGGTGCTTTGGTAACACCCACTTCAATTCTAACAGCTTCCCTAGCCGACCTCTATGAAGATTCCACTCGGGATTCACCAACTACTATCACCAATTACTTAAGTGCAGGACTTATAGTAATTTCCTACTTGCGAACTTACTTATAAATACTCGGATCAAGTTGAATTCTTAAATGACTTATTCCTAGGCTTAGTTCTACTAGGGCATCGGTTAATCGGTGCATCAAGTACTAGTGGAATTCTTCTACTTAACTGACTAGTTGACTTCGGGCTTACTCAACTGACTCCCTTCTTCTAGGCTTACTTCTTAAAGATAATCACTTCTGGGCTTACTTCTTAAAGGTAAGAATTGGAATTCATATGACTCCCTTCTTCTGGGCTTCCTTCTTCAAGATAAGAATGGGAATTCCATATCAGATTATAGGATAGCACGTAACTTAACTTAGGATTAAAACTAGGGATGAAACTACATATAGGAAAACAGATGAACCAGTACTTATAATTTCAATCTCTCTTCTCTTTCTACCCCTTATTATAATTCCTTCACCAAGAACAAGAACTGCCTATCATCCATAATACCAGGCACTTGACCTCTACATTCCTTGGTAAAAGATGATACCTTACCGACCCTAGTTATTGATTAATCACAAGTTCTTCTATACCTCTGGCAACAAAAGGTTCTAATTGAGCTTCTTGCTCCTCTCCTCTACCTTTCCATTGAATCTAACTCTGGCTCTAGTACTGTTGCTTAGCTCTTTGACTCCTTAGTTCAATTCTTAGTCGTTTTCTAATGGTTTCATTCTTTGGCCAGTAGTTTCTAGTTGCTAGTGGACTTCTTAGTGTTCCACCAGATGTAGCAGTGGTTGAATTCTGTAAGTAGGAGTAGCGGCATTGCGATAAGTGAGTTATAAGACTGATTGGTAGTGGTTGCTTGGCCTAGTTAGAGCCAAGTCCTGTGTGAGCAAGCCTACCCGAGCCTCGTATAGGACACAAGTAAGTAAACCTGCCTAGCTGAGTTCCCAAACAGCCAAGGGAAGGTGTTTCAAATTCCTTTCTAGGTTCCAACTAATAATTCGGGTATGCAATGTCATATTTTCTATCAAATATCAGAATTAATCACATCCTTAGCTGCTTCCCTAACTTACTATAAGGGCCTAGACCTGACTTTAGCCTCTGATTCCTATGTAAACTAAGAAAGTTATGGCTCATCTACAGACTTAATATAAGGGCAGATTATTAATCTGGCAACTACTGATGAAACTGGAACAAGCCATTCTCGTAGACAACTCTAAGGTCAAGAACTGGAACAAGGGATTCCACTACTAGATGATTTATCCAACTCGTATACTCGGTGCTTTAAGGCCTCTACTTACTAGTTGCATTCTCTTACTACGCCGTTCCATTCTGTAATTCCGACTTGCCAACTCCTGAGTGAAATTATCACTTCCTTATACCGAGTTCAATTCTGAGTCATATGAGTTTGACTCTTTTACTTACTGTTTTGATTCTGATCTTAGTACTAGCTGTCTAGCTCACCAACCAGTTCCACTCTTTCTTCTGTTCACCAGTTGCATTCTGAAATTCCTACTTATGAGGTTGTCTCTGACTTTTCACTAGCACTCCCGGCTCATCCAACTAGGGCTACTACTACTTTTCTGACTACCGAGCACATAGTTAGTAAGAAGCCAAGCCACTAAAAAGGAGGAATTGAACTCAAAGCATTGAACTCAAAGCATTGAACTCAAAGCAAAGAGACAAACGTATACTAGATGCGGGCCAAGTACAAGTCACTACTTGGATAAGAATTGAACCCACTAATAAGAAGAATGAAACGAGGTAGTAAACAAGTAAGTAGGAGTAGCGGCATAGCGGTAAGTGTGAGTGAAGGTTTGTTAGCACTGTATTAAGTCTTACTGTTAGGTGTTTGGTTCTTGCAGTTAGTGCACTGGTTCTTGCTGTTAGTGGTTAGATACCTTAGGCTACCAATACCAATACCAATACCAATACCAGTGAGCTCCATTCTTGACAGTAGTAGTTGTATTCTGATTAGTACTTGTTTCATTCTTAAATGACTTATTCCTACTTGCCAACGACGTTCAATTCTGATCTAGTCCCTAGCTAGCATCGGGTAATTGGTAGGCTTACTACTTACTAGTTTAGTTCTGTAATTGGTTAGTCCCTTCATTCTCAGTGGTTTGATTCTTATCTTATAACTAGATACGGGCCAGACTTAATAAATAGGGACTAGTTCCATTCCGAGCCTTTCGTTCTACTTGCCTACTGGTTTCATCCTTATACTGCTTAGGGATAGTCTGACTTTACCCCTTGCCAATTGAATTCTGTAATTGGTTAGCTCCATGCGGTGTTAGACTAAGTTGAACTAGTTTGATTCTTAGTTTAGTTAGCTCCATGTCTTCTCAGTAATACATGGCTGTGCGTAGAATCGGTAGACTAGCTCTGATACTGACTAGACTGAGTTTGATTCTGATGCTTCCTAGGTGGATTTAGACCTATATGTAGTTCTCAGAGAAGCAGCAAACTTACTAGAGAATTCTAATAAGGGCTAGCTCACTTGTTGAATTCTTGCACTCTTGAGTTTGACTCTGTAATTAGTTAGCTCCATTCTAAAACTTAGTTAACAAGGCTTATACCCACCGGTCTATCCCTTTATGGTTTCATTCTTGAACCGAATTATAATACGAGGTAAATTCTGTAATGAACTACTAGATGCGGGGAAGCTGTCAACTATACCAATCCTCTCTAGCTCAACCGAGTTTCATTCTGTGACTTACCGGTTTTATTCTTCTATCGACTACTTGCATTCTAACTCCCGCAGTTACTTGCTCAGTCTATATCTCTGTAGGAGTTAATTCTTACTTAACTACTAGCTCACACACCTCTTAGTTTTCTTCTGTAAATACCTTGTTTCAGTCTCGCTACCAATACAAAGAATCAATAGACACCGAATCAGTCCAATACTACCCAGTTCCTTTCCGATCTACTACCCTGGCTTTCAGTCCGAGATCCACTGCTTTAAGGCTGGTTGCTGGTAGTTAGTAGCCCTAGTTTGAGTCATTGAGTTGGTGGTCAAGTCTTGGCTTTAGTAGCTATAGCCTGCTGTCACTAACCTGGGTGAAGTCTTACTAGTAGTAGCTATAGCCTTGTAACTCCCTCGTTGAAGCCTTGGATATGCACTGGTTGAAGTCTTTGATTTAGTAGTTAGATACCTAAGAGCTACCCATGTAGTTAGTAGTTAGATACCCTAGCTACAAGAGCATCAGCCTAGCCAACACCGGTTTAAGCCAGATACAACCCAGTTTGATTCTTTCCCTTAGCAACCAAGCAGCCCCCTTACTACTTGCCCACATCTCACCCTAGTTCTATTCTTACTTGCCTACCCTTGTCTTAGTCCCGTTGCTACACTGGTTTGGTTCCGATACTGCTTAGCTCCAGTCTTTGACTCGAAGCAGGGAATCAGTGGCAGTAGCACCAGTCTTAGTAGCACCGGTTTAAGCCTGAGTCGACTTAGGTAAATTCCCCAACTACATAGCTGAAGTCCGAGAGAGCAGTAGTCCATTCCCTAACTACCTACCATCAGGCTGAGTAGGAGTAGTTTCATTCTTTCACTCAATACTTAATAAATAGGGTCTTCCTAACTAGTTACTAGGACTTACTAGCTTGCATAAGGAAGGTACTGTTACTTATCCACTACTTCTAATAGGATTGTACAAAAGGTACTAAGACAGCAATACTCCTAGAGATACAACAATTCTTATTACTCCACATCCTAAAGGAAGGGAACCGGTGGAGCATGGTGATGCGAGATCCAAATCCATGCAATCTGTTGGTGAAATACATTAGGTAGGAAATTCATGAATCTAGTCTATCTTTATTTGAGAATAGGGGCGTCGTCAAGAGTCACTGTTGCGAGGGAAAGCCAAGTTCAAGGGCTGGGGGCGATAAAGAAGGCTATAATCCAGGCAAGCTGAAGAAGAACCTCTACCTCTCTCTCTACTGAGTCCTGTTGTTATACATAGCTGTGTGGCATAGCGGTAAGTTAGTTAAGACTGGTTGGCAACTGAGTTAAGACTGGCACTTATAATAAGGGGGTTCCATTCTTCAAGTTAGTGGTTTCATTCTTAGTAGTGGCACTATATGCCTAGCCTTGCTCTCGCCCTAGTTCCCAACCAAAGGACTAAGTCTGGTTAGCGCTGTTTCAAGCCAACAAGCAACTACTAATGTTGTGCGTTAGTGAGCTTAGAACCCACTCGTTCTATTCTTGGACTGCTGAGTTTAGTTCTTTAACTAGCTTCTTAGCCATATACTTACAACTCTAAACTCCCCGACTTACTATAAGTGCCCGAACTAACTCTATCCTCCTTGCTGACCTCTTGCATTAAGCACTACTTGGCCGAGCTCGGAGTAAAGAGAGGCAGGTTTAGAGACCGGAGTGGAAGAATCCAAGAAAGGAGACTTAATAAATGGGCACATTTCTGAAGTATTCCTGTATTAGTTTACTACCTGGTTTCATTCTGATACTACACGAACATAGGACTAAGACTGTTACTTTGGTAAGTTAGTGAAGACTGGTTTACAGTGGTTTGATTCTGTACCTACCGAGTAGTAGGGAAGGTGGGAATTGTGGTAAGTAAACTAGATTCTTAGTAGTACTCGTTTCAGTCTCGATAGTAGTAGTTCTATTCTTTCACTGCTTTGGTTCAGTCTGATTTGATAGAGTTGAAGCCTTAGTGGCAGTAGTTCTATTCTTGCTGTCCTTGCTCCAGTCTGAGAACTTGACGATACTCTTTCAGGCTTGAAACGACCCTCTGTTGCATTCTGGTTGCTAGTAGCTATAGAACTTAATAAGAGGCGCTCCCTTGGTTCAGTCTAACTACCTTGACTCTCCGTCTAAGTATACCCAGCACTGGTTTAAGCCTTGGAATGCAGTGTATCAGGCTTGTTAGGTAGGCTCACCTCTTAGGTCAATTCTTTAACTAATTAGTTCAATCCCCTTACTTGCTGGACTCCATAACTACTACTTACTACTACCTCCATAACTACTACTACTACTACTTAGAATGGAGCTAGTTAAACTCAGACTGTCCCTAAGCAGTATCGGACTCAAACAAGGGAGTAACAGCCTTAAAGCACTAACTCCAAGCCTGAAGCCCGTGGACTAGATCAGGCCAAGCAACATAGTTTGAACCAGAATCATGAGCTAGGTATGATAGAAAGCAGAGGGTTTCCAACTTACTTACATAGCCACTCCATTCTTGCAACACCAGATTGAGAGTACCATACTTTAACACCAGATTTCGAGCTATAGGCTTTACAGATAGCTTCCTCGGATTTCTGCCAGAGGAGAGTATTTGTTTCAAGAGGATAGAAGAAAAGTGGAAAGTGGAGTGATTGCCCAAACTAGTGGTATTGTAGCCTTATATTAAGTAATCCACTGAGAGTTAAGTTCTAGTCTTAATCCCGGTAGTAATGGCTAAGTAGACGTTGCAATGAGCCAAGGAACGGATAGACATGTAACTACTACAAAGGCAAAGATACGAGACAAGCAACGAACTTCTTAAAGGGAACTTTCATTCCCACTTTCCCACTTGCCGAATTCTAATAAGGGTTCTATTCTTTACTTTTGTACTTATAGCTTAGCTTCCTGGCCTAGATGTTGAGAAGCGGAACTGATTAATTGCCCTTAGTTACAGGTAGTGAGTTGAATTCTTTAATTCCTACTTATTTGGTCTTAGCCTTATACTACTAGCCTTATACTACCTGGTTTCATTCTTTAACTAGTAACTTCATGAGGAGCTAGCCGGGAAAGTGAAGACTGATTGTTAGTATCACAAGTCATAGTAGTTAGCACCAGTATCCGGCTTTGTATCCCTAGCAGCAGTCCAATACTACCTAGCAGCAGGCAGCAGGCACCACATCAGGCTGTAACTACCTCGTTTCAGTCTTAGTCCTTTAGTGGATAGTAGCTCGTTCGAGTCTGCTCGGTGTTAGTTTAAGTCTTTGACGAGTGAGTTGGATTCTGATCTTCAATTCGTTATTCCTAGTTTTGAGTTAAGACTGACCCTTGAGAGCTCCATTATCATACTAGCTCTTTACCTTACTAGCTCCGAACACAGGACTTGGGCATATGAGTGGAATGATTAGTCTGCTTATCGGTGCTTTAAGCCTTCTACTTCCTTGGTTCATTCTTTCTATCGCTGCTTTGGTTCATTCTCACTTGCTGTTGGCTCTGCTCTCGCTCTCCCGGACACTTGCTGCTGGCTCTGCGGGGCTTACTCCTTACTCCTTACTTCTTTGCAAGACTTAATAAATAGGGGGCAATACAGGGAATAGTAGGCACCGCTTCAGTCTGATAATACGTAGCATCAGTCCCATAACCCAGCATCTCAGCCCTTATAGTCAGTTTTGGAGTGAGTTTCAGGCTTGCTGGCAGTGAGTTAAGCCTGTTCCCACTGAGTTTCGTCTTGGAATCGATACCCTGGTTGTCAGTGCACTGGTTCTGGTAGTTAATGGGTTGATTCTGGCCGGTAGTGGCAAACACTGGACTTGGTTCACTGGTTCTAGACCGCCGCTACCTAGCATCAGTCCAATACCTGTAACACATGGCAACTGATTAATTGCCCATACCAGCTACCCACTGGTTCAAGCCTTACACCGACTAGCATCAGTCTGAGCAACTAAGAGTACTTTCAGGTCTTTAACTCTCCCCGGTGGAATTCTTATCTATGTGGATATAGCCTCAGGCTTGTTTTTAGTGGTGGAATTCTTCCTTGCTGAATTCTTATCCTAGGAAAGTCTACTCTCAAACTCTATTCTTTAGAAAGAAACTAATACGGATTAGGCTGAAACATCTTCTCTAACAAGGCTCCACTCTACTATCCTAGCCTCAAAGCGAGTACTCTCTGGAACTGCCCAAACCCAAACAAGCTACTGGAACGACCCTAACTCCCAAACACAGAGCAAGTAGGCACCAAGTGACTCCACTACACCTCTCCTATGTCCACTAGCCAAAGACTAATGACCAAGGCCTAAAACTCAACTGGAAGAATAACAACTGCCCAGCTGCTGGCAACTATCATACCTACCCCCTGGCTCTGTCAACAATTCTTCATTCTGATCAAAGTACCTAGATGCCCTCGCTTTTAGGCTGTTACTCACCTGTTGCATTCTTGTTAGCACCGGAACTATTTACAGTTCCCTTATTGTAAGTAGCCTATAACTCCCTTGTTTGAGTCCGGTGCTGCTGTGTTTCAGTCTGATGTTGCACCTAGCACACTGGTTCTGGTTGGCAGTGGTCAATAGTAGCTAGTTGGATTCTTTTTGGTAGTTGTTTGAGTCTTGATATCAGTAGTTAAAGCGAAAGCCTGCTCGGATCTAGTTGAAGCCTTGTTAGTATCGGTTTCATTCTTTAATGACTTACTGCTTCTTTGACTGCTTCTTTTACTGCTTAGTTTGGTTCTTACTTTCCTACTTGTGAGTTCCATCCCATGTTTCATCCGCTCTACTAGAAGAATAAGATCTAGATTAGTTGTGGATTCTACTGGGCCAATCCAATGAGGGAAATTCTGATTCTTAGGAGTTTCATTCTTCGTTTCATTCTTAAACTACCTAGGTGGATTCTTATTGGTCTACCTACTGTTCCATTCTTACACTTACCGATTTCATTCTTTGATGGGTGAGTTTCGTTCTGTAACTACCGAGTTTGGTTCTTGTTGGCGTTGGCGAACACAAGACTTGGTGTTAACTAGTTATAACTTAGCCTTATACTCACTAGTTTGATAAGGAAAGGAAGCCAGGCTTATCTCATCTACTTCTTGCTCCTAAACCTCTCCTCTTCTCTTGCAACAAATACAGGTCTTCCACTCCACTCCGGATATCCCTTTACCAAGTAGTAAAAACAAAGAATTCCACTGGCTTTAGGGCTTCAATACCTCTTATCCTACATCTCTGGCTCCTCTCCCTCTCCTCTGCTACACTTGATACTGGACCTGGACCCCCTATTGTTCAAAAAACATAGCAAATGGAGAAATAGGACAGGTAAATAAGTTCTGGCACTTTCAGGATCCTATCCCCGGTGAGCAACAGTCGGAGTGAGTGAAAAAGTAAACCCGCTAAGTAAACCCGGTGAGCTACTCTTAAGTCGGAGTTAGTTCAAAAGTAAACCCGCTAAGTAAACCCGCTACTCTGCTGGGGAAACTTCCACTCATGAAGTAGCAGCTATAAGGATCAGAGTATGATTAGGAAGGTCTTCAACTCGAACAGTACTACTACTTGCTACTGGCTCTGCTCTAACTACTGACTTTGTAAACCCAACACACCTCTAATAAGTGTGAACCCCGAGCTCAACTCTTGCTACAAATAAAGTAATTGCTCATCTACCTTTCACTCCTGTTCCTCCCTTGCGCTAGATCTTTTACTTGGTAAACTCATACAGAGCTACAAATACTTATGAAACACAGGACTACTATACTACGCCCTTGCCTCTTAGTTGCTCTATTGGAATTATGTAACTACTGGGTTCAATTCCGAGTCACTAGTTCCACTCTTTGACTTACTTGTTAAAGTCTTAGTTATGGATATACATGCTTAGCCTTGCTTGCCCTAGTTCTGGTTGGCATTGGTTTCATCCTTACTCGGCAGTGTTTCATCCTGATTAGTGCTTGTCTCAGAAAGTAAGTAAAGGCACTCACTAACATAAGGCTTGGACTCCTTAGCTCCAGTGTCAGTAGGAGTAGCAACTAATAACATGCCCATACCGACCAGTTCAATTCTCTCTTTCCTGGGTTGAAGGCTTAGCAGCACTTGTTTGAGTCTGATTGGAGTGAGTTTCAGTCTTGTCCTTGCTAGGCTCCATTCTCTAACACCTAAGCATCAGAACTTAATAAGAGGCACTTGGGTCAGATAGCCTGCTGGTTAGCAGTTGCTCCATTCCGAGCCCACCTGCTTGAAGTCTTTGCCCTAGTAGATTGATTCTTGCTGATAGTGGTTTCGTTCTTAAACTCCCTTGTTTGAGCCTGTAACTCCTTAGCTCTATTCTGAGTTTACTACTTGCCAACTTAGTTCCATTCCTTCCCTAACTCGTTCCATTCCCAATTAATAAGTCACTTATAATAATTTCCAAGTGTAATTCTTTAACTCACTTGTTTCGTTCTTAGTTGTACTAGCTCAATTCTTATCTAGTACGCTAGGATCTGGGAATTGATACCTTAGCTCCACGACTAGCTGACCTCTCTTATTAACAGTGGTTGCACTCTGAGTCATATGAGTTTGATTCTGTTTCATCGTTGCTTGGCAAATTACTAGAAGGTCCTTTACTTGGAATTATAAGTACTGGCCGTTACTTGGTAATTACTTACTTCCTTCAACAAGAGCCATAACAGTTGTAAACAAATACTGATTCCAAACAGGGTTCCCGAACCTACCTCTCCACTTACTCTAATAAGAATGAAACTAGCTCGACCCAGACCTAGACCGGGACTCTAATGTACCTAACGAGACCCCTAGGTATGAAACTATACTACAACTACTGGTCTTCCCCCTTAGTTACAGTACCTCTGTCAACTCATACAACAAATAAGGATTTCACTAGGGATGAAACTAACTACTATACGAGTACAGGAACAGGAGAAGGATCGGCTACTATTGGCTATAAAGGCAAGACTCGCTCTTAAACTAGTTTACTAAGTTCAATTCCGTAATGAACTACTAGATGCAGAGAAGAAGACCGCTACTTAGCTACCGGGCTTCATTCTTGTTTATAGTGGTTCTACTCTTGGATTTAGTGGCTAGATGCAGGCAATTAATACCTTTACTACTACACTACACTACTAGCTCAATTAATACCTTTACTACTAGCCTACTTAGTGTCATCCTTACTTCACTACTTATGAGTTCAATCCTCTCTAGCTCACCTCTTAGGTCAATTCTAATCTTCTCCGTTAGAAGCTGGGAATCAGTGGTAGTGGTTTGAGAACCTAGCTACATAACACCAGTCCCACTAGCAGCAGTACCTATACCCAGCAGTCCCATACTCGCTACCAGCAGGCCCAGCTGAAGTCTGCAACTACATAGCATCAGCCCGTAACTACTTAGCATCAGTCTTGCACTCACCAGTTCCATTCTTCCCGATGAGTTCACAACTTACTATCAGGGCCTCAACTCAAGCTTTCATTATATATTAGGCCTTAGTTCCATTCTTGTTGGCAGTGATTTCAGTCTTATTGTTAGCATCACTGGCTGCTAGTTGCCAGTTCCAGTCTGAGTTTAGTTAGCTCCGTTCTATCCCTCCCGAGTTCCATTCTTGCATTCCTACTTATGGACTACTGAAGGAAAGAATGAGTCGAATTAGAATAAGGGATAACCCAGCATCTCAGCCCTTATAGTCAGTTTTGGAGTGAGTTTCAGGCTTGCTGGCAGTGAGTTAAGCCTGTTCCCACTGAGTTTCGTCTTGGAATCGATACCCTGGTTGTCAGTGCACTGGTTCTGGTAGTTAATGGGTTGATTCTGGCCGGTAGTGGCAAACACTGGACTTGGTTCACTGGTTCTAGACCGCCGCTACCTAGCATCAGTCCAATACCTGTAACACATGGCAACTGATTAATTGCCCATACCAGCTACCCACTGGTTCAAGCCTTACACCGACTAGCATCAGTCTGAGCAACTAAGAGTACTTTCAGGTCTTTAACTCTCCCCGGTGGAATTCTTATCTATGTGGATATAGCCTCAGGCTTGTTTTTAGTGGTGGAATTCTTCCTTGCTGAATTCTTATCCTAGGAAAGTCTACTCTCAAACTCTATTCTTTAGAAAGAAACTAATACGGATTAGGCTGAAACATCTTCTCTAACAAGGCTCCACTCTACTATCCTAGCCTCAAAGCGAGTACTCTCTGGAACTGCCCAAACCCAAACAAGCTACTGGAACGACCCTAACTCCCAAACACAGAGCAAGTAGGCACCAAGTGACTCCACTACACCTCTCCTATGTCCACTAGCCAAAGACTAATGACCAAGGCCTAAAACTCAACTGGAAGAATAACAACTGCCCAGCTGCTGGCAACTATCATACCTACCCCCTGGCTCTGTCAACAATTCTTCATTCTGATCAAAGTACCTAGATGCCCTCGCTTTTAGGCTGTTACTCACCTGTTGCATTCTTGTTAGCACCGGAACTATTTACAGTTCCCTTATTGTAAGTAGCCTATAACTCCCTTGTTTGAGTCCGGTGCTGCTGTGTTTCAGTCTGATGTTGCACCTAGCACACTGGTTCTGGTTGGCAGTGGTCAATAGTAGCTAGTTGGATTCTTTTTGGTAGTTGTTTGAGTCTTGATATCAGTAGTTAAAGCGAAAGCCTGCTCGGATCTAGTTGAAGCCTTGTTAGTATCGGTTTCATTCTTTAATGACTTACTGCTTCTTTGACTGCTTCTTTTACTGCTTAGTTTGGTTCTTACTTTCCTACTTGTGAGTTCCATCCCATGTTTCATCCGCTCTACTAGAAGAATAAGATCTAGATTAGTTGTGGATTCTACTGGGCCAATCCAATGAGGGAAATTCTGATTCTTAGGAGTTTCATTCTTCGTTTCATTCTTAAACTACCTAGGTGGATTCTTATTGGTCTACCTACTGTTCCATTCTTACACTTACCGATTTCATTCTTTGATGGGTGAGTTTCGTTCTGTAACTACCGAGTTTGGTTCTTGTTGGCGTTGGCGAACACAAGACTTGGTGTTAACTAGTTATAACTTAGCCTTATACTCACTAGTTTGATAAGGAAAGGAAGCCAGGCTTATCTCATCTACTTCTTGCTCCTAAACCTCTCCTCTTCTCTTGCAACAAATACAGGTCTTCCACTCCAC
This sequence comes from Musa itinerans, assembly GCA_001649415.1. Lineage (NCBI taxonomy): Eukaryota > Viridiplantae > Streptophyta > Magnoliopsida > Zingiberales > Musaceae > Musa > Musa itinerans. The sequence continues at coordinate 394,496 of LVTN01000139.1, forward strand.
TCCGGATATCCCTTTACCAAGTAGTAAAAACAAAGAATTCCACTGGCTTTAGGGCTTCAATACCTCTTATCCTACATCTCTGGCTCCTCTCCCTCTCCTCTGCTACACTTGATACTGGACCTGGACCCCCTATTGTTCAAAAAACATAGCAAATGGAGAAATAGGACAGGTAAATAAGTTCTGGCACTTTCAGGATCCTATCCCCGGTGAGCAACAGTCGGAGTGAGTGAAAAAGTAAACCCGCTAAGTAAACCCGCTACTCTGCTGGGGAAACTTCCACTCATGAAGTAGCAGCTATAAGGATCAGAGTATGATTAGGAAGGTCTTCAACTCGAACAGTACTACTACTTGCTACTGGCTCTGCTCTAACTACTGACTTTGTAAACCCAACACACCTCTAATAAGTGTGAACCCCGAGCTCAACTCTTGCTACAAATAAAGTAAGTGGTAATCTACCTTTGACTCCTGTTCCTCCCTTGCGCTAGATCTTTTACTTGGTAAACTCATACAGAGCTACAAATACTTATGAAACACAGGACTACTATACTACGCCCTTGCCTCTTAGTTGCTCTATTGGAATTATGTAACTACTGGGTTCAATTCCGAGTCACTAGTTCCACTCTTTGACTTACTTGTTAAAGTCTTAGTTATGGATATACATGCTTAGCCTTGCTTGCCCTAGTTCTGGTTGGCATTGGTTTCATCCTTACTCGGCAGTGTTTCATCCTGATTAGTGCTTGTCTCAGAAAGTAAGTAAAGGCACTCACTAACATAAGGCTTGGACTCCTTAGCTCCAGTGTCAGTAGGAGTAGCAACTAATAACATGCCCATACCGACCAGTTCAATTCTCTCTTTCCTGGGTTGAAGGCTTAGCAGCACTTGTTTGAGTCTGATTGGAGTGAGTTTCAGTCTTGTCCTTGCTAGGCTCCATTCTCTAACACCTAAGCATCAGAACTTAATAAGAGGCACTTGGGTCAGATAGCCTGCTGGTTAGCAGTTGCTCCATTCCGAGCCCACCTGCTTGAAGTCTTTGCCCTAGTAGATTGATTCTTGCTGATAGTGGTTTCGTTCTTAAACTCCCTTGTTTGAGCCTGTAACTCCTTAGCTCTATTCTGAGTTTACTACTTGCCAACTTAGTTCCATTCCTTCCCTAACTCGTTCCATTCCCAATTAATAAGTCACTTATAATAATTTCCAAGTGTAATTCTTTAACTCACTTGTTTCGTTCTTAGTTGTACTAGCTCAATTCTTATCTAGTACGCTAGGATCTGGGAATTGATACCTTAGCTCCACGACTAGCTGACCTCTCTTATTAACAGTGGTTGCACTCTGAGTCATATGAGTTTGATTCTGTTTCATCGTTGCTTGGCAAATTACTAGAAGGTCCTTTACTTGGAATTATAAGTACTGGCCGTTACTTGGTAATTACTTACTTCCTTCAACAAGAGCCATAACAGTTGTAAACAAATACTGATTCCAAACAGGGTTCCCGAACCTACCTCTCCACTTACTCTAATAAGAATGAAACTAGCTCGACCCAGACCTAGACCGGGACTCTAATGTACCTAACGAGACCCCTAGGTATGAAACTATACTACAACTACTGGTCTTCCCCCTTAGTTACAGTACCTCTGTCAACTCATACAACAAATAAGGATTTCACTAGGGATGAAACTAACTACTATACGAGTACAGGAACAGGAGAAGGATCGGCTACTATTGGCTATAAAGGCAAGACTCGCTCTTAAACTAGTTTACTAAGTTCAATTCCGTAATGAACTACTAGATGCAGAGAAGAAGACCGCTACTTAGCTACCGGGCTTCATTCTTGTTTATAGTGGTTCTACTCTTGGATTTAGTGGCTAGATGCAGGCAATTAATACCTTTACTACTACACTACACTACTAGCTCAATTAATACCTTTACTACTAGCCTACTTAGTGTCATCCTTACTTCACTACTTATGAGTTCAATCCTCTCTAGCTCACCTCTTAGGTCAATTCTAATCTTCTCCGTTAGAAGCTGGGAATCAGTGGTAGTGGTTTGAGAACCTAGCTACATAACACCAGTCCCACTAGCAGCAGTACCTATACCCAGCAGTCCCATACTCGCTACCAGCAGGCCCAGCTGAAGTCTGCAACTACATAGCATCAGCCCGTAACTACTTAGCATCAGTCTTGCACTCACCAGTTCCATTCTTCCCGATGAGTTCACAACTTACTATCAGGGCCTCAACTCAAGCTTTCATTATATATTAGGCCTTAGTTCCATTCTTGTTGGCAGTGATTTCAGTCTTATTGTTAGCATCACTGGCTGCTAGTTGCCAGTTCCAGTCTGAGTTTAGTTAGCTCCGTTCTATCCCTCCCGAGTTCCATTCTTGCATTCCTACTTATGGACTACTGAAGGAAAGAATGAGTCGAATTAGAATAAGGGTAATTAATCAGTCTCTTGCCCGTGCCGGTTATTATAAGTTCTGGCAAGTGCAATTCTTTTATTCACTCGTGGAATTCTTATCTCTTAGTAGCTATAGCACTGCTTTAAGTCTTGGTACCTAGAGGTCTCCTCGGATTGGTCAGCTCCATTCTTTCATTTTTGAACTACTTAGGTTCATTCTATCACTTAGCAGCTCCATTCTTTGATTTGCTGATTCTAGACCTTAGCGACCCAGTTTAAGCCTGATTGATTATAGTGCACCGATTCAAGCCTGCAACTACTGAGTTTAAGTCTGCCTATGCCTATATACAGTCTGGTTGGCAAGCAGTTCTAGCCTGTTTGTTACTAGCTCCATTCCGAGTGGTATACTTATTTCGTTCTATCACTGCTAAGCATCAGTCTTAGTAACCTAAGCTACATTCTGACTATGCCTGGGTTGAGTCTGAGTAAGGAGTAGCTGAAGCCTTAGCAGCTGTTGTCTCAGTTTCGCTACCCTTGGTTTAAGTCTTAGAAGAGAGGAGATACAGGGAAGACTTAAGAAATAGTGGCACTGGTGTTTGGTTCTTAGCTGCACTTGTTGAAGTCTGAGGTACTTACGCACTCAGTGGAATTCTGATCGGTGTTAGGTTGATCCCCGGTTATTATAAGTTCTGGTGGGTTTCATTCCTGTTGTTAGTATCACTAGCTCACCTCTCCCTCTTGCTCACTTTCCTTCTTACTGGTGAGTGGAATTCTTACTTTAACTCTTGACTACTACTTGCTCATCAGAGAATTTCTACCCTGACTTACTAGTGGAATTCTGGAACTAGATGTAGGGAATTGGTGGACTCCATGGGACTACTGAGGTCAATTCTGAAGAGCAGCCCTGCCGCCCAACGTCTTACTTAGTTGCTTGGCCCTTGTCTTACTAGAAGAGCCTATACTCTGGCAACTAACACTGAATTCTTACTTGAAACTAGTTCTTCTCTTGTCTCTGGGACTACTGAGTTCAATTCTGAGTCACTTAGCGCACCTTTGATTCTGGTTGGCAGTGGAAGTAACCAAAACCAGAGCTTGACTTTAGGAGTTCAAGAGCTAGTAGGCAGGAACAGGGGCCTCAACTCAGGTGTTGAAGTGAAGAATGGAATTGCCCAGGAACAGCCTTCAGATCAGAATGGAATTGCCTAGGAACAGCTTCAGATCAAGGGTTTACCGCGACTCCCTTAAGTATACAAACTCGGGCAGCTCTAGTACAACAGTAGGAAAGGCATGGCTAATAATTACCGGGAATTATAGAATCATAGGTGTGAAGTCAGCATTAAGACTGGTTGGTAGTGGAAGTCAGCGTTAAGACTGGTTGGTAGTGGTTTAAGCCTAGTTGTTACTTTTTTAAGTCCTGCTAGCACTGTATTAAGTCTTTTAGTTAGTCGTTTCATTCTTGTTAGCCTTGGGGTAAGTCTTAGTAGCACTGGTTGAAGTCTTTGATTGATTAGCTCAATTCTTTCACTGCTTAGGGACATTCTATCCTTTTCTGGTTTCGTTCTGGGACGCGTTAGTTGCATTCTGATACTGATCTTTACTTTCCTTGTCAATTCTGATCAATCAATGACATGCCTCAGTCTTAGTACCCTAAGCATCAGCCTGAGACCTTACCTTAACATCCCATACCTGTGTCCTACCTTATCAGCCCGCAACTACCCAGCATCAGTCTGTAACTCCCTGGTTGAAGCCTTAGCACTACCACTAGCATCCCATACTAGCTACCCTTACTTTTAGTCTTAGTATCCCTGGCATCAGGCTCAGACGAGTGAGGTCAATTCTGATCTTAGTAACTAGGGGAAGCGGCAGGGAATCCGGTGGGAAAGAGACAAGGAATTCTAATAAGGGGGCCTTTCTAGTAAGTTCTAGCTTAATTCTCATACATACTAGTGCAATTCTTAACTTCAGTACGACACTACTAGCTCACCTCGACTACTGGGGACTTATGGGTTTGGGAATTCTAATAAGGGCTCAACTCCCGGGTTTCACAACTTACTATAAGCCACCAACTACCAAGCTACTACTCTAACTCTGGCTACAACACCTCAGATCTTGCTCTGTAAACTAACCACCATTAACTTAAGGGCTTAATAGAAGGGTGATTTATCAGCTTTTCTTGTTCGAGTTAAGTTCTAGTCTTCATCTCGAGTTGAATATCCCTTGTTTCATCCGTTATCTGGCATCCTGAATAAAGTGATATATATATATTATTCTACTGAGTGTGTACTTAGTCAGTAGACGGATTTCAAAGGTAGTTTTTCGGTTAATTAAGCTATTCCTAAGGTGTTAAGTCAACCACGCTACCCGCACTCACTCCATCCTCCTTGCCAACCTCCACTCTGGCCTAGCTTGCCCACCTCTGCTCTGTCAACTAACCATACTCTGGCAGTGGTTGCTCATCTACTTCTCCTCTTGCTACAAAAGCAAAGAATGGAACTTTCACCGAGAAGAAAGAGTGGAACTGTCACCGAGGAAACTATATTCAACGGAACGGGAGCAGATCTACTTCCCGCTGTGCTTACTTTCTATCTACTGCATCAAAGCCTTTACTTTAACTAAGCACTGCTACAAACATGGGTTCTCCCTTTAACTAGGCACTGCTACAAACATGGGTTCTCCTACGCCCTTATCGCAGAGGAAGCACCCAAATCAACTGGACTTGTTTACTTCTACCTAGCATACCACACTGCTTCTGATCTTGCTTCAAACTAACTAACAAATCCTTCTTCATCACCCCTTAAATGAATTCCGTGTTTTCCTAGTAGTAGGGACCAAGCAGACGAGTATATACTTAAGACCAGAGAAGAGCAAAAGAGAGTTGTCATGTTTTGAACTGTGCACTTATATAAAGATAGCGTAAGTTTGGTGTTATCGACCACAACCCACTTCAGCAGTAGAGAAAAGAGAGTAGATTTGGCTTATGCCCCCTTGGGGGAAGACTTACTAATTGAACTCTGGCTTGGCTCCGATACCCCTTAGTAAACTCATTCCATTCTATTCTTAAGTACTTAACTATAAGGGCAGATTTTTCATCTGGCTAGAAGGGCAGATTATTAATCTGGCTAGTCGGCTGGCTCTTTTGAGTGAAATAACATAATATAAGGCACGAATTCTCATAAGGAAGGGGCAATTACTAGAAAGGCCTCTTCTCACCTTACTTTAGAACCAGAACAATACTTGCACCCGAAACAAGAAATAACACCTAGCTACCTGGCATCAGGCTTGCTCACCTCGCTTTCAGGCTTATACTCACTGCTTTCATTCTTCAAGTTAGCATCCCATACCCCGTTTCATTCTGCTAGTTGCTAGGTTGATTCTGAGTTTAGTTAGCTCAATGCCTTGCTAGCTCCTTACTAGCTCCTTCCCTGACTGGCTCCTTCCCTGACTCCTCTCATTCTTACCATCTCTAGCTGCATTCCCAGGGGTATCCAATACTTACTTAGCTGCTGGCTTACACTCAATAGCTGCATTCCCCGAGAATTATAAGTACTGGGGTTTGAGACCTTAGCTATCAAGCACCAGCCCTAGTAGTACCAGGCCAGCACGGGTTTCAGAACTTAATTACTGGCACTCCTTAGTTGGATTATGAAATGACTTATTGGCCCCTTAACGGTTGCCTTCGAAGCTCCTTAAGCGAGTGTTTGGCTACTATAACTATCCTCTTTCTCTCATCTCATCTTATCTAACCCAGGCCACTATGATGCTTTGCCAACAACTAGATACTTGACTTCGACTGTTTCTTCTCGTAACTACTTATTCTCTGTTTATTGTAGGCTTTGACTCCCTGTTTGATTCTTCCATTCCTCTTACTACTACTGATTGAACAAGGGGTAAATTACAATAAGGGCTTCAACTCAGGTATAGGTAAACTGACTATAAGTGCCTCTCTTGCCTCTTATCGAGTAGACTTCACTCACCCAACTTTGCTTCTTTATAAGATGAAACTAGGCATGAAACTTCCAGTCAAACAAACGGACTATAAGGGAACTTAGAATAAGGGCAGATTCTTCTGGCACTACCAACAAGAATTCACCCCTTACAAGACGACTCTGAATTGACCTAACTCATTAAAGAATGGAACTAACAACTCGGCATAAGTCATTTAAGAATGAAACAGGGGCTTTTCAACAGGAGCAGTAGCAGTACTACCTGGAACTTACAATACCTCCCCTTAGTCAACTACTATGGAATTCCATAACTTACTATAGTCCCATACTAGCTACCCGACGCTCCATTCCGAGCCTACCTAGCAGCCCCATTCCGAGCATACTTAGCAGCAGGCTTAGCAGCACTTGTATCAGGGCTTGGACGAGTGAGTTGAAGTCTTGTTGTTTACTCTTGTAGGCTTACTACCCTTGCTTGAAGCCTGTGATGCACTGGTTTTAGTCTTGTTATTTGAGTTAACCCCGCCCCTGTTACTTAAATCTAGAATGAGGCTTCTCTACTTTTCCTCTTGCTACAAATCATTGAACCCTGGGGGTTTTGGTGATAGTTGAGAGCCCACTCCTACTACTGTTCCTGCTCCAGCACTGGCACTTGGCCTTTCCCTTGTAGAGAATTCTCCCCTTGCAGACCCTATACTACTACTTGTACTACTACAAGTTGCAGGGCGGATACAGGATTCGGATCCAGATCCTTCTCGGGAAAGAAAGTCAATAACTGCTCCACAGCTCCATCCTATTATTCTCAAGTAGACTTTACTGTTGCCTCTGCTCCTGTTGCCTCTACTGCCGTTGTGTTAGGACTTAATAGCTCAATCCTCTTCTTAGTTTGATACCTGTAAATCCTCTTCTATAGTTGCCGATTGCATCAACCCCGGTTCTATACCCTATCTTGAAACTCGTACTGTTGTTGCCGCTTCGGCTAATGATCTAGTTTTGTCAACTTCCCTTGCAGACCCGAGAGTAACAGACTTGAGAACTTATTCCCTTTCTTTGGAATCTTATGATACTGTACCTGGGCCTGTAACTTTACCTTTCCACTATGGAGCTGGCTCGTGACCAACACTTGAACTTAACCTTTCAGAAAGTAACCAACTCTAGGCTTCTATCTCAATACCCGGCTAAGCATGCCTTTGCCTTTAAGTGGTTTTTCTTTGATTTGAATCTTGAGTGTCATTGGTTTTGGTGACTTCCCCAAACTTACTAGAAGGTCCTCTCCTCGAAAGTGACTTAGGCTCTCAGCACCTTGCCTCAACTGACTAGAAGGGAACAACGAATAAGGGGCTCTTGCTCTTCTAACTCTCCTTTGGCTACAAATACTTCTTTCTTACCTCTACTCCGAGACTAAAACTCACTGCCTCCCTTTTAGCTCCTACCGCCCTGAATACTGGGACTTGGTAATTAACCTTAGGACTTGGTTAAGGGTGACTTCCGACTTCCCTTTCCACTCTTGTAAAGGTGACTTCCGACTTCCCTTGCCTCAACTGACAAAAATCTCTTTATGACACTCCTCTACCCGCTTCAAAGTCAGTACTTGACTCTGCAGCTTAACTTACTAGAAGGGCAACTTACTATAAGGGCTCTCAAGTAGGAAAGTGAGAATTCCACTCAGTATCTAGAATGCAACTGGGTAGTCAAAGGCCAAGCAACTAAGTCAGACGTTGGGCGGCAGCAACAATAGCATGTTATCACTTGTTATAACAATTCCTTTCTCAATAGATGCTTTCTGGAGCTTAAACTGTGTTCGGGAACTCAGTAGTTATATAACCCATCCTTACGCATCTAAGGCAACTACTAGGCAAGTCCACTAGGCAAACAATCTATTGTAAGCTTATGTATCTGGTTGACTTGAATGAGTTTAATCCCGAGTATACGAGTTGGGGAAAGTGCAATTTGTTTCTTTCTCTAGAAATAGTAGTTACTTCTTCAATGAGACGAACACTTGACTGGAAGAAAAGAAGGACTTACCGGTGAAGAAATAGATTCTCACTGAAAAAACTAATGCTGGTATAAAACAGAGGATAAGAAGGAAGGTAGAAAACTATAGAACAGGAACAGGAGCTAGATCTTAGCCAGGATCAGAAAGTGAGGTAGGCAAGTAAGATAGAGTGAGTTCGGGTCTTTGTGCCTAGCTTCTCTAGTGGAGTTCCTGTCTTAATCAGTAGAAATAGTTACTTTTGCTGTTGCGCTAACGGGAGCAAGAGAGGTATGAGAGTCAAGTTCCTGTAAGTAGAGGTAGTTGTCAAGAGTCCCTTATTGTAAGTTTGCCATAACTCTATTTGTAGCCAGAGGCATAGAATAACTTGTTACTAATCAATAACAGAGGTGGGCAAGGTAAGCAGTGCGAGTTCTAGTCTTCAGCTTTCCATTAAGTTGGGGGAGAGTTTACAGTTCCAGCTGATTGTGTACTATTTCATTCTGATACGGTTTCTAGTTGTTTCATTCTTTGACTACGGAAGGAAATTCTTACTACCTGTCTCTTGCTCTAGTACTGTAGCTTGGTGGACTTGCACAACAAGCAAGAGGTAGATCGAATGCAGCTCGAACAAGCAAATCACTTACTGGAGTTACGGGGTGCCTAAAGTCAAAGAAAGGAAAGGTGATTGATGGGCTTGACTTTCATCGTTGATTGATGGGCTTGACTTTCATCATCGTATAAAGAGGAAGATCTCCTTCTTTTCGAATGCCCAGCTTAAGGCTAAAGAATCATAAGTTTCAAGATCAGGTACAGGCTTTTAAGCGCTAAGTAAATCAGTGGAGTCTCCTTGTTTGCGAGAAATTAGATAGTGCCTCGACTTTTAGTGTAGTTGCTTGCCGTCTTGTCTAGTAGTTGCTTGGCCGTTGCTTGGTGGACTTGAAGTTCGTTCAGAAAGAAGAATTAGTTGACTCGGTATCAGGTATAGCAGAGGAGCCTCATTCTTTTAATAGTTTCCAATAGTAGCAAGAGAGGAGCAAGAGGATAGTTTTAGTAGCCAGAGTTTACTTACAGCAATTCCCCCATTTAATGCTTATAATTGAGCTACTTCGAAAGGAAACTAGAAGTCAGCGTAGGATTGCCACTTCAGCCTTCCGCAGATATAGTAGTTCCGGGTTTCTTCGACCACCCCCTGAGTGAGGGGCAATAAAATGCATTTCTTCCTATAAGATTTCTGGGCGAATCAAGTCTACATCGGCTCTTTAAAAGGACTCTCCGAATACTTCACTTGTTTCTTACATCTTTTCTAATCTAATAATCACAGATAGAATTTCGTAGGGACCAAGCTACCACAGCACCGAGGAGAAAACAAAACAGCTACACCAGCACTTGATTCAGAATTCTCCTATGTATTATGGCCCGATCCTGATCTTACCTCTGACCTGCACCAACACCCTTGTACCGCACAGCTCTTCAGGTGATTCTCTTTCTTCCACTTTCGGATTCAGATCTTTCTTTTCTTCCTCGGCTTCCTCTATTTATTCGAAAGAATGCATTTTACTGTAAAGTATCTTATCTTATCTACTTTCCTTGCACTGAGAAATAGTCCCCTTTCTTAGCTAACAGTGAATGTAGTTAACAGACTTTCTAATGAGTTATTCCAGAGTCCTTATTAGAGTTATTCCAGAGAGTCCTTATGAATAGTGGCAGCCAAGTGTCTCCTGTGACTTCTTAGCCTTACAAAGGAATGTTTTGAACTGCTCCCCGGTAGACAGGACTACTACTTATGGTTATCTACCACTATCCTAGCCTCTTGCTCCTTTCTATCATACAGACGGAGCTAATTCTACTGTTCTGTTTCCAGACTTACCGGTTCTGAGAAAACTTCTATTCCCGCTTCCAAGCTAGTGGATTCTTTCCCTCTAATGAGTTCTGATCCTTTGCAAACTCCTAAATTGAACTCAACTTTCTCCTTGACCGATTAAAACATCCCGATCAGTCAAATCAGTCATAGCGAAGGTACGATGTAGCGCATATAGTAATGGAAAGCGAAACGTTTAATTCACTCTCTTTCTCTCCTTTAATGGAATCCTTGGAGTAAGCTATAAGTAAAGAAGTACAGGACTACACTAAGAATTGAGGGTAAAATCATCTGATAAAGAAGCAGTGCCCATTGAAGAAACATAATCCTCAGTGCTCTGAACCAACCTATTAACCAATGCTATCAAAAACCCAGGAATCACTCTTTCGAACGGGGGCGGTAAGTCAACCATATTCTTGATTCACTATAGGAGTGGCGGTAAGTCAACCATATTCTTGAATTCTTGACTGATTATGCTTCCTCAAGTAATTGGGGCGCGGCAGGAACCACATCTTAGTACTTATAGCTTCTATGATCCATTATCTGCATTTAGTATAATAAACTACAGCAACATGGTTATGACCCACGAACACAGGACTTGGCGGGGGTGCTCCTACTGATAAAAACCAATTCCTGCCAGTACTTATAAGTTCAGGGTTGCTTAATTGGGCAATCAGGAGTGTAATTCCTAGTTTCTTGTGGAAGCCTTCTACACTGGTAAGTTCATTTGTATTCTTAGTTTTCTTCCGTTACTGCAGAGTTCAATTCGGATTCAGTGCACCCAATACGCTCATTCGAATACTCTTCTTTAATTCCCCTAGTAGTAATAGATCCCTATTAGCCCGATACTTACTTGTCCTCCGTCTTAGCCTCACTAGTTCAATTCCTATGCCCGGTATCCTGACTTTCTAGTTCTATTTTGACCTTTGAGTTATTGTCTTACTTACCAGTATTAGTATGATAGCTCCACCTGCCCAGGTATCCCTACTACAGAGTTGTTCTCTCTGTCTTTTGTTGGTTTGATTCTTTTTGTTACTAGTTCCATTCTTTGACTGATTTCCATAGTTCTGTTTTCATTCTTATTATACTACAACTTTGAGTCCCCTAGATCAGGCATACCCTATTAGTACGAAAACGATCCTGCCCTAAATCATATACCCCTTCTTAATCCTTTCATTCCTAGTTTTGACTTCTGACTTTCCCAGTTTAGTGTTTGATTCCGAGTTGTGAGCCAAAGCCTTACTTCTATGTTAGAGTCGTTAGGGGCAGTGTTACGCTCTTTATTAGAAAGTGCAATCCCTATTTAGTAGTTTGCTTCTTTTATTTATCAGTGGAATCCAAGTTATGGAGGGTAAATCCCATCAGTACGAGTTCAATCCTGAGTTGGGCTCATCGATCATGTAGTGTAGAAAGGGATACTTACTTACCTGTGAAAAGTCTTATAAGTAGGAGTCAAAGCTAGTTTAAGCCTTGTGAGCGCTAGTAGTTCCTAGTTCCGGGTTTCTTAAGTTTCTTTTTGTTTAATTGCCTGATGCACCCTTCATTCTTGGACACTGACAGTTTCTTCTTAACCATGCTTGTTGGCACTAGTGACTTTATTGTTGGCAGTGGTTTTAGTGTGTATTGATAGTCGTTTTCTTCTATTCGTAGTTTTTTTCTTCTAGTTAGTTTAGTAGCTCAAGTCTTTATTCTGCTGTGAGGGTAGGTCGCTTCTGCTTCTTGTAATTCCTGGGTAGTGTAGTAAGTCTTATAAGTTGAAGTTCAAGCCTTAGTTTCTGGTTTAGGCAGAGGAGAGGGCTGCCGAGATTCAAGGTAGAGTCAATTAGGCTTAGAAGTGGATAGGTTTCATCAGAATCCTAGGTTTATTGTTGAGCAAGGAAAGGAGCAGTAGACTTATAGGCAGAAAAGCAAGAGTAGGTTCCGGGGTAGGCAGAAATAATGAAGCCAGCTCCCTGTGAGTTTAGTCTGTTGGGGCAGTGCTATAGCCTTAAAAGCATCAGTGAAGTTCTCTAATGTGTGGTGGACAGCTCTATTCTTGTTATCAAAGGAATCAGACTAAGCAAAAGGATAGGTAGACTCAAACTCGAGCATAAGAATAATAGTTCAAGAGGGGCAAGGCTAACAGGTAGTAGGGGAAGGGCATACAAAAACATAGCAATAGAAGGTTAACCGCAGGAAGCAAGTATACCTAGTTTCAGAAGAAAAGCAGAGAGATATAGGCTTGATACGCGGGGGATGGATAGGAGAGTAGAGCCAATAGGCAAGGATCCATATAAGTAGTTAGAGAATGAAATACAAGGTAGTAAGACCAAAGGAATAACAAGTGAGATTTGATTCTAGTGATGTAAGGCTAAGAGACAGAAGCGGGGAGTATGAAGTAATACTTAAGGCTAGGTCCCATTGCTCGTCTCCTAGTTATGAGTTTTATTCCTGAGTTACGCTCTTAAACTTACTTGTTTCACTATTAGAACCCTTTCTGATATTCCGTATTTCTATTTTGATTCTACTGATATACTGATTTTCTTTCCTCTCTTTCTCTTGGTGTGGGAACCCTTCCTCTAGTTGTCAGCAATTATGAAAGGCGTGTTTTGATTTAAAAGCAAGAGGAATAAGATTTAGATTCACAGTTTAATAGTATCGGACTGATAGCCCGGAAAGGAAGAGTCTAACTAAGAATAGGGAATGAGAACAAGAGATATGGTCTCTGATAAGCAGTCAACTAAGAATAGGGAATGAGAACAAGAGATATGGTCTGATAAGCAGTCAACTAAGAATGAACTATTGCCCCAACACTCGATGGAACTAATAAGTATAGTATAGAACAAGATAAGTAAGGCACTGATATTAATTTGTAGAACTAAAAACGGAAATAAAGGAATGGCTACAGTAAAGGATGCAACTGGGGCTAGGGCTAACAAGGCCTCTTAGCTCACAACCGGGAATTCCAATGCTAACTACCAGAACGAGCTACTACCCGATTAGACCCACGCGCTACTATATTAGATGAAACTATATGATTATTCAATAGACTCAAACACGACCCTAATTAGATGAAACTATATGATTATTCAATAGACTCAAACACGACCCTAACGAATCAAATCTTACTTAACTTTCTCTTATTCTTTGGCTCCTGACCTCTATTCTGTAGTTACTACTTATGAGCTTAACCGCTCCTGCCACTAAGTGTTTCTCCCTTGTATTTCATTCCATAGTATGAGCTTCGGCCTTTCCCTTTGAAGTAAGATTCCTCTATTATATACTTTAGCTCTAAGGATTCCGATTCCATTAACCAACAGTTCTGAACCGGGGAATTAGAGAATAGATCCCAGGCATATGAGCCTTTGACTACTGTCTCTCTGCTCGACACCCTTGACATCAAACTAGCGCTACTGACTTCAAGTCTTTTACTACCTTTTATCACTCTCCAGCTAATGCTTCTCATACTTTCACTGCTGAGCCCAAAGCTGCCCTCTTGACACAACAATTCTTTATTTATAGCTTTAGTATGCCTCTACTTGCTTTTAAGCCGATACCAATACAGAGAAGACCGTTCCTCATAACCGGGAATTAGACTCGAAACTGAGCAATTGAACTCGGGAATCTCACTTAAAAGAGTTGAACCAATGCCAATAGGAACTAATAAGAGGAATAACCCTAAGGAGTAAGGCTCAGTGAACTCAACGAGAAAGAGCAAGACCGAAACCCACTGACAGCAAGACTGACTCTTGACTTTCTAGAGCCCGCTCCTCGGTTAAAGTAGTAGAAACTCCATTCTATTGGCCTGTAACTACTGTATCTAATTCTTCATCTACTGAAACAAAACCTTACTCACTAGCTTTATCCTTACCCTCGTGCCCAGCGACTCCTTTCTCTCACCCAGTTGCGCCTTCCTTTCATTTTCCTACCTGTACTATTTGGGGTCTACCGTTCATGTCCTCAATTCTGATGTGTGAATTAGAGTATTCCGATACTTGCTAATGCTAGTCCCGTACTTGCGCTTTAAAACCATATTTGACCTTGCATTCTGAAATGCCATATCTAAATTCTTTTTCCACTGAGCCCCGGTCCTTGTTTCCCAACTTCAACGGGTATTTCTCATTCTACTACTTATTACTGGAATTATGACTACTATTAAAAGGAATACAATCACTACTAATTAGACCTATACCAATAAGTAAAACTCTCCTAACAGCTTGCTTGAAACCTTTATTTCTCTTTGAGCTCTTAGGTTCTTTGCTTTCGTTCTATGTCTACAGTTGATGTATGCCTCCACCTGTCTAAACTCCCCATCTATTGCTATTGATTCCAACTCCACTGGGCAATGTTTCAATCTAGCTATCCCAGCTATCAAACCTTATTTGCATTTTCTAACTACTGGCCTAGATCTTTACTACCAAACTCACATTCCTGTCTTCTATTCTGACTAATACCAATCCGAGTCTACTGACCCTGACCTTAAAGCTGTGTATATAAATACCGGTTGACTCTCTTATCTACTCGGTCAATACAGAGTTATCCACTAGTGGGGGCACTCAAGATCCAATTAGGTTTTACTCATAGCTTCACACAAGCACAATCACCTCCCTCGTCGCCAGCAGCCAAGACACTCGCCAAGTCACTTGTTACGCTAAAGTGGTTTTTGCTACAATAAGAAACAACATCAAGATATTTCTTATGAGCTATTATTTAAGATGTGTTCGGGCACGGCAGGAGCTATTGAAGTTCTTATATAATAAAGAATGAGCAAGAGGAGAGGCGAGGGGAAGTTCATAGCTAGATTAGATGTTTTTAGTTTGTTCCCTTGCTAAGGTTAGCTTTGCTGTTTACAGAGGTGTAGGCTAATAAATAAGTTATCAGAGAGGAAAGTGACAGTAGAGCCTTTAATTGATCATTCAATTCTCAATTAGCACCTACGGGAATAAACATTTCTGGTCATATCATATACTATATTTCTGGTCAATTGAATGAAAAGAGGCTTTGATAGTGGTTTCATCCCGAGTTTCATGTAGTACTGCTCAAGTGATTGTGGAATCCATTGTTTCATCTTATTAGAAAGAGAAAGCTTATTATAAAGATAAAGAAAGAATATAAGTGAGAAGCTTCTTTCTGTTCGAAGAAAGTATATGGAACCAGAGCTGATTAATCACCCTTATATTAAGTCAGAGTGAAAGGCTTATCGGAAAGGATGCCCGCCTCTATTCAATACTAGTTGTTTGGGATTCCACTAGTCCAGGTCCAGTGATAGTTTCACCCAATTTACTAGCTAACCTGTTTCTTACTTTCTTTTCTATATCCAACTAACACCCCCTTCCTAAAACCTGGCTCCAAGTTTGTAGTTCAATTCTTTGTATTCTACTAGATCCGAGAGAGAGTACTAATTTATACAAGACCCCTCTGGCTCACCCGCTATAGTTAATAACTACTACTATAGTAATGATTTCTTTGGTTAGCGAGTCTATACGTTGCTTGTGTTTGTCACCTGTTTTCGTACCCTTTCGCCAACAACTAGAATGGAAGTTTCATCTGCCCTGAACCGGTTTATTACTCGTACTTTATATCTTTGTTGAGCTCTCGAGTTGCGTTTGTTCCATGGAGCAGTGCCAGGAAAGGAGTATTGATTGGCAAGAGCTAGTAGGGGCCAAGCTGGCATACAGGTATTGAGGCGAGGTCTACTTCCATATCGCACCCTTGAGTTGAATTCAATGTTTTATTACTTCTTTGTTTTCTTCTTTGACCACTTAGCTCGGTTCTTACTTGCGAGTTTGATTCTTATAAGTAGTATAAGCTTGACTGATAGCAATTCTTCACTTCAATACCAGAGTTGAGGTAGGCGCATCCCGAGCTCAATTACATCGACCCTTGTTTCATCTTATTCTTCTAAAGATAAAGAAGTTGTTTCAAGAGCGGGTAGAGAACTCCCAGTATGAGAGCTATGTAGTTAACTTCCGCATTAAGTATTACCTGAGTGAACCTGTGCCCTTAAGTCATTCTTGATTTCTTATACTTTGTGTCTACGGAGTCTGTAGAGGAGTTAATACATAACTTGTAATAAATGTAATAACTCATACTTGGCAGCCCTTTAGCCATGAATACAGAACTCCATAATAGCTACATTATATTATATGAGTTCTTTACTAGTTATGCGTTTGTAGCAGTTACTTGGCGATAAGTGGTTTATCAATTTCTCAAGTGTTTGTGATTTTCTTCCACCACCCCACTAGATTCTATAGTTTCCAGCTACGAATAGGGTTCTCTTGCTTCTTCGGATACTTGACTTCAGCAGTGGATGTGGATCTTCCCGATGAAAAAGGGAACAGGACATTAATAAGCTTACCTCTTACTTGCTGCCGTTTTCACTCGCTGCCGCAACCACTAGGACTTATGCCATGAACACTAAGTACTCCTTAGTGGATTCCTTGACGGCTGCTCTACTAGAAAAAAGAATAAAGAAACCCCCACAATAGCAGACCGAGTGGGGGCGGGGCCACACGGAACAGGACTGGCTTGCTATCCATTGGCCAAAAGAGGTTCAAAAGGGGAAAGCTCGGTTCCCCCTTGCCAGAAGGGAAAAAGAGTTAATGTCCGGCAGACCGGCAGGTTGGCTTCCTTTCTACTTTCTTAGCGAGTCGAGAGTTCGAGCCGAGTATAGTAGTACTCGGTTGCCAAAGCAAAGGTAGGATTCGGTTGCCAAAGCAAAGGTAGGATGTAGCACATATAGATTAATAAAAGAATAGATCCTGGATTAATATTAATAAAGGAATGGATCCATAAGCTTGAGAAGAATAAACATACAAATGAGCTAGGGATTAAAGAAGTAAGTAACCAACTATACGCTCTGAAGCAGGGAGCTAAACTATAGTATAAGAAGCAACGGTGCACTGAACCAACTCACGACTCGGTGAAGGCTTTCCCCCCTTACTCGCACACAAAGAGTAGGAGCACCCCCTTAAAGTATATACTCAAGAATGAAACTCGGTAGTGCCATAGATTCTCTTTCCACTATACCAGAGCAGTTGAAAACATTCCTTCCCATAGAAATTAGATCTCATATAGGTCCAAGCTACTTTCCTAGCACTGCTTCTTTTCTCATTTCATTACCAGCTGCGGCTTCTGATCAATAGGAATCCGCTTCTGTAACTGGCCTACTTTGACACAACTTCCCTTTTTAATAGAACTGCAACTAATGATCCTGATCTGGTTGACTTAACTCCAACTTTGATTTAGGATAACGTTTACTCCTAGACTAAACTAGCTAGCTCCCCCTGAAGAAAGGGAAATTCCCACTTGGTAGTTGAGTTCTTACTTACAATTAAGAGCACAGGGGTGTTTACTTATATCTATTAAACATTGCGGGGAACTCTCATTATTCAGTATCTTCTGTTGAAACTAAAGATTCTCCTGTGCACTACTTATTCTATTAATTCTGTATTTCCGGTTATCTTCTCCAGCGCTAAAGGAAGTTGTGAAATTCATTCTAAGGATAAGGGATAAGGTATAAGGGTATAGATCTGGTAATCCTACATCCATATTCTTTTATTCCAGTATAGGTCGAGGAAGACCTTTGCACCCTAAGCTTGTTCGTTAGCTGATAGACTTGTTTCTTGCACAAATACAGATAGATTATTTGCTATTTCACCTTATCCTTATACTATCTATTGGATGTACTCCCATGTAGAAAAACTTGCTTGTAGTGCTGTAATGAAGAAAATGTGCTCCGTAACTCGCTTCCACCGGCAAACAACGTTAGCACAGAGGATTTGATACTGTTTCTCTACCTAGGACTGGCAGGTAAGTTAAAGACAGAAATTCCGCGAATCAATCTATTAGGGGCTCTTATAGTAAGTTGCAGAGGAGGAGTATAGAGAGGTTATTGGTTGGCTTTACCCTAAAAGCTTAGTGATTGGCTTAGAGGTTGTTTTTGTGTTAGAGTCTCTTTCCGTGCTATGTCTTCAAATTCCATTATTCTTTAAGGGTACTACTGGTCCAACTATTGTTGCATTGCAGGAGTAGTGATTTACTTCACACTTTGACAATGGAGAAACACCAATAACCGGATATTTCTTGGAGAAAATAAGGCTACTGAGTTCAATTCCATTGAGCAAGCGGCCCCTACGAGATTCCTACTACGAACAACAATTCAAATGATTATCTTATTATAGGATGGAGAACGTTTAGAGATTCTAGCCGGTAAGTTGCTTGCCCCGTCACTTGTTGTTGGCGAGGAGAGAGGAGAACGACATAGCTTAAACTATGATAAATAGGGCTTTCACACCAGGTAGTATTCTATTATAAGTAGTAGTTAGTTCAAAAGTCAACTGTGATACTATACTGATTGATTGACCTTTGTTAAAGTAAGTAGAATGGCCAGTTCCAGTTCATAAGTCAAGAGTGAGAGTTAGTTCGGGTGAACTTACCATAATAGCTTCTTCTTTCCGATGTCTAGTAGCTAGTATTTATATGTAGCTACTCAGCCTGATGCGTTCCCCTACTATGCTTTAGGTACTCGGACTACAACCAGTGGTACTAAGCCTGAAGCAAGGGTCCAGAGTGGAGCTAAGCAGTATCAGGATGAACCCAGGGAGTTACAGAATTGCACTGATGGTACCAAGGTTGTCTCTTGCCTACCGATTCCTGCATCTAGTTCAGTGGACTCGGAATGGAACTAGTATGTCAAAGAATGAACCTTTGCAATCACAGAACGAAACCGGTGATAATAAGACTGAAGCTGCGTAGCTAAGGTCTCTAACCACTACTAGTAAGAATGAAAACAGGGAAGTCCAAGACTGAATCCCTATGTCAGAAAGTTAGAATTCCACCACCGGGTAGACTGAGGCCAAGCAACGACTATAAGTCCAGGTCCAGTGCCAGTGAAATCCCTAGTTACTGTTATCAAGTCAGCTGCTGTGAGAGTTTAGGTTGGCAAGGGAACCCGTTTCATCTGTATTGGTTGACTCCGGTAGATGAGCAAGAGGAGAATTATTGTTTCCAGAGGTAGCAAGGTAGAGGAGCCGAGCCGGGAGTGATAGTGAAAAGCACTAGTTTTCGAGTTGAGTCTAGGAGCTATGTCTTCCAATTCCATTCCTCAGTAGTGAAGTTACTTGGCCAATACCCTAGTTATTAAGTCTTGCCCGAAGTCAGTGACTAGTTTACTTCTGTTACTCGGGTAGTTGACTTACTTTTACTAGGCAGGTTTACTTACTTGCTTGTTTCGGGTTCCAGTCCAGTAGTATACGCTTGGCCCGGATTGAGTGTCTAGTAAGTAGCTTGCCCTGGGGAATTGGAATTACTATAAGGTCCAGGTCGAGGTCGGGAACTCAGGGATTCTAGCCGGTAAGTAGCTTGCAAATTACTAGAAGTCTTGTTTCATCCCTTGTTTAATCAGTATTTGTTTGTAGCGTAGAGAGAGGCTCAATTAGTACTTTAGTTGCCAGAGGCCTCTATAATCAGTTTAGGGCCCTTCTAGTAAGCTCTTATAGTAAGTTGAGTTTTCTCAGTTCTCTTATATAAGATAGATAGAATTCCAGTGGTGATGTTCCTGTTCTTGTTCCAGCTCATGACTCTGGTCTAGTAGTGACTCATTAGCTCACTGCCGCTACACTTACTTAGTTACTTGGCTCATTTTAGTTGCTTGGCCATTTGTACTACTGGGCACTGGACTTGAAGTTAAGAAGTTCAGAGCAGATATAATAAGTGGCACAGGAACTGGAGATGAAATCGTATATGAAAGAATTCCACTCATAAGTCCCAGAATGAAACAGAGTCTCGTAAAAGAATGAAACTCGGGGTAGTGTTCACTCAAAGGTAAGAATTCCACTCACTTACAATAAGGGCAGAGAATAACAAGGTAGTTCAAGAATTCCACTAGTTCTATTACTAGATGCGGAGTGGGAATGGGAGCCTTGTTTCTGGGTTTTGGTGAGTGGTAGTAATCAATTGTGTTCGAAGCCAAATTACTAGAAGTCTTGTGTTAGTTTCATCCCTAGTGAAAGCCTATGTTCCAGTTGTTGTTTTAGGCCTTGGTCGTTAGAAGTTGCTTGGCCCCGTGTTTCGTCAAAAAAAGAAGTGAATTGGATCGGTGGAAGGTAGAAAACAGAGCTAGTGTTCGTCTCCTATGGCTCCTGCTCCCGAGCACATAGCAAGTAATAAAGAAAGTCGTAGTGGCTAGGTCATTTGTAGTTACTTGTCCAGTTGCTTGGCCAGTTGAGTAAGGAAATGAAAGTGTAGTTCGAAAGTAAGCAGTAAATCAAACAGTGGATGTAGGGCCCTTCTAGTAAGTTTGCTTGGCTTGTTTAAATCCAGTATAGTTAGTTTTAGTTCAAAGATCCGAGGTCAAGTATCAAGGAAGGAGTGAACGGTTTTCTGACTTAAAACACACACATAGGTTCTACTAATACTTGTACTAGTGCTTCTGCCTCGCCTCTTGCTCCTATTAACTTCATTAAAGACAGGACTACCCTAACTTTATGAAAGACCGGTTATTATAAGTTCTGGCCTAGTTTGTAGTTCAATTCGGAACCATACTTTCTTTTCTCGGGTCTGTACAAGTTATTCACAAGTCTTTAGTTGATCAATTACGAAAGTGTGAAAGAAACTCCATTCTGTAATTCCTACTTTGATACAGCTTCAGATCTCGATTGATCCGTATTATGGTTATCTATCACGAGCCTCGCCTAGTAACAGAAGTAAACAAGCCCCATTCCACTATCACTGCAGACAGCTTTCCTCGCCCAAACATCTTAGCTTAGTGGGTTCGACTTCACCTCTGCTTCAATAGTAGCAAACCCCTAAATCAGAAGTTGGAAACTATGGATAACGCCTATGGAGAACCTTCACTATAGTAAGTTGAAGAAGAAATTCCCGCTTCGCGTCACTAACAAACATAGATTCAACAAGCAAGGGCGCGGTTATTATAAGTTCTGGGCATAACGATTGCTATATATAAGAATTAAGCTAGCTAGTAGTACCCTCTTCCTAGCTATAGGTCTATGAGTTACAGCCGACGACACAAGCACCCGAGCCAGCACCTCGATTATGGCCTTTGCCTTCTCAAACACCCGAGCTCTAGTGTTAACCCCGACCCGACCCGCACTCATTAACTTTCTTCACCGCCTAAATAATAAGTTGGAAACTCTGGATTAAACAAGCTGCTTTCTAATCTACCTCGCATCAAAGCCTTTACTTTACCTCGCCTCTCAAGTCACTCCGGATATCCCTTCAACAGGTGCCTCGTATGGGTGAACTCAAACAATAGGAGAACTGATTCAACTCGCCCAGCAACTACTAGAGCAAGAAACAGCTTTTAATATAAGTAAGGGCAAGCAGGTAGGGAGTAACTTGCAAACAAATAGAGCCTTTTTTCATCCGTTATCCTTTATTCCCTTAGAAAGATAATATAGAATATAGTAGTGGAATGTAGTGGAATGTTATTAGTAGTGGAATGTAGTAGTTGCATGATCCTGTAGTTTGGTACCTTCCGTAGTAGTCGAATGATTTTACTTATGAGTGGAATTCCCATACTAGGGTAGGATCCATGTAAACTAAGAGATATACTAGGGTCTCTGTATTGGGAGTGATAGTTCAACCAGAAGCGGGAGAGCCAGAGGAGAGCACACCCCTTGTTTCATCCGGTATAGAATAAGAAGAAAGTGGGGATCCATCGATCTCACAATTCAGTCAAACTTGAAACTAACCGGTATTGAACTAAAGAATGGTGTTTACTTAACCAATTACTTAAGTTCGGAATAGCTTAAGTCCACTGAAAACAAGAGCTTAACGAGTTCCATTAAGGGGGATAGGTAGCTTAACTAGCATCTGGAGCGCACGTAGCAGAACCTTCTCTCTACTTAATCAAGTAGTAGGCACATAAACAATTGGAGTATCCTTTGTTCGACTTATATAATATGTTAATAGGAGTTGACAGGATGAAACAATAAATACTACATATCAGAATACTGAAATACGAGGAAAGAATTAACTACATCTAGGGTGATTCCGAGTGTCTTGGCTCTTTGTGGACTCGTTTGACAAAACCCTGGGTTGGTTCCAAAGAGACTGGTGAACTACTCTTGGCTCGGGAAGCACAATAACCTCTCTATCATAGCATGAACTTAAGGGCGTCAACAAAAGAAGATACCAGGACAACTACTACCGAGGAAGTGTAATTCTTTACTGGGAGACAATAAACTCTCTATCGGGTGTTCCAGCTACCCGGTGCTCTTCATCCTAACCATCTGCATTTCATTTTGATGCTTGTTTATATAAGTGATAATATTAACTCATTCTATGCCTAACACCCTTAAACTCACTGCTTGAAGCTTATTACTTTCTATACGACAACAAACACAACTTGTATATAAGAGCAAGCCAATAGTAGATGAGCAAGAGGAGAGGCAAGGCCAGTATCAATCAATTCTTCCTGTTCTGAGTAGTGCCTGTATTGAATTCAACTCGAAACTCCTAACTCCGGTATTCATTCTCTGATCCGAAAGAATTCACCTAGTTGGCAGCTGCAATCGGGCAACTTATTACTTACGCCTAGTAACTGACTTCGGGCTGACTCATAACTAGTCACTTCCTTCGGGCTTACTCTGTGGGCTTACTCATAACTACCCCCAATAGATTGATTTGATAGGCAATCTGTTACTACTTAGTTCCATTCTTGGACTCTCTGGTTGCATTCTGAAATACCTTATTCTATTCTCTTTAAATAAAGGACATGAAACAAAGCAAAGAAAAAGGCTATTGACCTGCAAAGTATGAGAATGAATATCAGATCAGAGGGAGTCAAACTCGATACACTGAATCTGGTATCGATAGGTTAGTAAAAGCCAGACTTATTAATTAGCCCCGCCAAGCAGACACAAGTCACAGGGCCAAGTAACCACTAATGTTAAGAAAGTTCATGAGTTTACCACGAGGCGAGAGATTATATCGATTCTTCAGGCAGGACAGCATAAAGTATTGCCCCTAACTAGTAGTACCAATACCCAACATCAGCCTTACTGGCACTAGCTCTATTCTTATTCGTATACCTGAGAGTCTTGGCTGCATTCTTATCCTAGTGAAGTAAACTCTAAAACTCCATTCTTATAGGAGGGAGCCCCAGGCTTGTTTAATACACCAAGTTTCATTCTTTGACTCCTGAGTTACATTCTAACTAGTTGCAGTCCGAGTTTAGTGAGTAGAATTCCTATTGGTAGGCTTACTGTATCGGACTCCTTAGCTCCATTCTGAAACTAGTATCGGAGACTCACTCAGTGCAGTGGGAATGTAGCTATAGTCTCTCTCCAGGGAAGACTTAATAAATAGGGGGCAAGGTAAGTCTTATTAGCACTGGGTTAAGGCTGAGTAGGAGTAGTTAGAGGCTTGGCTGTCCCTCTCTCAGTCTCACTTCCCCTCCTGTTCCATTCCTTAAGTTAGTATTACTGGCTCCACTCTTTAACTGCCTTGCCTGGCGACTGATTAAATGCTCTTACTCCCGAGGTTAAGTCTTGGAAGCACTTGTTGAAGTCTGTTAGTACAGTGTTATAGTCCACTTATTTACTTACCGATGAGGTCAATTCTGGAATTCCGTATTCAGAGGTTGTCTCTTACTTGAAACAAGAACTCCATACAAGAACTTACTAGAAGGGCAACTACCCTAGCATCAACACCACTAGCAACTGATACTTACTTGGACGAGTGAGGTGCATCAAGTATTTATTGGACGAATTAGAATAGTTCCATTCCTACTTTCTTTACCATAGGATAGTTCCATTCTTTACTTAGTAATTCTATTCTTTTACCCCCGGAGTTGCACTCTTTTGCTACCCGGTTTCACTCTAGAACTCTACCTTGGGACTGATTAAACGCTTGCTGTTCCCTTTTGAAGTCTGTTAGTGCAGTGTTTGGTTCTTTGATTCACTGCTTTAAGGCTTGGCTTCGTGTTTCACTAGTTGCATTCTTGCTCGCCCTCCTCTCATTCTTGCTAGCATGGGTTTGATTCTGATCTTATTCCCCTGGGTTTCCATTCTTTTACTAATTAGAATAAGGGGCTAATTTCTTGCTTAGCCTTATACAAATACAAAGCTACCCGGGTTTCTAGCTTTGACTTACTGGTGGAATTCTTATATGACTGAGGTTCATTCCCACTTTCTTTCTTGCTAACCTCTGTCGAATCTGTTGTTTTCTTATATTCAATTCTATAGTATTTTCCCTTATATACAAGTACAGAAAAGGTATCGAAAAAAGGATGTTCTTTTTCAGTGGGCAAGCAACTACTAATGTTGCGCGGCAGCAACAGCATAGATGGGTTATAGCCAGTTATAAACAAGTCTTGTTTTCGGCTATTCTGAAGGTGTTAAGTCTACTCTCAAACTAGATTCTTTAGAAAGAAACTAATAGCTTCCCTTGACTCTCTCGACCAGTACTTCTAGCTTAGCTTCCCTTTCATCTCTCTCCTCTGTTAACTAATACAACAAATCCCTAAATAAAGAAGTTCAGCTGGACTATTCCACTGATGAAACTTTACTACTATACTGGTTGGGGAAAATAATAGCCAGATTAATAATCTGCCCTTCTTTCAAGTCCTTTGTTCGTTGTCATAATAGTGAAATGATGACTGGATTCTTTAATAACTGTGGATTGGATTGCTCCCGAACACAACTCCTATACTCATAAATCTAGTAACGGAATGCAACTCGTTAGTATAAGGCTATGAATGCGGAAAAGGTATAGTAAGTATAAGGCTATGAAGCAAGAAAGTCTCTCGGGACAGGCGCAAGGGAACAACCAAAAAGATCTAGGTTTCAAATGCACTAGAGCAGCACTTATTTCGTTTGATGGCAAATGACCTAGGAATAGAGAAAACCAGCTTTCCATTGCATTATAACCAGAATTGACTTAAGGGCAAGAACTGGAAGAGGAGTAGGCTCTAAACAAAACTAATAGCCAAGTCACTATGCTTCCCTTGATTCTTCTGTCAACTGCTCTGCTACTGATGAAACTCTACTTTCTTACCCTCTCTCTGTTAACTAAGACTTTTCTTGCTCCCGAGCACGTAGATAATAAGTAATTGGGGCAACTTACATATAAGGGCTCCTACATAAGGTATCCAACTCAAGAAGAAACCCTACTATGATAAACCCTACTACTTACACTAGCAGCCCTGCCTGAGCCAGCTGAAAAGCCTAGGCGTTTACCGTATCTATACTGTTTATCCTCTACCTCATTGGCATAAGCTACTGATGAAACTACGAAACTACTGGAAGGGGATTCCACTCGTAAACGACTTATAAATACTCACCGAATTAGAATAAGGGGTTCCATTCTTAGCTTTGCCACACTTCTGAATTTCCCCTACTAGGCTAAACTCTGTACTTATTGTATCTTTGACTACTTAGTTCTCTTACTTTCCTCGCCTCTCCTCTTATCTGTCCTGTGTGCGCCAATAGTAGTAATAGGGAAGAATACTTAGTAAACTACTAGATTAGGGGAATTGATACCCATACTAGCTACCCACTGGTTGTAGTCTTAGCTTCTGCCTAGCTCACCGAATTAGAATAAGGGGAAATTCTTACTTGCTTGGACTGCTTAGGTCAATTGGGTTAAGTCTCTAACTACCCAGAGACTGATTAATTGCCCATAACTCTCCCCCTACCTTAACTGATTAAATGCTGCCCAGCACCGGCAACTTATTTAATTACTGTTAGTTATGTGTTTGGAAATTAAGTAAAGGCACACTGATTAATTACCCTTATTGTAAGTCGCCTGGTTAGCAGGGGTTGCAGGCTTAGTCAGTGGATTTGCCTTAGGCTTAGTAGTAGTGGTTTTAGTCTTGGATTTAGTGGTTGAATTCGAATCCTATCCCCCGGGGCCTCATTCGTTAGGGGTGTCAGGCACTCTTTAAGTCCTGTTAGCACTGGTTTGGTCCTTTAACTACTAAGTTTGGTTCTTAGCGTCAGTTGTCATAGAACTTAATTACTGGTACTCCAGCCTCTTAGTCTTGTTAGCAGCGAGTTAAGCCTCTAACTAACAGAATAAACCCAGCTTCAAAGCCTCGCACTAACTCAGTGGAGTTAAAAGAGCCGGTGTTAGTACCGCCGCTACCAATATACTGATGAAATGCTATCCCTTGCTAGCTCCAGTCCGAGTAGGAGTCGTTTTAGGCTTTGATTGACTGTGGTAACTGATACTTACTCATTAGGCACTGGTGAAGTCTGTAACTCACTAGCTGTATCCTATGCCTACCCGGGAACTGATACTTACTGTCATTCCTACTTCTGAGGGGTGTCTCTTAGTCTTCTACTTATTGGTTTCATTCTGTAACCCTAGACCTCGTATCCACTCTGAGT
Organism: Musa itinerans; assembly: GCA_001649415.1. Taxonomy (NCBI): domain Eukaryota; kingdom Viridiplantae; phylum Streptophyta; class Magnoliopsida; order Zingiberales; family Musaceae; genus Musa; species Musa itinerans. Next base: position 420,998 of record LVTN01000139.1, read on the forward strand.
CATCTTATAGTAGTTTCATTCTTATTACCCTACATTAGGCCCCATCCTTCTACTGCTTAGGTAAATTCTGATCTTACCCTTGCCTGGTAGCTATAGTAGTGGTTGCATTCTTATTGGTTTTAGTTGCATTCCTGCCCCCCTTTTCGCAAACAACTGATACTTACTTGGTTCACTGGTTTGGTTCGTTAGTGCACCGGTTCTGGTAGTTAGTGTATTAAGTCTTGCTGTTAGTGCTTTCAGTCTTAAGTAGCTATATCAATGGTTAAGGCTGTTACTCACCTAGGTCAATTCTGAGGAGAAGCAAGACCAGCCTACTAGCTCACCTGATTCTTGTTGGTAGTGGTTGTATTCTTGTTGGGGCGAGGCACTGTTTCATTCTTATACTTGTACTACTTAGTTCTATTCTATCCCTTTCTGGGTGCATTCTGTCTAGCTCACCTCTCTTAACTACTAGCTCACCTCTTTCCTACTTGCCTACTGAGTTACACTGCTTCCCTTTCCGACCCCGAACTAACTACATCTTAACTTACAATCCCTACCTCGACCAATTACTTACTACAACTACTGATTAACTAGGACTAGACTACTAATAGTTGGGTCAAGAACTAGTGGATAGGAGATGGGTCTGGTCTCGATTGGACCACCACTTTAAGGAGAAAAGGGACAAGACTTCCACTTATATGCTCTTATGAAACAGTACTACTACTGGTCAACTAATACTTCCTCCCCGACTTAAGAAAAGGGCAACTAATTCTGTCATTCCTACTTCTGAGAACTTACTAGAAAGCTCTTACTTGCCTAGTTACTGGTTTGACTCTTCTACTGACTGGTTTGACTCTTACTTTCCTACTTGCCTACCCGCGCCTAGGAACTGATACTTACTCTTTGTGATAAGTTGCATTCTTGCTGGTAGTGGTTTACTAATACTTACTTAAATAAGTTAGTTCAATTCCGAGTATATCTAAACTGATTAAATACTGCAACACCTAAGCACCAGTCTTAGTATACCAGCAACTGATACTTACTTGTACCTTGCCTCGGCTTCCCATACCAGAGTTACCCTTGCTTTCAGTCTTAGATGCACTAGTTGTGGTCTCAGTAGGCACCGGCTTAAATCTCGAACTACCTAGCAACTGATACTTACCCACTAGCATAAGTCTGAGAATAGCTCGTACCTGTTACTGATACTTACTGGTTAGCACTGGTTCAAGTAAGTAAGTAATTGCACTTAGCAGCGACACTCCTCGACCACCCGGTTTCACTCTGATATTAGTTGAGCCCATTCTATCCCTTAGCCCCACGACTAGCTCACCCCTTTCACTCCCTGGTTTTAGGCTTAGATGCACTACTTTCATTCTGTAACTACCGGTTCCATCCTTTGACTCCTGGGTTTGGTTCTTTAACTACCTGGTTTCGTTCTGTAACTTACCTTGGTTCAGTCTTTCACTTCCCTGTCTCATTCTAAGATTGACTAGTTTTCTTCTTACTTTGAAGCTAGAGCTACAGGAGCTAATTCTTATCTACTACCCTGGAAGCACTGGTTGAGTTCTTAGTCTATTTAAGTAGCTGACTTGAGCCCTTCTAGTAAGTCGGCTCCAGTTTCATTAACTCTCGGCTGGTCTCCCAAACACAGGACTTGGTTCACTGGTTTCAGCCTGTCGAGTAGTGGTGGAATTCTCATCTTAGTCTTAGAGCAACTGAGTTCAATTCTTGGATTTAGCAGTTCCATTCTATCCCTGCTTAGCGCTCCATTCTCATACTGCCTGGGTGAAGCCTTACGCCTACTAGCTACATACCTAGCAGCAGCCTGTTACCTGCCAGCTCTCCATTCTCTGACTCACTTGTTGAATTCTAAGATTTACTAGCTCCACCCCCTATTACTGACTAGCTCCATCCTATGCAGCACTGGTTGAATTCTTTATCTTACTAGCTTACTTTTTCATTCATACTTTCCTGCTTGCCAACTTAGTTCTTAGACTAGTTAGTTTGATTCTTGCACTTACTTGTAGCATTCTCAGACTAGTTAGGGACATTATGTATCCGTGGCATGGGGCTTAAGGCTGTGTGACTCACTATAGCTGCCTGCTCACCTCTTAGTTCAATGTTTAACTAGCTCCCGAACACAACCCGGCAAGCTACAAGTACTAGCCTTCGCCTTTCTAGTAAGTTCTAGCTCCATTCCGAGTATACCCAACATCAGCCTGTAGCTCACTAACATCAGGCTTGGAAGCAGTGACATCAGGCTTTGACTCCTTAGCTCTATTCTGAGTGTTAGTAGCTTCTGTAACTCCTACTAACTAGTGGAATTCTGTAAACTGCCCCAAGCGTATACTAGACAAGGAGACAACTAGGTGAATTCTTAGCCTTGCTCGCCCAAGTTCTATTCCTGGTTCTCTTTCAACTCGACACTCCCCTCTCTACAACTACTACTACTACTGGCTCGGCCGACTTAATATAAGGGAAACTAGCACAACTTATAAATACTGGCTCACTTTCACAAGTGGAATTCTTTGTTGACTTCAGATCAAATCCACTGGTGCCTAGTATGGGCCTTCTAGTAAGTTGTAGTGTTTCACTCAAATTCATTCAATAAATAAGTAAATAGCATACAAGGGGTGATTTGCGGGAAGTCTAGACTAACTCAAAAAGAGCTCAATAAAAGGGAGCCAAGTCACTACTACAAACACAGATGATACAGGGGATGACACTCGGTATTAAACAAGAGCAGGAACAGGGGCTATAACTACTAGACAAGGAGACAACTAGTTCAATTCTACTACTTTTATAGACATTCTTAGCTTGCATGTCACTTCTTAAGGCTTCTACCCAATAGCTCCATTCCAATACTGACTGGTTGAAGTCTTTCCCTTAGCAGCTCTACTCTTGGGCTACCCTACTTCAGGTTTAGTACCACTTGTGTTTAAGTCTTTAACTCCCCGGTGTCATTCTTATCTAAGTACCTAGCTGCCCTGGCCCACCTCTATAGTTCACCTCTGAGTTTCATTCTGATTAGTAGCAGGGAGTACTTAGTATCGGACTTCTCGTCATATGAGTGTAATTCTTGTTGTTATGACTAGCTAGCTCACCTCTGAGTTGAATTCTCTGTCTTATACTAGATGCACGGCTTTAAGCCTTGTTTTTAGGTGTTTGATTCTTAGTTGTTAATTTAGATGCTTAGCCTTGCTAACCCTAGTTCTATTCTTGGACTTACTTGTCGAAGCCTGGTTGTCAGTGAGTTAAGCCTTACACCTGATAGCTCCCGAACAAAGGACTTGCACTATCAGAACTTAATATAAGGCGTAGCTACAAACCCATACTAGCTCAATTGATACCCTAGCTTACCCAGCTGCAGGCTTAGCAGCACTGGTACTAGCCTGCGACTCCCTAGCTCCACTCAACAAGCAACTACTCATGTTGCGCGTTAGCGAGCTTAGAAGACTCCTCTCTTTCATTCTTGTTCAGTGGGTGGTTCTCGTCTTGATTCTTTGATTTAGGAGTTGGATTCTGTAACTACCTAGGGAAATTCATGGTTTCATCCTTCTACTGCTTAAGTCAATTCTGATCTTCTACTAGAAGCGGCATAGCGGTAAGTGTGATAAGAATACTGGCTTTCACCCTTTCACTCCCTGGTTTTAGGCTTAGATGCACTACTTTCATTCTGTAACTACCGGTTCCATCCTTTGACTCCTGGGTTTGGTTCTTTAACTACCTGGTTTCGTTCTGTAACTTACCTTGGTTCAGTCTTTCACTTCCCTGTCTCATTCTAAGATTGACTAGTTTTCTTCTTACTTTGAAGCTAGAGCTACAGGAGCTAATTCTTATCTACTACCCTGGAAGCACTGGTTGAGTTCTTAGTCTATTTAAGTAGCTGACTTGAGCCCTTCTAGTAAGTCGGCTCCAGTTTCATTAACTCTCGGCTGGTCTCCCAAACACAGGACTTGGTTCACTGGTTTCAGCCTGTCGAGTAGTGGTGGAATTCTCATCTTAGTCTTAGAGCAACTGAGTTCAATTCTTGGATTTAGCAGTTCCATTCTATCCCTGCTTAGCGCTCCATTCTCATACTGCCTGGGTGAAGCCTTACGCCTACTAGCTACATACCTAGCAGCAGCCTGTTACCTGCCAGCTCTCCATTCTCTGACTCACTTGTTGAATTCTAAGATTTACTAGCTCCACCCCCTATTACTGACTAGCTCCATCCTATGCAGCACTGGTTGAATTCTTTATCTTACTAGCTTACTTTTTCATTCATACTTTCCTGCTTGCCAACTTAGTTCTTAGACTAGTTAGTTTGATTCTTGCACTTACTTGTAGCATTCTCAGACTAGTTAGGGACATTATGTATCCGTGGCATGGGGCTTAAGGCTGTGTGACTCACTATAGCTGCCTGCTCACCTCTTAGTTCAATGTTTAACTAGCTCCCGAACACAACCCGGCAAGCTACAAGTACTAGCCTTCGCCTTTCTAGTAAGTTCTAGCTCCATTCCGAGTATACCCAACATCAGCCTGTAGCTCACTAACATCAGGCTTGGAAGCAGTGACATCAGGCTTTGACTCCTTAGCTCTATTCTGAGTGTTAGTAGCTTCTGTAACTCCTACTAACTAGTGGAATTCTGTAAACTGCCCCAAGCGTATACTAGACAAGGAGACAACTAGGTGAATTCTTAGCCTTGCTCGCCCAAGTTCTATTCCTGGTTCTCTTTCAACTCGACACTCCCCTCTCTACAACTACTACTACTACTGGCTCGGCCGACTTAATATAAGGGAAACTAGCACAACTTATAAATACTGGCTCACTTTCACAAGTGGAATTCTTTGTTGACTTCAGATCAAATCCACTGGTGCCTAGTATGGGCCTTCTAGTAAGTTGTAGTGTTTCACTCAAATTCATTCAATAAATAAGTAAATAGCATACAAGGGGTGATTTGCGGGAAGTCTAGACTAACTCAAAAAGAGCTCAATAAAAGGGAGCCAAGTCACTACTACAAACACAGATGATACAGGGGATGACACTCGGTATTAAACAAGAGCAGGAACAGGGGCTATAACTACTAGACAAGGAGACAACTAGTTCAATTCTACTACTTTTATAGACATTCTTAGCTTGCATGTCACTTCTTAAGGCTTCTACCCAATAGCTCCATTCCAATACTGACTGGTTGAAGTCTTTCCCTTAGCAGCTCTACTCTTGGGCTACCCTACTTCAGGTTTAGTACCACTTGTGTTTAAGTCTTTAACTCCCCGGTGTCATTCTTATCTAAGTACCTAGCTGCCCTGGCCCACCTCTATAGTTCACCTCTGAGTTTCATTCTGATTAGTAGCAGGGAGTACTTAGTATCGGACTTCTCGTCATATGAGTGTAATTCTTGTTGTTATGACTAGCTAGCTCACCTCTGAGTTGAATTCTCTGTCTTATACTAGATGCACGGCTTTAAGCCTTGTTTTTAGGTGTTTGATTCTTAGTTGTTAATTTAGATGCTTAGCCTTGCTAACCCTAGTTCTATTCTTGGACTTACTTGTCGAAGCCTGGTTGTCAGTGAGTTAAGCCTTACACCTGATAGCTCCCGAACAAAGGACTTGCACTATCAGAACTTAATATAAGGCGTAGCTACAAACCCATACTAGCTCAATTGATACCCTAGCTTACCCAGCTGCAGGCTTAGCAGCACTGGTACTAGCCTGCGACTCCCTAGCTCCACTCAACAAGCAACTACTCATGTTGCGCGTTAGCGAGCTTAGAAGACTCCTCTCTTTCATTCTTGTTCAGTGGGTGGTTCTCGTCTTGATTCTTTGATTTAGGAGTTGGATTCTGTAACTACCTAGGGAAATTCATGGTTTCATCCTTCTACTGCTTAAGTCAATTCTGATCTTCTACTAGAAGCGGCATAGCGGTAAGTGTGATAAGAATACTGGCTTTCACTTGGCTACAACTACTTATTAAACACCCGGTTCATTCTTCTATTGACTAGTGGAATTATTACTTTTGAGTGGAGAGCGCAGTTACCCTCTTATCCAGGAGCTCTTACCACTCTAATCTCTTCTCCAGGAGCTCTTCCCACTCCGCATATAGGTGAAGTTGCATTCTTTCACTACTTAGCAGCTGTTTAACTCTACCTTATTAGTTCAATCCTGAGTCTCCTACTCACTGGTTTGACTCTGTGGTTAGCTACCTTAGCAACATACCCTGACTAGCTACCCTGACTACATACCCAGTAGCTCACCCTACATACCCAGTAGCTCACCTCTGAGTTCCATGTGAAGACTAGTTTGCAGTCCAATTACTTAAGGGCACCTGTGACTGCTCCTGTAACTGCTGGGGTCAATTCTTTAACTACTTAGTTTAAGTCTGATGCTTGCCTGTTTCACTCTTTGGCTGATGAGGTCCATTCTGTAACTGCGAATTTAGGATCCATTCCAATTGTTAGTGGTTGAATTCTAACTGCCCTAGCTTTAAGGCTTATACCTGCTAGTTTCTTTCTTACTTTCCTTTCCAACTAGCTCACCAATGAGTGGAATTCTTCAATAAGTTAGTTCAATTCTGTACCTGATGATGGGGGTGTTCAGTCTTAAACTACTGATTGGTAGTAATTAAGTAGCTTAGCGCTCCATTCTCATACTGCCTGGGTGAAGCCTTACGCCTACTAGCTACATACCTAGCAGCAGCCTGTTACCTGCCAGCTCTCCATTCTCTGACTCACTTGTTGAATTCTAAGATTTACTAGCTCCACCCCCTATTACTGACTAGCTCCATCCTATGCAGCACTGGTTGAATTCTTTATCTTACTAGCTTACTTTTTCATTCATACTTTCCTGCTTGCCAACTTAGTTCTTAGACTAGTTAGTTTGATTCTTGCACTTACTTGTAGCATTCTCAGACTAGTTAGGGACATTATGTATCCGTGGCATGGGGCTTAAGGCTGTGTGACTCACTATAGCTGCCTGCTCACCTCTTAGTTCAATGTTTAACTAGCTCCCGAACACAACCCGGCAAGCTACAAGTACTAGCCTTCGCCTTTCTAGTAAGTTCTAGCTCCATTCCGAGTATACCCAACATCAGCCTGTAGCTCACTAACATCAGGCTTGGAAGCAGTGACATCAGGCTTTGACTCCTTAGCTCTATTCTGAGTGTTAGTAGCTTCTGTAACTCCTACTAACTAGTGGAATTCTGTAAACTGCCCCAAGCGTATACTAGACAAGGAGACAACTAGGTGAATTCTTAGCCTTGCTCGCCCAAGTTCTATTCCTGGTTCTCTTTCAACTCGACACTCCCCTCTCTACAACTACTACTACTACTGGCTCGGCCGACTTAATATAAGGGAAACTAGCACAACTTATAAATACTGGCTCACTTTCACAAGTGGAATTCTTTGTTGACTTCAGATCAAATCCACTGGTGCCTAGTATGGGCCTTCTAGTAAGTTGTAGTGTTTCACTCAAATTCATTCAATAAATAAGTAAATAGCATACAAGGGGTGATTTGCGGGAAGTCTAGACTAACTCAAAAAGAGCTCAATAAAAGGGAGCCAAGTCACTACTACAAACACAGATGATACAGGGGATGACACTCGGTATTAAACAAGAGCAGGAACAGGGGCTATAACTACTAGACAAGGAGACAACTAGTTCAATTCTACTACTTTTATAGACATTCTTAGCTTGCATGTCACTTCTTAAGGCTTCTACCCAATAGCTCCATTCCAATACTGACTGGTTGAAGTCTTTCCCTTAGCAGCTCTACTCTTGGGCTACCCTACTTCAGGTTTAGTACCACTTGTGTTTAAGTCTTTAACTCCCCGGTGTCATTCTTATCTAAGTACCTAGCTGCCCTGGCCCACCTCTATAGTTCACCTCTGAGTTTCATTCTGATTAGTAGCAGGGAGTACTTAGTATCGGACTTCTCGTCATATGAGTGTAATTCTTGTTGTTATGACTAGCTAGCTCACCTCTGAGTTGAATTCTCTGTCTTATACTAGATGCACGGCTTTAAGCCTTGTTTTTAGGTGTTTGATTCTTAGTTGTTAATTTAGATGCTTAGCCTTGCTAACCCTAGTTCTATTCTTGGACTTACTTGTCGAAGCCTGGTTGTCAGTGAGTTAAGCCTTACACCTGATAGCTCCCGAACAAAGGACTTGCACTATCAGAACTTAATATAAGGCGTAGCTACAAACCCATACTAGCTCAATTGATACCCTAGCTTACCCAGCTGCAGGCTTAGCAGCACTGGTACTAGCCTGCGACTCCCTAGCTCCACTCAACAAGCAACTACTCATGTTGCGCGTTAGCGAGCTTAGAAGACTCCTCTCTTTCATTCTTGTTCAGTGGGTGGTTCTCGTCTTGATTCTTTGATTTAGGAGTTGGATTCTGTAACTACCTAGGGAAATTCATGGTTTCATCCTTCTACTGCTTAAGTCAATTCTGATCTTCTACTAGAAGCGGCATAGCGGTAAGTGTGATAAGAATACTGGCTTTCACTTGGCTACAACTACTTATTAAACACCCGGTTCATTCTTCTATTGACTAGTGGAATTATTACTTTTGAGTGGAGAGCGCAGTTACCCTCTTATCCAGGAGCTCTTACCACTCTAATCTCTTCTCCAGGAGCTCTTCCCACTCCGCATATAGGTGAAGTTGCATTCTTTCACTACTTAGCAGCTGTTTAACTCTACCTTATTAGTTCAATCCTGAGTCTCCTACTCACTGGTTTGACTCTGTGGTTAGCTACCTTAGCAACATACCCTGACTAGCTACCCTGACTACATACCCAGTAGCTCACCCTACATACCCAGTAGCTCACCTCTGAGTTCCATGTGAAGACTAGTTTGCAGTCCAATTACTTAAGGGCACCTGTGACTGCTCCTGTAACTGCTGGGGTCAATTCTTTAACTACTTAGTTTAAGTCTGATGCTTGCCTGTTTCACTCTTTGGCTGATGAGGTCCATTCTGTAACTGCGAATTTAGGATCCATTCCAATTGTTAGTGGTTGAATTCTAACTGCCCTAGCTTTAAGGCTTATACCTGCTAGTTTCTTTCTTACTTTCCTTTCCAACTAGCTCACCAATGAGTGGAATTCTTCAATAAGTTAGTTCAATTCTGTACCTGATGATGGGGGTGTTCAGTCTTAAACTACTGATTGGTAGTAATTAAGTACGAGCGATCGTAACACTGTCTTTAGGCTTCGAATTATAATAAGGGCTAGCAGCATTCTGAAACTACTTAGCATCAGCCTGGTAGTGAGTGCTTTCAGCCTGGTTGCCCGGGGCTACTTGTTAAGTCCGGTTGGTTGCTAGGTGTTTCATTCTTCTCGTTGCTAGGTTGATTCTTAGTTGAGTTAGTTCAATGCCTAGCTAAACCTCGTTCCATTCTTAGACGGTTAGGAGCACTTTCATTCTTTAACTACTGAGTTTTATTCTTAGACTCCTTTGTTTCAGTCTTAGTAGCACTGGTGTAATTCTTCCACTTCCTGTTGTAGTTAAGTGTGCCTAGCTCTTCAGTCTTTGGCTACCTGGTTTCGTTCTTTGATGAGCTTCTTTCATTCCTTATTCCTAGTTGAGAGTGAAAAGAGAATTGCCTTTTCCTGTTGAGATCTATCCCTATTCCTCTCTGTAAACAAACAGACTCTTACTCATAATTTGGATACTCTAAGCCAACAATTCATTCAATAAATAAGTAAATAGCATACAAGGGGTGATTTGCGGGAAGTCTAGACTAACTCAAAAAGAGCTCAATAAAAGGGAGCCAAGTCACTACTACAAACACAGATGATACAGGGGATGACACTCGGTATTAAACAAGAGCAGGAACAGGGGCTATAACTACTAGACAAGGAGACAGCTACCTTGCTTCTCCTGCTTTTATAGACATTCTTAGCTTGCATGTCACTTCTTAAGGCTTCTACCCAATAGCTCCATTCCAATACTGACTGGTTGAAGTCTTTCCCTTAGCAGCTCTACTCTTGGGCTACCCTACTTCAGGTTTAGTACCACTTGTGTTTAAGTCTTTAACTCCCCGGTGTCATTCTTATCTAAGTACCTAGCTGCCCTGGCCCACCTCTATAGTTCACCTCTGAGTTTCATTCTGATTAGTAGCAGGGAGTACTTAGTATCGGACTTCTCGTCATATGAGTGTAATTCTTGTTGTTATGACTAGCTAGCTCACCTCTGAGTTGAATTCTCTGTCTTATACTAGATGCACGGCTTTAAGCCTTGTTTTTAGGTGTTTGATTCTTAGTTGTTAATTTAGATGCTTAGCCTTGCTAACCCTAGTTCTATTCTTGGACTTACTTGTCGAAGCCTGGTTGTCAGTGAGTTAAGCCTTACACCTGATAGCTCCCGAACAAAGGACTTGCACTATCAGAACTTAATATAAGGCGTAGCTACAAACCCATACTAGCTCAATTGATACCCTAGCTTACCCAGCTGCAGGCTTAGCAGCACTGGTACTAGCCTGCGACTCCCTAGCTCCACTCAACAAGCAACTACTCATGTTGCGCGTTAGCGAGCTTAGAAGACTCCTCTCTTTCATTCTTGTTCAGTGGGTGGTTCTCGTCTTGATTCTTTGATTTAGGAGTTGGATTCTGTAACTACCTAGGGAAATTCATGGTTTCATCCTTCTACTGCTTAAGTCAATTCTGATCTTCTACTAGAAGCGGCATAGCGGTAAGTGTGATAAGAATACTGGCTTTCACTTGGCTACAACTACTTATTAAACACCCGGTTCATTCTTCTATTGACTAGTGGAATTATTACTTTTGAGTGGAGAGCGCAGTTACCCTCTTATCCAGGAGCTCTTACCACTCTAATCTCTTCTCCAGGAGCTCTTCCCACTCCGCATATAGGTGAAGTTGCATTCTTTCACTACTTAGCAGCTGTTTAACTCTACCTTATTAGTTCAATCCTGAGTCTCCTACTCACTGGTTTGACTCTGTGGTTAGCTACCTTAGCAACATACCCTGACTAGCTACCCTGACTACATACCCAGTAGCTCACCCTACATACCCAGTAGCTCACCTCTGAGTTCCATGTGAAGACTAGTTTGCAGTCCAATTACTTAAGGGCACCTGTGACTGCTCCTGTAACTGCTGGGGTCAATTCTTTAACTACTTAGTTTAAGTCTGATGCTTGCCTGTTTCACTCTTTGGCTGATGAGGTCCATTCTGTAACTGCGAATTTAGGATCCATTCCAATTGTTAGTGGTTGAATTCTAACTGCCCTAGCTTTAAGGCTTATACCTGCTAGTTTCTTTCTTACTTTCCTTTCCAACTAGCTCACCAATGAGTGGAATTCTTCAATAAGTTAGTTCAATTCTGTACCTGATGATGGGGGTGTTCAGTCTTAAACTACTGATTGGTAGTAATTAAGTACGAGCGATCGTAACACTGTCTTTAGGCTTCGAATTATAATAAGGGCTAGCAGCATTCTGAAACTACTTAGCATCAGCCTGGTAGTGAGTGCTTTCAGCCTGGTTGCCCGGGGCTACTTGTTAAGTCCGGTTGGTTGCTAGGTGTTTCATTCTTCTCGTTGCTAGGTTGATTCTTAGTTGAGTTAGTTCAATGCCTAGCTAAACCTCGTTCCATTCTTAGACGGTTAGGAGCACTTTCATTCTTTAACTACTGAGTTTTATTCTTAGACTCCTTTGTTTCAGTCTTAGTAGCACTGGTGTAATTCTTCCACTTCCTGTTGTAGTTAAGTGTGCCTAGCTCTTCAGTCTTTGGCTACCTGGTTTCGTTCTTTGATGAGCTTCTTTCATTCCTTATTCCTAGTTGAGAGTGAAAAGAGAATTGCCTTTTCCTGTTGAGATCTATCCCTATTCCTCTCTGTAAACAAACAGACTCTTACTCATAATTTGGATACTCTAAGCCAACAACTGGATCGGAGACTGATTAACTTATCGCAACACCTGATATAGAGTTATAGGCTTTAACACCGGACTCGCACCCCAAGAGTCTAGTTGACTTTCTACGCACAGCAAATTCTAGCACTGCTAATTCTTTAGTCTAGTTGATTATTAGACTGCTAATTCTTTAGTCTAGTTTACTTTACTCTAGTAGTCCAGCTCCTTAAAGTAGTAGTCCAGGTCAAATGCCAGTATCATAAGATTCAAAAGAATGGAAAACAGCCCCAACTACAAGTGCTGTATGAACCCTGGCAATTCAATAAGTGTCGGGTCCTTGTGTGAAACAAGAAATTCAAGTGTTGTTACAGCAGAAGAATGCCCTGTTCCTGGTCGAGTTTAAGTAGCATACTTTACTCCCTCTTGCAAGGATTAGGTGCAGGTAAGTAAGCAGGTAAAGAATAGGGAACTATCATTTAGAGATAGAAGATGTCACTACCCCAGTGCTCTTTCTCGAAATACAGAAATCAATCAATCAAGAATGGAACACGCCAAGACGCCAAGATGAATTATGACTCGCTCACAAGGAACCTATAGATACTCGCTCACAAGGAACCTAGCCTAGACTAAACTAGCTAGATCCCCCACGGAATTGACAATAACAACTTCTACTACTATAGGAGCAATAGAGGGCAGGGACAACTGGATTAACGGGGAGATTCAGAGGATATAAAAGAGCATATAGGGAGATTAACGGGGAGATTCAGAGGATATAAAAGAGCATATAGGGAGCTGAGATAGAAGCTGTAGGGGAACCGAAAACAAAGGAAAAAGGGAGAAACAGCAAACACACCCTAGAAAGAAGAAGAGAGAGAGCGCATGATTCAGTTGGGGTACGAGATGTGGAAGACAAAGAATAGGGTAGAGGGATGGCATGAATAAAAGCTACGAAGAGGGATACCCATATAAGTAAGACCGCATAGGGGAATTGCCACAAGAGAGGTGCATGAATGGGCGAGGAGGTTGAAGCGGAAGAATGCACTAGGTGGAGAATAAAGAAAAGCTCAGCTATGGAAAATAGAACGAGGAAAGAGCCAAAATAAGCCTATTAACAAAGAAAGGAACACATAAAATTCTATATAGAATGATATAATAAAGTAGATGTAATCAGACAGGAGGAAGCTATACTGAGAAGGAGATAGAGGGTAGAGGATCCGCTAGTCAAAAGGGATGGGGGAATTCGAAAAAGGGAAAGAAAAACAAAAGAGCGAAGGAGTTGTTGCTAGCAAAGTAGAGAGACAGAGGTACAGAGCACAAGAGAACATACACTTAAGTGAGAAAATGTATGTATAGCGGGTACACAAAAAAGAGAGGTATGGGGTGCTCTAAAGAAGGGCAGTGAAGTCTAAAGGTTCAGGGCGTATTAAAGTTCAATTACTGGTGTTGGCTACGAGGGAGGTGAGAGTGCTTGTTTCATCAGTGATCCTATATTCAATTAGACTATGTTTTCTTCTACTTAACGTGTACTGAGGGGCGCTAAGAGAGATAGCTGAAATTAGTGGTGAACTTGACCACTATAATCAATGATCAGGGAAAGTTGTTGAAATTCTGGGTTGCCAAGCAGGACCGGGAGAGGAGTGAGTTAGAGTTAAGTCATAAAGAGAAGGATCCGAGGCAGGAACACTTGAATACTCATAAAGGAAATCAAGAAATCCAGAAATGGTAGTTAAACGGAATAAGATCATCAGCCGTGTCTTTAAACCCCACCCCATTAGTCAAAGTACTGCTTTCACCTGTGTTTAGGGCTTACGGGCAGCTCCATTCTTTAGTTCAATAGAGGAAGGGAAGCAGTTAATATCATACCTTGCTTACTTAAGCTTTATTGCAAACACCTCCCTCTCTAAACCTACCCTAGTGCTAGTCAAGTTTCTCTCTCACCAACCCATGAGCTCTGTCAAAGTAGGTATTCTTAGGCGAAGTAGGTATTCTTGCCTAAATCGCACATTTCACTACGTCTTATACAGTATGCTGAATATGGGTCATACTCTCTTCTCTCCCCGGGTATAAAGCAATAAAGCAGTGTTTCGGTAAAACGGAGATCTTATGATTCTAAGCTTCTGGTTATCGTACACTTGTTATCCACCACTTGGGCCATAAGAAAGTAGATTGAACTCAAATGAAACAAAGAATTCACCCAGTAAGTAATTGATTGCAACTTACTCTAAGGGCAACTTAAGGGTTGGCTGGAAAGTCTCTCGGAACAGGCGCTAGGGCAGCTTCCCTTCTGTTATTGAATATCAGTTTCTATAAGAAAGAGATCAAGTGTCGTTTGAGTTGAAAGAGCAAGTCCTGTGTGTGTTTGAGCGTCAGGAGTTAATGGCTCTTAAAGCAAAGGAACAAACTACGGAACAACCGCCACTCTCGGGATGCTAAGGGCTCACATGTATTCTTAGTAGAAAAGTATTTCAATTAGATATAAGTATTTGTAGCTGCTGGCAACAATTCTACTTACCTGCCCGGAACCCTTAAGTAAACTCTATTCTATACTTTCTCTGGCAACTTAATATAAGGGTGATTTATCAGCGGAACTATTAACTGAATTAGGCGAGGCTCCTTCTTAAACCAACCAGTAAGACTTGATTTGGCACTCATCGATAAGCAGTGTTCTTAAGGAGAGGTGGGCAAGGGCCAAGCAACGGATAGACAAGTTACTACTAATGTAACGCGTCAGTAGTGCGGGTTGCGCGGCAGGGCTGCTCTTCCCCAAACCCATAAGTCCAAGAATGAGAAACTCAGAGTGGAGCTAGAACTTATTAGAATTCCTCAGACTGAAACCACTAACAACCAGTCTTCACTCAGTTACCGCAGCCACGTATCCAGTGTTTGCCCATAAAGGACAAGGATCAAGCTAGCTACTACCAACCACTGCCAACTAGAATTAACCCTGACTTACAGAGAATGAAACCGGGTAGACTCGGAATTGCACTTGGGAGTAACAGACAAAAAGTAAGAATAAACCTAGCTACTATCAGAATTAAACACTACCCTCAACAGACTTATTCTCTGCGCATTCCCCTCTTTCTTAAGTCTTCCCTGATTAGTAAGTACAGGAGTCAACCCACAAATAGGAATATGGAATGGAAGAAAGAAACTCGGAACCGAAGCAGAGGCTCATTAAGCAGAAACATTAGAATAAGGCGGAGGCTCATTAAGCAGATACAGTAGAATCAGATAGTGCAGAAACAGTCGAATAGTTTACAGAAACAGTCAAAGATGAGTCTAGGGTCAGTTTGAAATATCCCCTAACTTGTTCATACGGGCATAGTTCCATATGTTCAATCATACCGCAATATGGTTTCCAAAACTCAGCATACATAATATGGTTTCCAAAACTCAGCATACATCAATCTTTGGGAGCCAACATAGCATACATCAATCTTTTGGAGCCAACATATATAGAGTTTTTACCTGGAATCATACGGAAGTGGGAGCCAACATATCATGAGTTATACCAGGAATCATACCGAAGTGGGAACCAGCATATATAGAGTTATACCTTTGAATCATACCGAAGTCTTGTTTCCTAAACTCAATCTTACCGAAATCGGATTTCCTAAATAATACCGAAATGGGTTTTCCATTTCATCTATGAGTGATTCTGTTGGGTTCTTATCATAGAGAAAGTATCTGTTAGGTTCTTATCAATATTTATATTAGAATGAAAGGAATTTACACGCTTTTTCCCTCCCTTTGAAAAGATATAATATGTTTCAAAGAATCAAGGACTCAACACCTATGTTTCAGAATTCAACCACTGTCCACAAGAATGCAACCGGGTAGCTAAGTAGAAGGCTAAGAACGAAACAAAGGTAGTTTACAGGCTTTAAGTAGGTCTACTGAGAATGGGGAAAGTAAGTATCGGAATGGAACGAGTGAGTTACAGAACCAACTCAGGAAAAGACTAAAACTAACACCAATGAGAATCAAACCGGTGAGTGAGAGGCTTGAACCAGTGCTTGTAAGAACCAAACTGTGCACTACCAGACCGATGCTAGGGAGTTAGAGACTGAAGCTAACCAATTAATTAAAGGCAGAATTTCCCTAAGTAGTCTTTGAATGAAACACAGCATTCCAAGCCTGATGCTATTCCCCACCGGTCTATTATTTTGGAGCTAGTAAGAATGGAACTTGTGAGAAACAGGCTATCACCGGTGCTGCTAGGTATGGGGCAATTCTCTACTCTAAGTAAGTCAATCCGGCTTCTATTTCTCGGTGGCACTCACTTCCAAGTTTCTGTTAGGTTCTTATCATAGTAGTAGTCTGCGTTTCTGTTAGGTTCTTATCATAGTATTAGTCTGCGTTTCTGTTAGGTTCTTATCATAGTAATAGAGAAAGTATCTGTTAGGTTCTTATCATAGTATTAGTCTGCGGGCTTTGATTCTTTTACTTCACATAGCTTTTCGTATGGCTACATTTCTTTCTTCTTTGACTTTACTTAGCTTTTCGTCTCCTTGATAGCTGGAAGTTCTCCATAAGTATGAAAGGCTGGAGGACTTTTGACCATCCATTCCGGTGTGGTTGTATTCTGTTCAACAGCCCAAGGACTTGGAGCACATCTATTGTTCTTTCCACTGCTTGAAGTGATTGTTACTACCCCAAAGAAACGACAAATCCCAACTACGGATATATAAGAGCCTAAACTGCTCAGAGCATTCCATCCGGCATAAGCATCCGGATAATCAGGAATGCGACGTGGCATCCCCGATAGCCCTAAGAAATGCATTGGAAAGAATGTAAGATTCACCCCGAAAGAAGTGATCCAAAAATGTATTTGTCCTAAAGTTTCAGGGTATGTCCGACCAAAGATTTTACCCACCCAATAGTGAAATCCTGCAAATAAAGCAAAAACGGCTCCCATAGAGAGTACATAATGGAAATGTGCAACTACATAATAAGTATCATGTAGAGCAATGTCTAGCCCGGAATTTGCTAGAACTATTCCAGTGAGCCCTCCTATAG
Organism: Musa itinerans; assembly: GCA_001649415.1. Taxonomy (NCBI): domain Eukaryota; kingdom Viridiplantae; phylum Streptophyta; class Magnoliopsida; order Zingiberales; family Musaceae; genus Musa; species Musa itinerans. Next base: position 437,843 of record LVTN01000139.1, read on the forward strand.
TGAACAAAAAGATGGACCCTACTGCAAATAACATGGGTGTTTTGAATTGTATCGAACCTCCCCACATAGTAGCGATCCAACTAAAGATTTTGATCCCAGTGGGTACAGCTATGATCATGGTAGCAGCGGTGAAGTAGGCACGCGTATCAACGTCTAAGCCCACTGTAAACATATGATGAGCCCAAACAAGAAATCCAAGAACACCTATACTGATCATGGCATAAACCATGCCTAGATACCCGAAGACCGGTTTGCTCGAAAAAGTAGAAACGATATGACTTATGATACCGGATCCAGGCAGAATTAGGATGTAAACTTCAGGGTGCTTCTCTCTTCTACTACTATAAGCGGATGAATAGAAGAAAGGTGTACTATATCATCGCGGATGAATAGAAGAAAGGTGGACTATATCATCAACTTATTCCATTTGTCTAGGAAAGCTAGCCATGCTTTATGGTGAATACTGTCAGGTTGAAATGCTTTGAGATCGTAAAGACTGTAATATTCCTCAATAAGGAAGAATCGTCGTGATTTATTACTTCGGAAAGCACTTGATTTAAAGTAATCTAGCATCATGATAACATCTTTTCGACTTTGTACAGACCATTGATAGTAACCATTTTGACTACTATCAAAGTAGATATTTCCTCCAAATACGACCTTATAAGACTCACAATCTTGTAGAAGTGTATTATGAACTCGAATACTTAGTTGAGGTAGTAGATGCTTCATAGCGATACCAATGGTACCATCAGCATCAAAGAATCCTGCAAACCAATTGGATTGAGCATCTAGTGTAATAGGTAGAATTAAAGGGATATCAAGTACTTGACAGACACGATGTAGTTGAAGTAGTCGTGCTGAATGTCGAATATTACCATTAAGACTATTTATTAGTTGAATCATACCAAGTTGATTATTTAGTCGATAACGATAAGCTTTAGCACCTGCTCGCATTTTGATACTTCCACCAAGCATATGTTGGATATAGCGTAGTAGTCGTAGATCTGCAAGTCCCATAGTAATTTCAAGAGAAGTAGATCCTTGTTTACTAACTTGAAGACTTCCAGCACCATCGAGAATTCCTGCTAGCCACTCACAGAAGGATTTAGGATAAGTTGTTGCGCATGTAGTCTCTGAGGTTCCTACTAGACTGCTTTTATGTCGTTGGTTACCTGCTGATTGTGTCTTAGATACTCCATTTTGACTAGATCGGGGTTTGACTAGAAAACCACTTATGAACATAGTAGGAGTACCATTAAGCAGACAGTCCCAGCATATAGCGCAATGCGTATTCCGATTGGAATCAGAAAAGGGCCTTTTCAAACCGAAGAACCGAAAGAGATGCTGGTATAATATAGGGTCTCCCCCTCCAGCAGGATCAGAAAAGGTTGTATTAAAGTTTCGATCGGTTAATAACATTGTTATTGCCCCTGCCAGTACCGGAAGTGATAATAAAAGTAGGAAGGCTGTAACTAGAACGGACCACACAAAAAGGGGTGATCTATGCATAGTCATTCCAGGTCCACGCATGTTAAAGATAGTTGTTATAAAATTGATAGATCCTAAAATTGATGAAACACCTGATAGATGAAGACTAGAAATTGCTGAATCAACTGCTCCTCCAGAATGACTGGTAATACCACTTAAGGGCGGATAGACCGTCCACCCAGTGCCGGTACCCACTTCTACTAGGGCGGAGCTTAATAGGAGCAAGAGACTTGGTGGCAACAACCAGAATGATATATTATTTAATCGTGGAAATGCCATGTCAGGTGCACCTATAAGAATCGGTACAAACCAATTTCCAGATCCACCTATCATCGCCGGCATAACCATAAAAAAGATCATTAAAGAAGCGTGAGCCGTTATTAACACATTATAAAGTTGATAATTACCACCAAGAATTTGATCGCCGGGTCGAGCTAATTCCATACGAATAAGTACGGAAAAGCATGTGCCCATCACTCCTGCAATGGCACCGAAGAGAAAATAGAGAGTACCGATATCCTTGTGGTTTGTGGAGAAGAGCCATCGGACCAGATTGGAAATTACCTTATTTGGCATTCAGAAGTTACTTTCCTTACTTTTCAGAGAGGGGCCCAATTAATAAGCTGGGGGCTGAGATATTCAAAAAGAACGGCGAAATTATAGCGTGAGTGCAATTATAGGTAAGTTACCCACCTTGTTATAGCGTATCAGTACGGCTGTAGTCGTACGACACCACTGCACCCAGAAGCTTATACTTGACTATTGCTAGGCCCTTACAAAAGCATTAAAGAGAACTTGACTATTGCTAGGCCCTTACAAAAGAATGAAAGAGAATCGAAAAAAAGCTAGGCCCTTACAAAAGAATGAAAGAGAATCGAAAAAAAGCTGTGAAAGAGATGAGAAAAAAGCTGTGAAAGAGAAGAGAATCGGTTCATTGTATCAGTCGAGAAAAGTGAAAATGACTAAGATCGAGAAAAGTTCAAATGACTAAGATGTTGCTAGGGAAGGGCCTCTATTCGTAGGTGAAAAATAGTACCTGCCGGATTAGAAGCTAGACTCTCATACTAGAAACTAAGTCCTCATTCTGACAGGGGATCCTCGTACGAGTCGGGTAGCTGCCTCCGTCCTGTCGGATACTCCTATAGTTGGTGAATGAAAAGAGTCTTTCCTTGCCCCTATTTATTAAGTTTGGGTTGTAAATCAGATCAGTATAGAAAGAGGTGCAAATTATCAGCGGTTGTGTGTGATTCTAATGAAAGAAAATGGAATAAGAGAAATTAAGAAATTAATGAATTAATGAAAATAGAATAAGAGAAATTAAGAAATTAATGAATTAATGAAAATAGAATAAGAGAAATTAAGAAATTAATGAATTAATGAAAATAGAATAAGAGAAATTAAGAAATTAATGAATTAATGAAAGAAAAATGAATGAATTAATGAAAGAAAATAGAATAAGAGAAACATCTCCATTTAGATCTCTATAGTTATATCTATAGTGGATATAGGTGCTTCTATTATATGGTATATCACTTAGGTGCTGATATTATATGGTATGTATATGCTGATATTATATGGTATGTATATATCTTAGGTGCTGATATTCTATTATATGGCTTCTATTCTATTATATGGTATATATCTTAGGTGCTGATATTCTATGGTATATCACTGCGTACTGGGACTATTATGCATTCTTCAATCATGGTGGGCATCCTATCTCTAACATGAATTCCTTACTTCTGTTCTTAACTCATGAATGTACAATCTGGAGAATCAATGACTCGTAACAGAGAATCAATGACTCGTAACAACAAAGCTAACGCTAGAAATAGGGACCTACCAAAGCTAACGCTAGAAATAGGGACCTACTTGAAAGTGTTCATTTGGCTAAACCCCGGAGCTCCACCTAGAAATCTCCTACCCTCCCCGCTCTATCCAGTTTAGGGAAGTCGCTTTCTGCTTTGTTGTCACATAGTCCACTACAATAGACAAAAAAGGGATCTTGTTTAAGGGGGCATTTTATGCTCTTTCATTGTTCGATTGAGTTCCTGGGGGCTAAATGAGCTTTGCACCTTGTACGTCTTTCAGTGAGGGTAAGCGCGATTCCCCCTGTTGCTATAGGCTTTCCTTTCGAATAATGCCCCCTGTTGCTATAGTTATTATAAGTTCTGGCCTTTCGAATAGAAGAGACAAATCCTTGCTTGCTTGTTTTACTTGCATCGTATTAATAAGCACAAATCCTTGCTTGCTTGCTTGTTTTACTTGCATCGTATTAATAAGCACAAATCCTTGCTTGCTTGCTTGTTTTACTTGCATCGTATTAAGAAGCACAAATCCATTCTGACTTGCTTCATTCTTGCACTTACTAGTTCTATTTTGGACTTCAAGTCGAGGTACTAGTAGCAGCATAGAGGTAAGTGAGTGAAATAAGAGAAATGGGGGCCCAAGCATAGAGAAAAAGGAAAAGAAAAGAGGGTTCCGTCAGTCCCGGAAGATAGAATCAAATAGGTAGGGTAAAGGGAAACCGTGTAGAACACCAGCCGAGAAGAAGAAGAGCGAATGAAGAAGAAGCTGATGAAAGCAGAAAATCAAAGCTGCAATAGCTTCAAGAGAAACTACAAGAGATTCATTTGACTCACTCTAGCTAGGGCCGATCAAAACAAACAGATTGAGGCCATTACCAAGCAGGAGATTGCCCTAAGAATCAGTAAAGCGCCAATGGCTATCACAACTATTATTGTGGCTGTCGAGGAGCATCAAGAGAAGGGGCACTACTTCCATATTGGTATATTATCGGATGTGTGGATACTCGCTAAAGGTGCACCAAGGCTTTTTAGTCATATATTTCCCGAATTTGAGGGGGCGCAGCTGCACGTGTCTTTCCACAAGTCATGGGTCACTACTGTATGTAAATATCTATTCAAGGAGGACGTAACTGTATGTAAATATCTATTCAAGGAGGACGTAACTGTATGTAAATATCTATTCAAGGAGGACGTAACTGTATGTAAATATCTATTCAAGGAGGACCCGGATCCATTCTACTGGGTAAACGGAGATATCATTGATGTAAAACATGAGATAAAGGCAGTCGAGGATCACAAAAGGAAACCGGCTAACAACAGTGAGCTCATAGAGAAGCTACAGAACTGTGATGAGTGGGAGCAGGTATATCAAGATCCAGAGATTGTAAGGATCATTTTTCATTCGTACAATGCATTAAGGGCGGTGTATGAGGATATGAGAAGCATAAAGGACAGGGAGAGTTCGCTAAAGCAGAGATTTATACAATATCTGAGGGAGAAGGGGCACCCACAAGCTGAGGGGGAAAGGGCACCCACAAGAATATACCATACAGCAACTCAAAGAGAAATACGACCTATTGGATTGGATAGCCGTTAATCTAGTATTTGGGAGGCCCCTATGAAAACAAAACTATTGTTGATTTATGGGGAGCGTTGAATATATTCCCCCAAAACACTCATTTTCGAAATGTTGAATGCCTTACTGAACATATACCATGCTACCACAAGAAAAAATGACTTCACGGGAGCGCATGACCATATTTAGCATCTAACCAGCACTGTTGCCCATCCAATACTCTGAGTAGGGGGTTGTTTGCCGCGGCCATAATGGCTTGTGTGACCCCTGAGCTTCAAGAGTCATCCTCTACAACGTGGAACTCATCGAACAACCACATTATTTCACAAGAAAAACAATGTAGCTGTGGTAACCATCACCAACTATCCCGAAAGAAGTATTAGGCAAAAGCGGCCCTTTCATGCAAGATTTATGAGGTTGAAATTCATGAACAAGATAGGGAACCTCCAGAAGGAAAGGGTTATTGCAACCTTATACGGGTGTATTCAGAGGAGGCTCCTACAGAAAGATGTATTGTGGGAAAATGAAAAAGACATACCCTTGCCTTGAAGTATAACGAGGAAACCGCAGAGATAAGGTTATTCCCGGATATACCAAAGAAGAAGGGAAATGAGAAGCAGCGCATACAAAAAGGAAAGGGCAGAAGACCAAGAATTCATGTGTGAAATGAGGAGGGCAATAGGGGAACCTTAACGACTCATAGTGGGCAGCTATTGGACATAGTACTAGCTGAGAAAAAGAGGAGGATGGGGGGAAACAATAAAGAAGTCATGCACTTAAAGGCACTCATGAATACACAGGAGGTGCGAGAGACCAAGCGGGCGGAGAGAGAGGGGGGTTGATAGGAAGGGATGAAGCATTTACTCTCATAGAATTAGCGTTCGTACCTTTAGAGCCGCAGACGGCCGGGGGGGCGTACAAAAAGATGTATAAGCCTATTATGTAGAAGCAATTCAACACATTGAACGCGCAGAGAAGACTCTTTCTTCGACTTAAGGGTCAGTTTCATTCTGGAATTCCGTAAAGAAAGAGATACTAAGTGGTCTTCCCTACTTTCCCTATTCCTAGTTGTTAGTGTAAATTCTTACCTGTGAGTTCACCCATCCCCTGTTACGCTTGGCTCTTACTTTTCACTAGAACTCCCGGCTCATCTTAGAGATTACCCTTATATAGGATTACATTTAGGATGAAACTAGTCAGATAAAGGCTAAGAAAACTAAGTAGTTCAAGAATTAAACACTAGCCCAGGAAGTAAGAATGAAACCGGGGAGTCCAAGGCCAAGAAGTTTCATCCGGGTTACAGACCGAAACAAGTGCTACTAAGACTACGAATAAGTACGGAAAAGCATGTGCCCATCACTCCTGCAATGGCACCGAAGAGAAAATAGAGAGTACCGATATCCTTGTGGTTTGTGGAGAAGAGCCATCGGACCAGATTGGAAATTACCTTATTTGGCATTCAGAAGTTACTTTCCTTACTTTTCAGAGAGGGGCCCAATTAATAAGCTGGGGGCTGAGATATTCAAAAAGAACGGCGAAATTATAGCGTGAGTGCAATTATAGGTAAGTTACCCACCTTGTTATAGCGTATCAGTACGGCTGTAGTCGTACGACACCACTGCACCCAGAAGCTTATACTTGACTATTGCTAGGCCCTTACAAAAGCATTAAAGAGAACTTGACTATTGCTAGGCCCTTACAAAAGAATGAAAGAGAATCGAAAAAAAGCTGTGAAAGAGATGAGAAAAAAGCTGTGAAAGAGAAGAGAATCGGTTCATTGTATCAGTCGAGAAAAGTGAAAATGACTAAGATCGAGAAAAGTTCAAATGACTAAGATGTTGCTAGGGAAGGGCCTCTATTCGTAGGTGAAAAATAGTACCTGCCGGATTAGAAGCTAGACTCTCATACTAGAAACTAAGTCCTCATTCTGACAGGGGATCCTCGTACGAGTCGGGTAGCTGCCTCCGTCCTGTCGGATACTCCTATAGTTGGTGAATGAAAAGAGTCTTTCCTTGCCCCTATTTATTAAGTTTGGGTTGTAAATCAGATCAGTATAGAAAGAGGTGCAAATTATCAGCGGTTGTGTGTGATTCTAATGAAAGAAAATGGAATAAGAGAAATTAAGAAATTAATGAATTAATGAAAATAGAATAAGAGAAATTAAGAAATTAATGAATTAATGAAAATAGAATAAGAGAAATTAAGAAATTAATGAATTAATGAAAGAAAAATGAATGAATTAATGAAAGAAAATAGAATAAGAGAAACATCTCCATTTAGATCTCTATAGTTATATCTATAGTGGATATAGGTGCTTCTATTATATGGTATATCACTTAGGTGCTGATATTATATGGTATATATCTTAGGTGCTTCTATCTTCTATTATATGGTATATCACTTAGGTGCTGATATTATATGGTATGTATATGCTGATATTATATGGTATGTATATATCTTAGGTGCTGATATTCTATTATATGGCTTCTATTCTATTATATGGTATATATCTTAGGTGCTGATATTCTATGGTATATCACTGCGTACTGGGACTATTATGCATTCTTCAATCATGGTGGGCATCCTATCTCTAACATGAATTCCTTACTTCTGTTCTTAACTCATGAATGTACAATCTGGAGAATCAATGACTCGTAACAGAGAATCAATGACTCGTAACAACAAAGCTAACGCTAGAAATAGGGACCTACTTGAAAGTGTTCATTTGGCTAAACCCCGGAGCTCCACCTAGAAATCTCCTACCCTCCCCGCTCTATCCAGTTTAGGGAAGTCGCTTTCTGCTTTGTTGTCACATAGTCCACTACAATAGACAAAAAAGGGATCTTGTTTAAGGGGGCATTTTATGCTCTTTCATTGTTCGATTGAGTTCCTGGGGGCTAAATGAGCTTTGCACCTTGTACGTCTTTCAGTGAGGGTAAGCGCGATTCCCCCTGTTGCTATAGGCTTTCCTTTCGAATAATGCCCCCTGTTGCTATAGTTATTATAAGTTCTGGCCTTTCGAATAGAAGAGACAAATCCTTGCTTGCTTGTTTTACTTGCATCGTATTAATAAGCACAAATCCTTGCTTGCTTGCTTGTTTTACTTGCATCGTATTAATAAGCACAAATCCTTGCTTGCTTGCTTGTTTTACTTGCATCGTATTAAGAAGCACAAATCCATTCTGACTTGCTTCATTCTTGCACTAAGATGTTGCTAGGGAAGGGCCTCTATTCGTAGGTGAAAAATAGTACCTGCCGGATTAGAAGCTAGACTCTCATACTAGAAACTAAGTCCTCATTCTGACAGGGGATCCTCGTACGAGTCGGGTAGCTGCCTCCGTCCTGTCGGATACTCCTATAGTTGGTGAATGAAAAGAGTCTTTCCTTGCCCCTATTTATTAAGTTTGGGTTGTAAATCAGATCAGTATAGAAAGAGGTGCAAATTATCAGCGGTTGTGTGTGATTCTAATGAAAGAAAATGGAATAAGAGAAATTAAGAAATTAATGAATTAATGAAAATAGAATAAGAGAAATTAAGAAATTAATGAATTAATGAAAGAAAAATGAATGAATTAATGAAAGAAAATAGAATAAGAGAAACATCTCCATTTAGATCTCTATAGTTATATCTATAGTGGATATAGGTGCTTCTATTATATGGTATATCACTTAGGTGCTGATATTATATGGTATATATCTTAGGTGCTTCTATCTTCTATTATATGGTATATCACTTAGGTGCTGATATTATATGGTATGTATATGCTGATATTATATGGTATGTATATATCTTAGGTGCTGATATTCTATTATATGGCTTCTATTCTATTATATGGTATATATCTTAGGTGCTGATATTCTATGGTATATCACTGCGTACTGGGACTATTATGCATTCTTCAATCATGGTGGGCATCCTATCTCTAACATGAATTCCTTACTTCTGTTCTTAACTCATGAATGTACAATCTGGAGAATCAATGACTCGTAACAGAGAATCAATGACTCGTAACAACAAAGCTAACGCTAGAAATAGGGACCTACCAAAGCTAACGCTAGAAATAGGGACCTACTTGAAAGTGTTCATTTGGCTAAACCCCGGAGCTCCACCTAGAAATCTCCTACCCTCCCCGCTCTATCCAGTTTAGGGAAGTCGCTTTCTGCTTTGTTGTCACATAGTCCACTACAATAGACAAAAAAGGGATCTTGTTTAAGGGGGCATTTTATGCTCTTTCATTGTTCGATTGAGTTCCTGGGGGCTAAATGAGCTTTGCACCTTGTACGTCTTTCAGTGAGGGTAAGCGCGATTCCCCCTGTTGCTATAGGCTTTCCTTTCGAATAATGCCCCCTGTTGCTATAGTTATTATAAGTTCTGGCCTTTCGAATAGAAGAGACAAATCCTTGCTTGCTTGTTTTACTTGCATCGTATTAAGAAGCACAAATCCATTCTGACTTGCTTCATTCTTGCACTTACTAGTTCTATTTTGGACTTCAAGTCGAGGTACTAGTAGCAGCATAGAGGTAAGTGAGTGAAATAAGAGAAATGGGGGCCCAAGCATAGAGAAAAAGGAAAAGAAAAGAGGGTTCCGTCAGTCCCGGAAGATAGAATCAAATAGGTAGGGTAAAGGGAAACCGTGTAGAACACCAGCCGAGAAGAAGAAGAGCGAATGAAGAAGAAGCTGATGAAAGCAGAAAATCAAAGCTGCAATAGCTTCAAGAGAAACTACAAGAGATTCATTTGACTCACTCTAGCTAGGGCCGATCAAAACAAACAGATTGAGGCCATTACCAAGCAGGAGATTGCCCTAAGAATCAGTAAAGCGCCAATGGCTATCACAACTATTATTGTGGCTGTCGAGGAGCATCAAGAGAAGGGGCACTACTTCCATATTGGTATATTATCGGATGTGTGGATACTCGCTAAAGGTGCACCAAGGCTTTTTAGTCATATATTTCCCGAATTTGAGGGGGCGCAGCTGCACGTGTCTTTCCACAAGTCATGGGTCACTACTGTATGTAAATATCTATTCAAGGAGGACGTAACTGTATGTAAATATCTATTCAAGGAGGACCCGGATCCATTCTACTGGGTAAACGGAGATATCATTGATGTAAAACATGAGATAAAGGCAGTCGAGGATCACAAAAGGAAACCGGCTAACAACAGTGAGCTCATAGAGAAGCTACAGAACTGTGATGAGTGGGAGCAGGTATATCAAGATCCAGAGATTGTAAGGATCATTTTTCATTCGTACAATGCATTAAGGGCGGTGTATGAGGATATGAGAAGCATAAAGGACAGGGAGAGTTCGCTAAAGCAGAGATTTATACAATATCTGAGGGAGAAGGGGCACCCACAAGCTGAGGGGGAAAGGGCACCCACAAGAATATACCATACAGCAACTCAAAGAGAAATACGACCTATTGGATTGGATAGCCGTTAATCTAGTATTTGGGAGGCCCCTATGAAAACAAAACTATTGTTGATTTATGGGGAGCGTTGAATATATTCCCCCAAAACACTCATTTTCGAAATGTTGAATGCCTTACTGAACATATACCATGCTACCACAAGAAAAAATGACTTCACGGGAGCGCATGACCATATTTAGCATCTAACCAGCACTGTTGCCCATCCAATACTCTGAGTAGGGGGTTGTTTGCCGCGGCCATAATGGCTTGTGTGACCCCTGAGCTTCAAGAGTCATCCTCTACAACGTGGAACTCATCGAACAACCACATTATTTCACAAGAAAAACAATGTAGCTGTGGTAACCATCACCAACTATCCCGAAAGAAGTATTAGGCAAAAGCGGCCCTTTCATGCAAGATTTATGAGGTTGAAATTCATGAACAAGATAGGGAACCTCCAGAAGGAAAGGGTTATTGCAACCTTATACGGGTGTATTCAGAGGAGGCTCCTACAGAAAGATGTATTGTGGGAAAATGAAAAAGACATACCCTTGCCTTGAAGTATAACGAGGAAACCGCAGAGATAAGGTTATTCCCGGATATACCAAAGAAGAAGGGAAATGAGAAGCAGCGCATACAAAAAGGAAAGGGCAGAAGACCAAGAATTCATGTGTGAAATGAGGAGGGCAATAGGGGAACCTTAACGACTCATAGTGGGCAGCTATTGGACATAGTACTAGCTGAGAAAAAGAGGAGGATGGGGGGAAACAATAAAGAAGTCATGCACTTAAAGGCACTCATGAATACACAGGAGGTGCGAGAGACCAAGCGGGCGGAGAGAGAGGGGGGTTGATAGGAAGGGATGAAGCATTTACTCTCATAGAATTAGCGTTCGTACCTTTAGAGCCGCAGACGGCCGGGGGGGCGTACAAAAAGATGTATAAGCCTATTATGTAGAAGCAATTCAACACATTGAACGCGCAGAGAAGACTCTTTCTTCGACTTAAGGGTCAGTTTCATTCTGGAATTCCGTAAAGAAAGAGATACTAAGTGGTCTTCCCTACTTTCCCTATTCCTAGTTGTTAGTGTAAATTCTTACCTGTGAGTTCACCCATCCCCTGTTACGCTTGGCTCTTACTTTTCACTAGAACTCCCGGCTCATCTTAGAGATTACCCTTATATAGGATTACATTTAGGATGAAACTAGTCAGATAAAGGCTAAGAAAACTAAGTAGTTCAAGAATTAAACACTAGCCCAGGAAGTAAGAATGAAACCGGGGAGTCCAAGGCCAAGAAGTTTCATCCGGGTTACAGACCGAAACAAGTGCTACTAAGACTACAACTACTAACCAGTGCCACTAAGACTTAAAACAACTAATTGAAAGAATGAAACAGGGCAGTGATAGAACGAAACAAGGTAGTGAAAGGATGTCGAGTAGCTAGCTAAGGTATCAATTCAGAGGTGAGCTAATGGAGCTAACTAAACTCAGACTGAACCAAGTACAACTCGGAATGCTGCTAGTAAGAGACAGAGCCAGCAGCTGGGCTTGTTGAATGACTTGTTTACTTACTTTGTTTACTGACTGGGTTTACTGACTTGGGTAGTCAAAAGAGAGTACCATCTTTTAGGCTCGGGTAGAGGCTGGTCTAATTCTGTAGACAGGCAAGATAGGGGTGTGGGTAGGGCTTGTGTCATTCCAAATACGAGGGTTTGTTGGCGAGTTGAAACATCCTACTTAGTTACCGCAACTACTAGTGGCATTAGTAGAATCTTAAGTCACAAACTGGGGCCCTTATAGTAAGTTGGGGTTCACTCAAATATAAGAATGGAACTCGTTATACAAGTGTAACTATAGTAATAGCCCCACCCCATGAGCTTAGCGCTTCAAATCCTTTACTAGATTCTTTTGCCAGCAGGGTTCAATTAATTGTATCGCCCAGTTATTAGCTTTGGGGCCAGTACTTATAATTCCTGGTCCAGTTTCATCTATAAGATAAGCTCTTTAAGAACGGGTGCCTACTACAAGGTCAGGCGAAAGAAAAGAGTCTGGTTATCATGCAAGCGGGAAGGAACCATGTAGAATCTGTGCTTGCAACTCCGGATAGTAATGAATTCTTTCTCCTCTTTACAAGTTTGCTTACCGCCTATAGGACTCTAAAAGGACCCTCGTACCTACCGAGTAGAAGTAGAGTCTAGTCCCCTGTTGAAGCAGTTCTATAGGAGAGAGATTGGCTGTTTCATCAGTTCTATTATATATAAGATAGAAAATAAGAATGAGATAGCGCATACAAAAGGATTAGAATACCACTAGCGCTTCCAAGGCTGCCACACTCCTCTGATATACTCGAATAGTGACTTGTCCCGTGGCACTGGTTCATTTCCAATAGTAAGGTAAGGATCCGACTCTAAGGTTATAGAATAAAAGCGAGTGTTGCAAGGCCGAGAAGCAGGATAGCGAGTCTATATAAGTAAGTCTGGATCTCGAACTACATGACTAAAGTAAATAGTAGAAGGCTCATAGGTTCAATCAAGAAAGCAAGGAACAATACAATACGTAGGTGGAAGGCTCATAGGTTCAATCAAGAAAGCAAGGAACAATACAATACGTATAATGCAAGTGAGAGAGTAGAGGCTAAGAGACTAAAGCCAAACTCAACCCAAGGAGAGGTAGAATGAAAGAAAGAAGGCACGATAAGGCTCAGTGGCATCCATCGGTTAAAGAAGTCAAGTAAAGAAGGGCGGCTTCAAAGTCATTAGTTGGAGAACTATAGACAGTAGCGCCAGGGGATCCATATGGCTGTACTACAGAACGAGAAAAAGGAAAGTAAGGCTCCAAAGTCAGTGTCTCAGATTCTTTTATTGATGTTATTTACTTATATTTAGAGGAAGATATAGCGCAGATAAGCAAGAGAATCAAGGTTGTGCTGATTAGACTTAACCTACTAGCTGGAAAGCCAACTACTACTAATGATACCTTAACTATACTGATAACAAGAAGAGAATCCCCATAATAACAAGGCTAGAGCTGCTACTGGAAAGAATCCACTCGGGAGTAGGGATTTGATCTACTAACTGTATATGCCACAACTGACTAGAAGGGCAGATTATTAATCTGGGCTGTCCTTCCTTTGTGAAAGCCTGCATTGCCTGTAGCCCAGTCTACCCGACTTATTATACATCGGAAGCGGAAGCTGACCTTCCCAGCTTGAACTCAGTAACTAAAGCTTTCGAACACTGCTTTACAGATTCGAACTACTAGGCCCTTACTATTCATTCTGCGCACCTGCCCCTCCTTTCTATTAGTCCTAAAATCAATACCTAGGAGATTATTCAAAAATACCTAAACTCTGTAGCTACTGATCAGGGGTTTGAAACTGACACCGCTACTGCCAATACTTTCGCTAGTGATAGCAGGGCTCGAACCCTGGCATACGAGAATCAACCTAGTGCTTTTTGAATAATAGAGCTGCCGGCAAACAAGCTATTACTATGAACTTAACCACAAGAATAGAACTTCTGCTAACAAGACTATACGGGCCGAGTAATAATGAAAGAGATGTAATCGGATACTGGTCTGGTTTGGGAACTAAACTAAGTCAAAAGAAAACCCGGAAGCTATAAGTACTATTGATCCTGGGTTAAGTAAAGGCTTTGAGGCGCTAACGGAAGTTGTTTACCGCTTATAAGAAATAGTCGGCTAAAGGAGCTCGAGGGTATTTGTTTACTTTACAAGGTAGTTATGTATTGCCAGCAAAGTCTGTATTGCCTGTTGACACTAGACTCTACTTGCACTCAAAGATATTCTAAGCCCCTACTAGGCACCAGTTTCTTAGTTTCCACTTATTTAATTATATGATAAAGAAAAGAAGAAAGTTAGCTTAGATAAAGAAAGAAGTTATCAAACTAAAGAACAGGAGTGGTTAGTGACTTCTTCGTAAGACAACCAATAAAGTACTGAAAGGGTAAGGACCTTCTAGTAAGTTCAAGCATCCCTGTCCTGTCTGTTTAGGGAGTGAGTTGACAACGAATAAAGCACTAAGTGGTCAACAACTTCTTCTAAAGAAAATCCAAAAAACTCAATAAACTAAAAAGAGCCAATCAACTACTACAAAGGCACAGAAAGGGGAGTCTCGGGTTAACTCATCGTAACATTGCTTTTCAGAATCACAAGCACATTCCCCACTATATTCTATATTCTCATTAGAAAAGATAACGGATGAAACTTGAACTAGCCCACTTGAAGCTTCCTTTCGAACTTAGCTTGATGGTTCCCTTTCCGACCTACCTTACCTACCCAGCAGGCTACAAAGACAGTTATTGCTCTGGACCACTACTTTAAGGAACAGTCAACCCTGATTCTACAGACACAGTTCAAAACATTGACTCTTGCAACAAAGACATATGAAACTCGGGGTTAAAAGCTCTAAATAATCCGTTTTTCGCTAGGAACAGAAAGAGTACACGCAACTCTCTCCATATGGTCTGAAACTATCACTCGAGCAGGACTACTATCTTCTTACCCGAACTCGACCTGTTGAACCGCCAAGCCAACACCGACAGATTACACTCGCACCAGTACTTAAGTTCGGGCTGAAAGAGATGCTCTTATAGATTCCAGTTAGAATTCCACTATCAAGTAAGACATAAGCAGGTAAGATCTAGCGCATCCAGTAGAGGAGAGGCATTAGAGAGTTCTTTTTCACTAACGTGAGTTAGCCCGTGAGCTTTCCATTCCATTCTTCTCCTTATTGCTCTAGTACTGATGCTTGCCCCCTCGGCTAATTCTTCTGCTTTAGTGTCATTATTATTAATAGTGGTTGAATTCCTTAACTTACTTGTTTCATTCCTATACTCACTAGTTTCATGCTTCTACTTAATTGTTCAATTCCATAATTCCAGTTGATATAACACTAACAAACTTACAATAAGGGCAGATTATGAATCTGGCTATCTTGCAGACCAGACCTTTGAAACTCCCCGACTTACTAGAAGGGCCCGAGACTTATTATAGAGGTACTCTAAGGGCCTCCTGCAACAATACCTATGGAAACTGGGAACACCTCTTTGTTCTTCACCCCTGCCTGTCTTTAATAAGAGATCCGCTGCTGAAGATCTTTCAACTGCTCCTGCTTTCGGCAGATAATTCTACTCGCCTTTCTTTTCCTTTAAGCACCACTACCCTCTCTGGTTTCGGTAGCAAGTCCAGTGTTCGGCACCTATGTCTTCAAATCCAATTCCATTCTTATTTCTTGCTAAGGTAGGGTTGGCAAAGTCAACTTCCAAAGAAAGTCAATAACTGCTCCACCTACTAATGGTAAAGCGGCAGTCTGGGTATGTAAACCACCCTAAGGAACCTAGTCATCAATAAGAGAGGTAGGCAATGGAAGTAACCAAACCCCACACCCGGTAGTTGCAATCCTTTAGATTCCCCTTCTCCGGACCGGATGAAGAGACTTCTAACACTCAAGCCTCTGTATCAAAGCCAGGGTTGAAATTGAAGGAGAAATCTGTGCTATCTTGCCTCGCCTCTTGATCTACTTTAATAACTAATTGATGCTGAAGATCTTTATTCCTAACCGGTAGACTCCACTCTAACTGCCCTTGCTCACCAGCCTACGACTTCCCGCTGAAAAGCATAGAATGAATTCTTCCTATAATCGATAAGAAAGATAACTGGATTCCTTACTAGAAGTAACTGTATATGCCACAACTGACTAGAAGGGCAGATTATTAATCTGGGCTGTCCTTCCTTTGTGAAAGCCTGCATTGCCTGTAGCCCAGTCTACCCGACTTATTATACATCGGAAGCGGAAGCTGACCTTCCCAGCTTGAACTCAGTAACTAAAGCTTTCGAACACTGCTTTACAGATTCGAACTACTAGGCCCTTACTATTCATTCTGCGCACCTGCCCCTCCTTTCTATTAGTCCTAAAATCAATACCTAGGAGATTATTCAAAAATACCTAAACTCTGTAGCTACTGATCAGGGGTTTGAAACTGACACCGCTACTGCCAATACTTTCGCTAGTGATAGCAGGGCTCGAACCCTGGCATACGAGAATCAACCTAGTGCTTTTTGAATAATAGAGCTGCCGGCAAACAAGCTATTACTATGAACTTAACCACAAGAATAGAACTTCTGCTAACAAGACTATACGGGCCGAGTAATAATGAAAGAGATGTAATCGGATACTGGTCTGGTTTGGGAACTAAACTAAGTCAAAAGAAAACCCGGAAGCTATAAGTACTATTGATCCTGGGTTAAGTAAAGGCTTTGAGGCGCTAACGGAAGTTGTTTACCGCTTATAAGAAATAGTCGGCTAAAGGAGCTCGAGGGTATTTGTTTACTTTACAAGGTAGTTATGTATTGCCAGCAAAGTCTGTATTGCCTGTTGACACTAGACTCTACTTGCACTCAAAGATATTCTAAGCCCCTACTAGGCACCAGTTTCTTAGTTTCCACTTATTTAATTATATGATAAAGAAAAGAAGAAAGTTAGCTTAGATAAAGAAAGAAGTTATCAAACTAAAGAACAGGAGTGGTTAGTGACTTCTTCGTAAGACAACCAATAAAGTACTGAAAGGGTAAGGACCTTCTAGTAAGTTCAAGCATCCCTGTCCTGTCTGTTTAGGGAGTGAGTTGACAACGAATAAAGCACTAAGTGGTCAACAACTTCTTCTAAAGAAAATCCAAAAAACTCAATAAACTAAAAAGAGCCAATCAACTACTACAAAGGCACAGAAAGGGGAGTCTCGGGTTAACTCATCGTAACATTGCTTTTCAGAATCACAAGCACATTCCCCACTATATTCTATATTCTCATTAGAAAAGATAACGGATGAAACTTGAACTAGCCCACTTGAAGCTTCCTTTCGAACTTAGCTTGATGGTTCCCTTTCCGACCTACCTTACCTACCCAGCAGGCTACAAAGACAGTTATTGCTCTGGACCACTACTTTAAGGAACAGTCAACCCTGATTCTACAGACACAGTTCAAAACATTGACTCTTGCAACAAAGACATATGAAACTCGGGGTTAAAAGCTCTAAATAATCCGTTTTTCGCTAGGAACAGAAAGAGTACACGCAACTCTCTCCATATGGTCTGAAACTATCACTCGAGCAGGACTACTATCTTCTTACCCGAACTCGACCTGTTGAACCGCCAAGCCAACACCGACAGATTACACTCGCACCAGTACTTAAGTTCGGGCTGAAAGAGATGCTCTTATAGATTCCAGTTAGAATTCCACTATCAAGTAAGACATAAGCAGGTAAGATCTAGCGCATCCAGTAGAGGAGAGGCATTAGAGAGTTCTTTTTCACTAACGTGAGTTAGCCCGTGAGCTTTCCATTCCATTCTTCTCCTTATTGCTCTAGTACTGATGCTTGCCCCCTCGGCTAATTCTTCTGCTTTAGTGTCATTATTATTAATAGTGGTTGAATTCCTTAACTTACTTGTTTCATTCCTATACTCACTAGTTTCATGCTTCTACTTAATTGTTCAATTCCATAATTCCAGTTGATATAACACTAACAAACTTACAATAAGGGCAGATTATGAATCTGGCTATCTTGCAGACCAGACCTTTGAAACTCCCCGACTTACTAGAAGGGCCCGAGACTTATTATAGAGGTACTCTAAGGGCCTCCTGCAACAATACCTATGGAAACTGGGAACACCTCTTTGTTCTTCACCCCTGCCTGTCTTTAATAAGAGATCCGCTGCTGAAGATCTTTCAACTGCTCCTGCTTTCGGCAGATAATTCTACTCGCCTTTCTTTTCCTTTAAGCACCACTACCCTCTCTGGTTTCGGTAGCAAGTCCAGTGTTCGGCACCTATGTCTTCAAATCCAATTCCATTCTTATTTCTTGCTAAGGTAGGGTTGGCAAAGTCAACTTCCAAAGAAAGTCAATAACTGCTCCACCTACTAATGGTAAAGCGGCAGTCTGGGTATGTAAACCACCCTAAGGAACCTAGTCATCAATAAGAGAGGTAGGCAATGGAAGTAACCAAACCCCACACCCGGTAGTTGCAATCCTTTAGATTCCCCTTCTCCGGACCGGATGAAGAGACTTCTAACACTCAAGCCTCTGTATCAAAGCCAGGGTTGAAATTGAAGGAGAAATCTGTGCTATCTTGCCTCGCCTCTTGATCTACTTTAATAACTAATTGATGCTGAAGATCTTTATTCCTAACCGGTAGACTCCACTCTAACTGCCCTTGCTCACCAGCCTACGACTTCCCGCTGAAAAGCATAGAATGAATTCTTCCTATAATCGATAAGAAAGATAACTGGATTCCTTACTAGAAGGGCAGATTATTAATCTGGCTAGTCGGCTGTAAGTCCATTATTTGAATATCTCTCTTATTGAGCACGAGATATAGAAGCTTGTAAAACCACACCATACCTTTTTCGTTGAACTTCCACTGATTCCCCTGAAACAGCTTATTTGGAAAAGAATCAACTCGAACAGGAACTGGAACTGTACATTCTCATCTCACTCGACTTGCAGAACTGCTTACAGCTGACTCTTTTCTTTAACCGCTGACTCCTCTCTGGACTTACGATCCAAGAAGGATCTTCTCAGAACCCTAACCTATGATTCTCTAACTGTTCCTAACCTATGATTCTCTAACTGTTCCTCACACCTATGATTCTCTAACTGTTGCTGACACTAGCACCAAACCTATCTCTACTGGATTTCCTTCCCGCGCGCAACAAGAACAGTACTGGCACCCTAAACTCTACTTTCAACTAAACTTTCTACTGGACCTAAACAAGAAACATTATTTCCTCGGTACAGCCGAAGATCCAGATCCAGCGCCTGTCCGGCCAAGGTGTTAGGATACGAGGCGCTAACGGAAGTTGTTTACCGCTTATAAGAAATAGTCGGCTAAAGGAGCTCGAGGGTATTTGTTTACTTTACAAGGTAGTTATGTATTGCCAGCAAAGTCTGTATTGCCTGTTGACACTAGACTCTACTTGCACTCAAAGATATTCTAAGCCCCTACTAGGCACCAGTTTCTTAGTTTCCACTTATTTAATTATATGATAAAGAAAAGAAGAAAGTTAGCTTAGATAAAGAAAGAAGTTATCAAACTAAAGAACAGGAGTGGTTAGTGACTTCTTCGTAAGACAACCAATAAAGTACTGAAAGGGTAAGGACCTTCTAGTAAGTTCAAGCATCCCTGTCCTGTCTGTTTAGGGAGTGAGTTGACAACGAATAAAGCACTAAGTGGTCAACAACTTCTTCTAAAGAAAATCCAAAAAACTCAATAAACTAAAAAGAGCCAATCAACTACTACAAAGGCACAGAAAGGGGAGTCTCGGGTTAACTCATCGTAACATTGCTTTTCAGAATCACAAGCACATTCCCCACTATATTCTATATTCTCATTAGAAAAGATAACGGATGAAACTTGAACTAGCCCACTTGAAGCTTCCTTTCGAACTTAGCTTGATGGTTCCCTTTCCGACCTACCTTACCTACCCAGCAGGCTACAAAGACAGTTATTGCTCTGGACCACTACTTTAAGGAACAGTCAACCCTGATTCTACAGACACAGTTCAAAACATTGACTCTTGCAACAAAGACATATGAAACTCGGGGTTAAAAGCTCTAAATAATCCGTTTTTCGCTAGGAACAGAAAGAGTACACGCAACTCTCTCCATATGGTCTGAAACTATCACTCGAGCAGGACTACTATCTTCTTACCCGAACTCGACCTGTTGAACCGCCAAGCCAACACCGACAGATTACACTCGCACCAGTACTTAAGTTCGGGCTGAAAGAGATGCTCTTATAGATTCCAGTTAGAATTCCACTATCAAGTAAGACATAAGCAGGTAAGATCTAGCGCATCCAGTAGAGGAGAGGCATTAGAGAGTTCTTTTTCACTAACGTGAGTTAGCCCGTGAGCTTTCCATTCCATTCTTCTCCTTATTGCTCTAGTACTGATGCTTGCCCCCTCGGCTAATTCTTCTGCTTTAGTGTCATTATTATTAATAGTGGTTGAATTCCTTAACTTACTTGTTTCATTCCTATACTCACTAGTTTCATGCTTCTACTTAATTGTTCAATTCCATAATTCCAGTTGATATAACACTAACAAACTTACAATAAGGGCAGATTATGAATCTGGCTATCTTGCAGACCAGACCTTTGAAACTCCCCGACTTACTAGAAGGGCCCGAGACTTATTATAGAGGTACTCTAAGGGCCTCCTGCAACAATACCTATGGAAACTGGGAACACCTCTTTGTTCTTCACCCCTGCCTGTCTTTAATAAGAGATCCGCTGCTGAAGATCTTTCAACTGCTCCTGCTTTCGGCAGATAATTCTACTCGCCTTTCTTTTCCTTTAAGCACCACTACCCTCTCTGGTTTCGGTAGCAAGTCCAGTGTTCGGCACCTATGTCTTCAAATCCAATTCCATTCTTATTTCTTGCTAAGGTAGGGTTGGCAAAGTCAACTTCCAAAGAAAGTCAATAACTGCTCCACCTACTAATGGTAAAGCGGCAGTCTGGGTATGTAAACCACCCTAAGGAACCTAGTCATCAATAAGAGAGGTAGGCAATGGAAGTAACCAAACCCCACACCCGGTAGTTGCAATCCTTTAGATTCCCCTTCTCCGGACCGGATGAAGAGACTTCTAACACTCAAGCCTCTGTATCAAAGCCAGGGTTGAAATTGAAGGAGAAATCTGTGCTATCTTGCCTCGCCTCTTGATCTACTTTAATAACTAATTGATGCTGAAGATCTTTATTCCTAACCGGTAGACTCCACTCTAACTGCCCTTGCTCACCAGCCTACGACTTCCCGCTGAAAAGCATAGAATGAATTCTTCCTATAATCGATAAGAAAGATAACTGGATTCCTTACTAGAAGGGCAGATTATTAATCTGGCTAGTCGGCTGTAAGTCCATTATTTGAATATCTCTCTTATTGAGCACGAGATATAGAAGCTTGTAAAACCACACCATACCTTTTTCGTTGAACTTCCACTGATTCCCCTGAAACAGCTTATTTGGAAAAGAATCAACTCGAACAGGAACTGGAACTGTACATTCTCATCTCACTCGACTTGCAGAACTGCTTACAGCTGACTCTTTTCTTTAACCGCTGACTCCTCTCTGGACTTACGATCCAAGAAGGATCTTCTCAGAACCCTAACCTATGATTCTCTAACTGTTCCTCACACCTATGATTCTCTAACTGTTGCTGACACTAGCACCAAACCTATCTCTACTGGATTTCCTTCCCGCGCGCAACAAGAACAGTACTGGCACCCTAAACTCTACTTTCAACTAAACTTTCTACTGGACCTAAACAAGAAACATTATTTCCTCGGTACAGCCGAAGATCCAGATCCAGCGCCTGTCCGGCCAAGGTGTTAGGATACAAGAACTGTAATTGCAGAGCTCACTTTCTTTCTGAACCAACAACATTCGAGCCTGATACTGAAGCTGAAGATTGGATTCAGTTAAAAAAGAATATATTGAGTCTTTACTTGAGAGTCGAGTGCAGAAGTGAGTCTAGGAGATCAAATTGTGGTAATTGAATCCTTCCTTTCGAGTGGCTAGGAAAACAGTAGCTGTAAATCAGTCCATTCTCTAAGACAAACGGATTAAAGTAGAACAGAAACGGAGTAGCCTTTCTTTGCTTTTGTCGTAGTTACTTGTCCTCATCTGACCCGGAACCCATCTTGATTTCCCGCTTCCGTGATTCTTAACCACCATGTGGGCAGATTCCACTAAGGTAAAGCGCCAATTACCTCTTTCTACAACAAGGGAAGGAGCTAATTGAATCTCTCTATACGACAACTAAGGGAAAGCCAAAGAGACTCCACTGATGTACACCATGCTAGTAGCAGAAGCAAATAATCTAGGTAAACAGATTGCCCCGCTTACGCTCTACGCTCGGCTGTATACGAATTCCTTCTTCAGTTGTGGTATAAGCTCTGCGTCGATAAAGTCTCAATCAAGTAAGTCGCTAAAGTAAGTTGCAATGACATTCTTGTGTAATCCTAGTGCTAGTTTGATCGCTAGTTTTATCGTAGAGAAATGCTCATCTCTACAGCGTCGGTAAAGTATAAAGGTTCCTGCGGCCAAGCCAAGATAACAAGTAGATCTCGACCATACTCAAATCCAAGAAATAGAACTGGAAAGTATCGGTTTCAAACAAGTAAAGAAATAGAACTGGAAAGTATCGGTTTCAAAACAGACACAGTTCAAAACATTGACTCTTGCAACAAAGACATATGAAACTCGGGGTTAAAAGCTCTAAATAATCCGTTTTTCGCTAGGAACAGAAAGAGTACACGCAACTCTCTCCATATGGTCTGAAACTATCACTCGAGCAGGACTACTATCTTCTTACCCGAACTCGACCTGTTGAACCGCCAAGCCAACACCGACAGATTACACTCGCACCAGTACTTAAGTTCGGGCTGAAAGAGATGCTCTTATAGATTCCAGTTAGAATTCCACTATCAAGTAAGACATAAGCAGGTAAGATCTAGCGCATCCAGTAGAGGAGAGGCATTAGAGAGTTCTTTTTCACTAACGTGAGTTAGCCCGTGAGCTTTCCATTCCATTCTTCTCCTTATTGCTCTAGTACTGATGCTTGCCCCCTCGGCTAATTCTTCTGCTTTAGTGTCATTATTATTAATAGTGGTTGAATTCCTTAACTTACTTGTTTCATTCCTATACTCACTAGTTTCATGCTTCTACTTAATTGTTCAATTCCATAATTCCAGTTGATATAACACTAACAAACTTACAATAAGGGCAGATTATGAATCTGGCTATCTTGCAGACCAGACCTTTGAAACTCCCCGACTTACTAGAAGGGCCCGAGACTTATTATAGAGGTACTCTAAGGGCCTCCTGCAACAATACCTATGGAAACTGGGAACACCTCTTTGTTCTTCACCCCTGCCTGTCTTTAATAAGAGATCCGCTGCTGAAGATCTTTCAACTGCTCCTGCTTTCGGCAGATAATTCTACTCGCCTTTCTTTTCCTTTAAGCACCACTACCCTCTCTGGTTTCGGTAGCAAGTCCAGTGTTCGGCACCTATGTCTTCAAATCCAATTCCATTCTTATTTCTTGCTAAGGTAGGGTTGGCAAAGTCAACTTCCAAAGAAAGTCAATAACTGCTCCACCTACTAATGGTAAAGCGGCAGTCTGGGTATGTAAACCACCCTAAGGAACCTAGTCATCAATTAAAGGTTCCTGCGGCCAAGCCAAGATAACAAGTAGATCTCGACCATACTCAAATCCAAGAAATAGAACTGGAAAGTATCGGTTTCAAACAAGTAAAGAAATAGAACTGGAAAGTATCGGTTTCAAACCTGGCCAAGTAACGTATAGAAAAGTCGACTTCTGTCTTCATCGCCTGTCTGAATAGGCATTTGCGTACTAACCGGGGTGCTTATATATGAGTGAATAAATCCATATGTATGCTCTGTAATATGAATGTTGTATATGCTATATGCAAGAAAGATGGAATTAAAGGAAGAAGCGAGGGAACCATAAGTGGAAGTGAGCAATGCTCTGTTTTTACTAGAATATTTAAGTGGCGCACTCTCATATGGGATTTTGAGTCTAGTTAACTATATTATTAAATGAAAGAGCACTGGGTTAGGTGGCTTAAGAGCATTTACTGGGTTTTGGCGAGAAATAGGTCAACTCTGACTAGTATAATTCTGCATTTCTGCCTTACGGTTCTCTTCTTTATTTCTTACTTTCAAACTTCAACTCGTGTTACCGATTCAACAGTACTAGATGATGCCCCGATAACTCCTCCTTAAAAACCTGCACTTAACCTTTATATAACACTCGCACCGCCCTCATAGATTCCAGTTAGAATTCCACTATCAAGTAAGACATAAGCAGGTAAGATCTAGCGCATCCAGTAGAGGAGAGGCATTAGAGAGTTCTTTTTCACTAACGTGAGTTAGCCCGTGAGCTTTCCATTCCATTCTTCTCCTTATTGCTCTAGTACTGATGCTTGCCCCCTCGGCTAATTCTTCTGCTTTAGTGTCATTATTATTAATAGTGGTTGAATTCCTTAACTTACTTGTTTCATTCCTATACTCACTAGTTTCATGCTTCTACTTAATTGTTCAATTCCATAATTCCAGTTGATATAACACTAACAAACTTACAATAAGGGCAGATTATGAATCTGGCTATCTTGCAGACCAGACCTTTGAAACTCCCTCTAAGGGCCTCCTGCAAAAATTCCTATGAAACTGGGAACACCTCTTTGTTCTTCACCCCTGCCTGTCTTTAATAAGAGATCCGCTGCTGAAGATCTTTCAACTGCTCCTGCTTTCGGCAGATAATTCTACTCGCCTTTCTTTTCCTTTAAGCACCACTACCCTCTCTGGTTTCGGTAGCAAGTCCAGTGTTCGGCACCTATGTCTTCAAATCCAATTCCATTCTTATTTCTTGCTAAGGTAGGGTTGGCAAAGTCAACTTCCAAAGAAAGTCAATAACTGCTCCACCTACTAATGGTAAAGCGGCAGTCTGGGTATGTAAACCACCCTAAGGAACCTAGTCATCAATAAGAGAGGTAGGCAATGGAAGTAACCAAACCCCACACCCGGTAGTTGCAATCCTTTAGATTCCCCTTCTCCGGACCGGATGAAGAGACTTCTAACACTCAAGCCTCTGTATCAAAGCCAGGGTTGAAATTGAAGGAGAAATCTGTGCTATCTTGCCTCGCCTCTTGATCTACTTTAATAACTAATTGATGCTGAAGATCTTTATTCCTAACCGGTAGACTCCACTCTAACTGCCCTTGCTCACCAGCCTACGACTTCCCGCTGAAAAGCATAGAATGAATTCTTCCTATAATCGATAAGAAAGATAACTGGATTCCTTACTAGAAGGGCAGATTATTAATCTGGCTAGTCGGCTGTAAGTCCATTATTTGAATATCTCTCTTATTGAGCACGAGATATAGAAGCTTGTAAAACCACACCATACCTTTTTCGTTGAACTTCCACTGATTCCCCTGAAACAGCTTATTTGGAAAAGAATCAACTCGAACAGGAACTGGAACTGTACATTCTCATCTCACTCGACTTGCAGAACTGCTTACAGCTGACTCTTTTCTTTAACCGCTGACTCCTCTCTGGACTTACGATCCAAGAAGGATCTTCTCAGAACCCTAACCTATGATTCTCTAACTGTTCCTCACACCTATGTCTAAATAATCCGTTTTTCGCTAGGAACAGAAAGAGTACACGCAACTCTCTCCATATGGTCTGAAACTATCACTCGAGCAGGACTACTATCTTCTTACCCGAACTCGACCTGTTGAACCGCCAAGCCAACACCGACAGATTACACTCGCACCAGTACTTAAGTTCGGGCTGAAAGAGATGCTCTTATAGATTCCAGTTAGAATTCCACTATCAAGTAAGACATAAGCAGGTAAGATCTAGCGCATCCAGTAGAGGAGAGGCATTAGAGAGTTCTTTTTCACTAACGTGAGTTAGCCCGTGAGCTTTCCATTCCATTCTTCTCCTTATTGCTCTAGTACTGATGCTTGCCCCCTCGGCTAATTCTTCTGCTTTAGTGTCATTATTATTAATAGTGGTTGAATTCCTTAACTTACTTGTTTCATTCCTATACTCACTAGTTTCATGCTTCTACTTAATTGTTCAATTCCATAATTCCAGTTGATATAACACTAACAAACTTACAATAAGGGCAGATTATGAATCTGGCTATCTTGCAGACCAGACCTTTGAAACTCCCCGACTTACTAGAAGGGCCCGAGACTTATTATAGAGGTACTCTAAGGGCCTCCTGCAACAATACCTATGGAAACTGGGAACACCTCTTTGTTCTTCACCCCTGCCTGTCTTTAATAAGAGATCCGCTGCTGAAGATCTTTCAACTGCTCCTGCTTTCGGCAGATAATTCTACTCGCCTTTCTTTTCCTTTAAGCACCACTACCCTCTCTGGTTTCGGTAGCAAGTCCAGTGTTCGGCACCTATGTCTTCAAATCCAATTCCATTCTTATTTCTTGCTAAGGTAGGGTTGGCAAAGTCAACTTCCAAAGAAAGTCAATAACTGCTCCACCTACTAATGGTAAAGCGGCAGTCTGGGTATGTAAACCACCCTAAGGAACCTAGTCATCAATAAGAGAGGTAGGCAATGGAAGTAACCAAACCCCACACCCGGTAGTTGCAATCCTTTAGATTCCCCTTCTCCGGACCGGATGAAGAGACTTCTAACACTCAAGCCTCTGTATCAAAGCCAGGGTTGAAATTGAAGGAGAAATCTGTGCTATCTTGCCTCGCCTCTTGATCTACTTTAATAACTAATTGATGCTGAAGATCTTTATTCCTAACCGGTAGACTCCACTCTAACTGCCCTTGCTCACCAGCCTACGACTTCCCGCTGAAAAGCATAGAATGAATTCTTCCTATAATCGATAAGAAAGATAACTGGATTCCTTACTAGAAGGGCAGATTATTAATCTGGCTAGTCGGCTGTAAGTCCATTATTTGAATATCTCTCTTATTGAGCACGAGATATAGAAGCTTGTAAAACCACACCATACCTTTTTCGTTGAACTTCCACTGATTCCCCTGAAACAGCTTATTTGGAAAAGAATCAACTCGAACAGGAACTGGCAATGCTCTGTTTTTACTAGAATATTTAAGTGGCGCACTCTCATATGGGATTTTGAGTCTAGTTAACTATATTATTAAATGAAAGAGCACTGGGTTAGGTGGCTTAAGAGCATTTACTGGGTTTTGGCGAGAAATAGGTCAACTCTGACTAGTATAATTCTGCATTTCTGCCTTACGGTTCTCTTCTTTATTTCTTACTTTCAAACTTCAACTCGTGTTACCGATTCAACAGTACTAGATGATGCCCCGATAACTCCTCCTTAAAAACCTGCACTTAACCTTTATATAACACTCGCACCGCCCTCACCCTAAGCTGCTTGTTCAAAGTCACTTCTGGAACTCTCCTTTCAGTGCAAACCTATACTTTTCATTCCTTTCTTTACTTTTCTCTTACTTTCGCCTTCCTTTCTGCTTACACTACTTCCGATTCTACTTATGCTTCATCAGATCAAGCTTTTCTCTTACGGAGCTGCTGTTGATTCTCTCTATGACTTATACACAAGCACTCTTAACCTCTCTCTTCTTCTGTAGACCGCGTAAACCCAGATTGAGAGTCGCCCTGGGGAAACGAATATGATAGGGAAACACTCATTTCATACCTAGGGAAGGCAGTTCTGTGTCATCTGCAAACGGTAAAGGTGGAATTATTTGAGATCAAAGTCGTAGAGATGGGTGTTATTGACAGAACGGTGCAAGGAATGTGGACTATACTTTAACCACTAGGTGCAAGGAAAGTAGACAAGAGAAGGATTGGATGCAGTGCCAGTTAAGTCTCCTAGATTAGATGCTCGATCTTCCACTTTCTCAGAAGCTTTCTCATAAGCAGGTGCCCGCTCAAAGTGTGGTCGGTTTTGCAAGTAGAGTTCCCGCTGTTTCCGTTTCAAGAGAATAAGCTAGATCCAGAGTAGGAACAATATGAGATGCCCCGGAGTAGGAACAATATGAGATGCCGGGCCAGTCGTTCGGGAAGCTATACCAGGAAGCTATACCTTAAGTCGGAGATAGAATATTGAGTTGTTGTTGAGGTCGGTAGACACAGTTCAGTTGCTTCCGCGCAACACGAAGTTATTACAAGTACAGTTTTTTGGAATCTATCTCTTGTTTGTGCCTTACGTGAATCTGAATGGAATCTATCACTTGCCTTATGTGCAACTCCGGAATGGGAATAGAATCCATCCCCAGCGCGTAAGCATCAGATCTTAGCACAGAAACGGAATAACCACTTGCTGCTTCTAATTGAACGGCTTATTATTCTATTGAGACAACACTAGCACTAGGATTAGACTCGACTCAAACAGGACATTCCGCAGCAAACTTTGGAACCCTTTGTATAATTACCAAGTCAGTCTATACACTCTTTCCTTTCCTATAATGACTCTAGCATATAAAGAGAGTCAAAGCCCTTCCCTAAAACGGAAGTAGACCAGCAACTTATTACTTACCTTCCCTAAAACGCCGCAGGCAAGTCGAGTTGAATCAGTGATCCTATATCTGATAGAGATCGAATTCTTGTTTTCATGTTTTGAACTGTTTTCATTTAGAAAGATCTCATTTTGGAATTCTTGTTTTCATGTTTTGAACTGACCCTATACTCAATTGGGATGGGCGCTTGTATGCTGCAGAATAACCTGTTCCTGGTCTTGTTTTCGCGGGTCTTCAAGGGGAGAGTTGACTTTTCTCCTATAAGAGGTGGTTCGGTGTGATAATCAGAGGCTCAAGTACGAGTGTTAGTTCGGTAAGATAGGTTCCTTGTGTTTAAGTAGAAGTAGAAGTTTCCGTTGAGTTTGGGTCAGAATCAAAGTACTGGCCTGGACGGTTAAGGTAATAAGGCAGGCTTTGAAGAAGAATCAAGATCTGAGGCTGGAAGTAATGGAACCTTAAAGTGGAGTTGAAAGTACTGGTGTAGCTGTTAAGGTCAGAGAAGAAAAGCAGAGATAAGGGAATCATCAAGTACTGGATAAGAGGAAACATAAGAATTAGCCAGAATAGAGGTATACCGAGAATCTCATGCTGAGGTGTTGTCTACAGGAAAGCACTAAAAAGATGGTTCAGGTGGGAAAGCCGAATCGAATCTGTATCAAAGGAACAGGAGAGGATTAAGTGCTTGTGTGAAGCTATGAAGGTGTAGCGGGCCAAGGTGTTAGTCGCAGAATCTACATTGAGTGGAGAGTTAAGTTACGTTCTTGTTTTGTCTCCGATATAAGCCGAATGCAGGTATAAGGCTAGAAAGAAATCAGGGAGTTAACCGGGAAAGAGAGAAGGGGGGACAGCTTAGGAGTTAACCGGGAAAGAGAGAAGGGGGGACAGCTTCCAAGTACTATAAGGGGCAAGTAGTCTTAGCAACAGGCGGGTAAGAATCAGCAAAGCAGCCTTAATATAAGTTAGGGGCGAAAGAGGTGTTGCGGGAAGGGCCAAGCGTATACTAATACTACAAAAGGCAAAGCAACGACTAGTGGAATTCATCCCGAGTTGAATCCTAAGTGAAGTTAAGTGCTATCATAAAATCAGATATGAATTGGAATGAAAGGGCAGATTCAAGGGCAGATATATAAGTCGTTTTCTACCTTCCGGTTTCATTCTCACTTTAGAGCTCAGCAGACTTCCTATGGCTCCTCTACATACCTATGGAAACTATGAACTAGGGATACCTCGCCTCGGCTAATGATTCTGGTAGTTACCTTCTTTCTCATATAATACCTGGACTACCACTAGTTGGGGCTCGGAATAGCTTACCACAAACACATAGCCAGTAATAAACCAAGTCCTGTGCAACCATACCTTTCCATCTCATCCCTTTGTAGGTTAAGTTACCGGCCTCGCCTCTCCTTCTTACTTAACAGCTTCCCACAAAAGTTCTTGCTCTGGACTACTCGTATACACCTCCGGCTCATCTAACTCCATGTGTTTTCTCATCTAACTCAATTTGTTTTATACCTGAATTAGGCTCTTATTACCTTTTATGCCCGGGCTTCCCTTATCTCGATTCTCGGGCTCCTATACCTTAGGCATCTTGATTCTCTTGTTACTATCCCGCCAATCAACTCCTTTTGGATCAAATGAAGGAGCAGTGGGAGTCGAGGTAGGCAAGGGAACCAGAACTAGGGCTTAGTAGAACACCAATGAATTACTACCATTCAACCAATGCTATTAAAAAACACGGGTTTCGTGAAGTGGAATCTCCAACCAGTATAGTAGTCCAGAGTACATAGCCCTAACAGTCTTAGTTTACAGAGTCGAGAGAGGCAAGGTAAGTTTAGTTGGGGCCCTTATTATAATCCTAATAGGTTTCGGATAAATAATATAGATAAGGTAAAGGCTTTGAAGCGGATAGATCAGGTAAAGAAGCTAGATCATCGGTGGAATCGAATCCAATCCTATTATGTAGAAGACCCCGGTAAGGCTCTGGATACTGCATTGACGCCTAGAAAGATAGACCTGGGCAAGCAACGTTGTCAGTTGCGCGTAAGCTTATTGACTCACTACGAGGTAAAGTAAAAAGGAAAGGAAGTTAATAAAGCATTAAGTATAGGTCTAAGCTAAGAGAAGAGGTGTTGTCCTGTAGAGGGCTTTTACTCACACTTATATGATGGTTGGGGAGATATATTCCATTCATTCCGTTTATGCGAGTTATCAGAGTAGAAGTGATAAGTAAGGAGTAAGCAGCCAGTTAGTAGGTTTTTTACCACATTATGGATGTTGCGCGCTAGATTCATTTCTTTTTACTCACTTTCGAGTAGAGTTAAGAAAGCCTAATGAACGTTATAGCTTCAGGGTTGGCTTTAATCTAGAGTTAATCCTATTCCACTTATTAATTGAATGAGTTTTCTCGTGAGGATAATCTCTTTGCGAACAAATGCCCACTACAAGTTATGCGAAAGAACAAGTCAATTGTGAGGAAGCAAGGTAACAAGCTGAAAACTTCTTATTGTGTTCGGTCGGGGGGTACCTTAGTTATTGGTTTGAAGCAATGCGGTGTGTGTTAGATTACTTCTTTCTATCTAGTCTATAATTGGTGCACTATTCTTATTATCTTCTTAACGAATCAATTCTTTCTCTTTAGTTCGTAGTGCGAGTTCCACTATCTGCTCTCGGTTCGCTAACACTTATTGTTGGAGCGGGTGCCGATATTCTTGTCTTATCCGATATTCCTTTGTTGATTTAAGGTGTTGTTCCCTGATTTCTTTGTTTCCCGCTGCCTTTCCTTTTTACTTAACTGCTGAAGAAGGCTGGCTTCTTTCTCGTACTTAGCGCTTCAACTTAGTAACTCGCTAATATATAGCTGAGGCTTCTTTCTCGGTGTTGGTTTCAGGTAATCTTTCGAGTCGTAACACCCAGGGTAAACTCCTGACTCTTATTGTCTACGTAGCTGTTATGAAAGTGAAGAATGGAATTTCAACAAGCAAAAGAATGGAATTGAGGCCTTGCTCCAGCCGACTTCGTAAGCGCAAGACGTTGTGCGTTGTTGAGCTCGCAAGGTAAAAGAAAAGAGTCTTATATAGCATTGCATTCTTACCGGGTCGGGGCCTAGCGCTTGTTTCATTTCTTGTTCAACCCCACTCTACAGGACAACCTCTTAGCAAACTTGTTTTTGATCGTACATGAGTGAAAGTGCTCTCTTATTGCACTGTTGCTTTAAGAATGGAGTGCCTCAGACTAGGAAGGTATATTCTCACATTCCAGTTGTCCAGCTTATGTGTTGGCTTAGAAGCGGGAAGTTAAGTTGAGTGCGCCAACCAATACTGTAAGGGTCAATTCCTTATGAAGCATATAAAGCAGAATGGTCGACAGAATATCATTTCTCATGCTCATGATCAACTGCCGAAGCGAGTTACAAAGTGAGAGTTTAGAGTCCAGTTCATGAATTAGATTAGTTGTACATTAGAATATGATAATTACATGAATGAGATTAGTTGTACATTTTCAGTGCTCAAGGGCGTTCAGGAGCAGTTACGTATCAGTCACGGCACAAGACTCAGTGGCGTGATCCGCTCAATTCCTAGAATATAGAACATCAATCCAATTGTCAATCTCATTCATAGCTAACAGAAGGGGTGTTGACATTCCTCTCATACATATAGAGCATGCGGTGAACATACATATAGAGCATGCGGTGAATAAATGAAGAATGAAAATGAATTCTAGGGTTTCCCATGCGCAATACTCAGTGCTAATCTAATGTGAGGCGCTAACGGGTCAGTGAGCTGGAGCAAGCAACGTCGCAGACTCAGTGCATCAGCGTGGGGAGGAGCAGCTCAATTCTGTATTTCTATAGATAGGTGGTTTAGTTCCATTCATGATTTGCATTCTTTGATTTGACCTTCGACTTAAGTCCATTCGTGTTCCTGTTGACAATGTTGTCGGTGAAGAAAGTTCTGTTGAAGTTGACAGTTCAGGTTCCGTAGACCAAGCAATTCAATCCAATCAGTATCTTGTTCGGATATGCGCCTCTACTCCCAGTAGTGACTTGGCTCTTTCTGCTCCAGTTTCATCCTGACCTTATAAGAATCCGAGGTTAAGTATCAAAAGTAAGAGTATAAAGCAGCAGTGGTAAGTGGTCCAGCCTTATATACGCGTCAACAGATTAGTTTCAGCATCTCTTAGCTCTCAAGTGTTTGCTTTCTTTCCAAATAAGTAGATAGAATGAAAGATGACTGGAGCCGGGTAAGTGTGATGGAATTAAGACTCTGGCTGAGGGTAGTCATGTCATATAGTTTACTGCTCCCTTTACGCCCCTGCAGGGCTCTGTAACCTAAACCAAGCAATTCTTTCTGTCCTGTCCTTAGCTTTCTTGGGTATACAGCTGGCTTGATCTTTCTCACGATCTTGGCTACCACTGATATAAGGGAATTGTTGGAACATAACTGCTGACTTGACAGATTAGTTACCCTATGATATTATTAGTAAATAGTAGGTGGGCCCACATCTAGTAGTGGATTAAGGTACCTTTACTCTAATTCGTAAAGAATCGCAACAGGAATATTCCATAATCAAAGTCAAAACACTCCTGAAAGCTATAATAACTTATATATCAGCGCACCATACTAAATTACCGTATTCTTGACCGGAACCCAGTCCTTAACTTCAAGCAATGGGGAACCTACAGAATGGGTGTTATTCATTATTTCCCCGAACCCTGCTTGCTTGCATATAGCAGTGAATGCCATACTTTCTTTGAACAGGCAATAAATCCTCTTTTCTTTCTTAGTTTACTTCAAGCTCTCCCATTCCAGTCGTTGCTTTTCTTTCTCTTACTTCGAAAGTAGCTGGTTCCTCCGCGTCATTTCTATATTCCTTTTTCTTTCTCATCAAATTCAAAGGCATCTTATTCTGGAAATCATAGCTATTCTTAGCATTATATTGGGAATCTCATTGCTATTACTAAAACAAGCATGAAACTACTGCTTGCATATTAGTCTATCGGTCAAATCATATATTTCATTATTGGAAGGAGGAGACTCACATTATTGATATCAAAGCATGATAACTCTTGATATGCTGTTCTATATCTCAATGAATCTAGGAACTTCTACTTGCATTGTATTATTTTTTCTATATACCAGAATTGAGAACATTCGAGATTATGCAGGGTGATACTAGAAAGATCCTTTATTGGCTCTATCTTCAGCCCTATGTCTCTTATCTCTAGGAGGTCTTCCTATACTAGCTGGTTTTTCGGAAAACTCAATCTATTCTGGTGTGGATGGCTGGCAGGCCTATATTTCTTGGTTTCAATAGAACTCACTCCTTACAAGCGTTCTATCTATCTACTATTATTGTGAGAGCCCATTGAGAAAGGTAAATCGAATGACATCCATTTCCGATAACGAACTCCACCTTATAATAAATAAAGGAAATAATGTCGGCACCTAATCCATACGATACTTGAACGATACTTCGAATTGGAGTTAGGGACGGACTGTGTGAAGTAAAGCTCCCCAACCTATTGAATAGAATAGAAGATGATAGACATATAAGTGACATATAAGTAAAGAGTTCATAACCTAATTCCTGACTGCTTAATAAGTAAACTGACTCCAAAACAAGCTTTCACTGCGTTTCGTTTCTTCTTAACCGATTCTTTGATACAACACTGCTTATTCTATCATCTACAATGCTACTGATGGACTTAGGGCTGAAGAAGCACGGACAATAAAAAAAGTTGACGACAGAGTTTTTCCACTAGAAGGGAAAGCCAAGAGCCCATATACTCTGGCACCGCCATACAACACGAAACAACAAGACAAGGAGCTACTGCGGGAAGGCAATAATCCCAAGTAAAGGCAATCTGTTTAGTGTGATAATGAAGTTCAACCAGAGGTGCGTGTAAGGGTTTAGTTCACGACGGAGGCTACGGAAGGAGTAGTGGGCTTACCACCGAGTAGAGTATAGGAAGCTACCAACCGTGTAGTCGGCCTTAACCGAAAGAGAATGCATTCCAGAGAAATAGAAGATACCCGCGCATATATTCAAGAAAGAACTAAAGCGTGGGGGAGCTCCTCTTGTTTGGTATCGGGAACGAGACTTCCCCAGCATTCCTAAAGTCTTTACTATTATTCTCTTATCCACTATCTTGACTATTATTCTCTTATCCACTAATATATGAATTGCTTTTCACTACTTTTGACTCATATATTCATCGGTAAGCATTCTGGAGATTATGGGTAAGCATTCTAGATATGACTAGTGCCTATTGGCTTGGCTCATCTCTGGTACAGCTGCTTTCCTTCCCTATTGTTTGCCTACTGGACCAGAACCGTTGTAGACCTTAGGCTGCGATGTCGCACCGTTCCCGCTTTGGACCGGACCATAGATGCTTTTGGCCATAACTAACTAGATCGTTCAACGACTAAGGGCTATCGTGGTGAGGGGCTTTTGTGGGAGTTAGGCTAAGAGCGGGTGGGACCAAGCATGATTCTGGAGTCAATTACTTGCACACTCAACTTGAAGAATCAATTGTTGCTTCCTTGATCAAAGGATAAGATTCATAAGAATGGAAAGAGAATCACCTGTTTCGGGATCATAAGCGGTAGTTGCACTTGCTGGAAGGACAGAGGCAGAGGGTAAAGCGGTTCAGAAAGACAGTTTAGTTCCAGTGTTATCCACTCGATCAGATGCTGTGGTTAGGAAAGTGTATCTGTGTTGGCGCTCCTGTTGAGTTAGAAGAAATAGAGAAAATAAGAGATGTTAGATGCGCCGGAATTATAAGTACTGGCCCAACTCTCTTAACAGTAAAAGAAGACCATTGCTCGAATTCCCGTAACTTAGACGAATCGACCCGAACTCTACTACTCGGGAAAGCCTTCTTGTATGTTCTACAATTCATTAAGAAATGTGTTCGGTGAAGCTTGAATAAAAACATCAATCAGGTCAGAACTAAGTAATCAAACAGAGAAGATAGTACTGGCATTGGAGCAGCATCTTAAGAGGCGAAAAGAGTCACTGTTTTCGTATCCGCCAAAGAGTAAGGGAAAGTTGTTGACAGAAGAGAAACTGCTGAAGCAAGGTGTGGTCCACAGAATAGAGTTGAGCCTCATAGATTCCATTGACATTATAGAGTGCGAGCATTGTCTTGACTATCATTATATAGCATATAGCAACTTGACTATCATCATATAGCAAAATATATACCAAGTGCAAAAGAAACAATAGATTCCATTAATGATGAGGACAGGACTGGTGCCCAACAAGAACAAGTGCGTAAGCATCAGCGTCAGCGTAAAGGTAAGTGAGTGAACAAGCTCAAGAAACTCAACTAATAGAGGAGGTTGGCTTTGGGGAATCAGCGGTGTCAGCTGCAAGCCGGGTCGAGAAGAGGTTGGCTTTGGGGAATCAGCGGTGTCAGCTGCAAGCCGATAAGGGTCAGATTCATAATTCATAAGAAGGGGAAGCAGTGTACTTACAAAAGTCTATACTTTCTAATGCTATATATGATTTTGAATACCTATTTTGAGTACTTCCTGCACCTGTATATTATAAAGTAAGAATTGAAGAATGGAGTGGAATACTTGAACTTACTAGAAGGGCAGATTTGGAATCTGGCTAGAAGGGCTCTCAGTGAATCATGTCATTGCCTCGGATCTTGTAGACAACACTAAAACAAGCGCAAGGGAAAGAAGTCTATATAGTGAAGGATGAAGCTGTAAACCCGAACCAGTAATTAAGTTCTAGAAGCGCCTAAACTATCAAGTGCAGAATAGAATTGAATATCAGCTGACCCGCCTATAGCCTTAGCCTCTGACTCTGATTCCATAGTAACCTACTTCTATTGTGAAACAAGACTTATAGTAATTTCAATTCAATTACTAGTTAGGCGCAGAGCTGTTAGGGCTTTACACGGCTTTACTTGAACTTAAGGGCATGTTTCATAAATTCCACATTTCCACTCCCTTCACTGAGCATGATATTATTTGTAAACTAATTCCATGGCTTACGCCGTTGCCACTTACTATAAGCGCCGTTACTTGGCGAGTTGACTCGGAACAAGCTTAGTCAGAAAGTCCAGTTTCGTAGAAAAGTATTGTTAGGGCAAGAAGCCTGAACTTATAAGTACTGGTTCTGAGGCATAATAAACTAAGAAAGTCAGCTACCCTCTACTATTTTCCTATTCCTGTTCGACTTTAATCGTATGAAGAATGGAATGCTTATCTATATCGGTAAGCTGTAACCTAACAGGCTTCTTGAATGGAACTTCCAAAAGGTAGTGAACTCGCTATGTCTTGACTTTATTCTATACCCTGTGCTCGAAATACATTATTTTAACTAACTTACACCTCAAATAGAGTTCGGGTCAGCAAGGGAAAAGTTTAGGTCGAGAAAAAAGAAAAGAATGAAGATTAAGGTAAAGGTAAAGGATTTGAAGCAACAGAATCAGTTGTTAGGTATGGATACCCATAAGCAGGATCTGGATCAGATGAGGGATTAGATAAAGCAGTCAAAAATCCAGTAGCAGTGTTGTCTACAGCTCCAGTAGTAGTGTTGTCTACAGCTCCAGGAAAGGACTCTGGATCAAGGGTATACGTTCTTGGGCTACACAAATGCATTGGAAGGCCCGGCATCAAATCCAAAGGGTAATCGGAGTCTAAAAGAGGGCGAGTTGAGTCTATGAAACAGGGCTCCTGTCTCCGTTGTTAAGCAATGATCAAATAGAGAAGTAGTTGTTCGAGTTAAGTATCTTGGTGTTGCTCTAAACCTACCTTTTCTTCCACTTGTGCTTGGTGTTGCTCTAAACCCAACTAGTAACTACGCATTAGAACAACGGTTACAGAGGCAAGATAGGGAATTGTCCAAAAGGCATCAATAACTTATTCTTCTTTAGAACATCAATAACTTCTTCTTCTTGAGAATATAAGATCTGCTGCGGATGATATAGCTGCTCCTAGTCCGACCAACTAGAGCAAGAACCAAGGATGGCACGAATCGCTCGAATGCAGAGATTGGCCAAGAGCAGCCCCTGACCAAGCGAGAGGACGGCTTACTCCTTTTGTTCTCATTCCCGGCCAAGAGTTAGGATAGTTCCAAGACTCAGACGCAGGTTGCATGTCTTCCGGCCTACGCTACGGCTTCACTGCTTCTCTTCCTTCTGGGACATTTTGACTTCAAACCGATTCTTATGGGCATTCATGTGCAGCTACTTCTTAAGCTGTTAGAGCTTTCGAGTGGAACTGCTTGCTTCTTTTATTCCCCTTGTTGGCCTGCAGCTCCTTCTGTCCCTCAACGCCAACACAATGCCCCCAATTCCATGCTATGGCCGCCATCATGCCACCTAGTCCAAAACCGGCAGTCGATGCGGGAAAAGACACTGACATCTATTCGATTTCCCAAACGTAATGCCGCCCTGTCTTGAAAGTAATGTTTCAATCAACAAAGGTATGAAAGGTTCCATGAGTCTAGTAAACCAAAACAAGAATGACCTAACCGCCTCAGAGTTCGATGTCCGCTTGTACAGAGTGCCCTTTTCATAGGCCTATAAGAAGTAGGTTTCACTTAAATAACAACTCCGGGATGAACTCTAAATAATGCCTTAGATAAGGGAAATAGAGTGTTAGTTACTCGCGATAAGGGAAAGAAGAAAGAGTGAGTGTTAGTTACTCGTTAAAGACAAGAGAAGAAGCTAAGCTGTAAACCCTGTTTCGTTAGCCGTCTAGTTAGCAACCGTCGAGGAATAGGCTTGATCACTGGATTTCCCTTGTCTCCAGAAAGTAAAGTAGCTTTTTTCATTGACACACAACTGGGTGAAAATGCAAATTGCAAACCGGAGACCTAAGGAAAAGAAATCTCCTGACACCAACCTATGGAGAAATAACCACTTCCACTGGCCTTAGGACTTGGGGAAACTACTATACCGTGTGGGGACAGTAAGATAGAATTTCTCCCATGGTTACCCTAGCTGGGTTTGAAATAAAGTAGGGAGGACCTTTTATCCCACTCCTTCTTTGCTTGCTGAATCTAGAACTATTCGGTTTGCGGACTGACCTTTACCTCATGGTAAACATAGCTCACGTCACTTGCTCTAAAGGGTCATTATTCTGTGATACGATCAGCAAGAACGGATCTTATATCGGCCATACGGGATTCGGCTGCTATGGGAGGCCTAGGCTCAGTCTTACCCAGAGGAAGGTATCATCTGTTGAGCGCTAGAGAATGCGGGAGATGTCGGCCAATAGAGGTTCATGCGCTAGAACCCGTTGTTAGCAATCTCCTTTACCTTTAATTGAATCCGATCACCTACTTGGATTGTTAGTGAAAGGTGGACAAAGGTAAGCATAGATAGATAGAAAGGTATGTAAGTGAAAGGTAGGTAAGCATAGATAGATGGAAAGGTATGTATCGACTGGGCACCTTCGTTGAAAGGGATGATATGGCCCAGAATGCAGTCCAGATGGCTCAATTGCTAGCAGAAGTCAGTTGCGCTTATTGTAAGTTCTGGTCCTCCTTGGTTTTAGGCCAACGGGAGAGGCTGTGAAGGCAGATGAGAAAGATGATGCTCTAGGCTTCAAAGAGAGGTTCGATTGAGTTGGTAGCAGATTCGTTAGAGAATAAGTGTCGTTTTGAAACAAAGGAGTGTGAAGCTATTGGTCTTGGTTTTTGTACTTGCCACAGCTGCGGGGACTGAAACTAACTACGTTGATCTCGATTCTACCTCGGATCTTAGAAGAGGCAGGAAGGGCTTTCTTGATTTATTAAGGTTGAAGTAGTGGAAAGATGAAGTAGTGAGCCACTCACGTAACGGGAAGACCAGTGTTCAAATTCCCCTGTTATCTTTCTTTTCTTTGTAAGAATAGCTGTTAGCCACGTGAATCAGAATCGCTTTGACTAATTATCCAACCGGAAACGGAATGAAAACTGGCATAGATCATCTCAGATGCCGAATAACTGTGCAGATGAATTCCCGGTCTGGAATGCTTATCTGCTGTTTGTTGAGTGGCCGAAAGAGAATCCGCTGCAAGATAATATGCTGTGAGGGGAAAAATGTAAATAGACTGTTTGCAGGAAAGTATAGCATGAATCATCATAGGCCGCGGGCAAAGAAAGATCTGCCTTAAAGATCCAGAGCCTTTCTATTTTTAAGACACTGATACAAACTAAGAAAGACACTGATACAAACTAAGAAAGACACGGATTTTGCCGATCTAAAGCCAAGCAGCCATAGATAGCTAGCCATTGGATTAGGGATGTTGCTTTCTTTCACTAAGAGGAGCTTTCACTAAGAGGAGCGATTATTGCCAATTGACAGCCCGAGGCCGCGTTGCTCATAGATGAGGTTGGCCGGCTCCACAGAAGTGGAAGAAAAAAGCATACCGAGCTAAGAAGCATACTAGAAAGAGGAGGAGAGGATTGAGAGGATTGATGGCATGAATAGGAACTCTTAGCAATGGAATCGGAAGCATCGGCTGTGAGTCACTGGAAGAATTCTCATTCGAATCATTTCATATAATAATATCTCCTTGATAGAAAGATATCCGTCTTTGAGAAAGATTGACTAATGAACCAACTATAGAAGCCCTTAATCCAGAGAGAAAGCCTGCCTCACCAAGAGGGAATATGGAATATTGTATGTAAATTTAGCAAACCAATGCCTTACTTAAGCCACTAAGCCATCCTTTATTTATTTATTTTACTTAACTTAAGCCACAGGACTTCCCCTTACCTTACTCACTAGATTGGAACTGAATGAAAGGGTATACTTTAAAACTGATGCTTTCAATTCGCGACCTATGTAATAATAAGGAAGAAAGATGGATGCAATTCTCTTATGCTATGCTTTCTATTCGAAGAAAACGGAGCCAAGTATGAAGGTAAGCAAGTGGATTGCTTGGGTACTTAGGTGAGAGTCTGGTTCAAATTCCATACAGATGGTGCTGTAAAGAGGAACCTTTTCTTGCATAGTGCGAGGCAACGGGACATTCTGGTAAGTCGGGTGCTGGAATTATAAGTACTGGCTCCGAGACTTTAAGGAACATGGATCTGTGGGTATACCTGCGAAATCGATTGATATACGAGCCTACAAGCTTGACTTTGGTTTAGCTTATAACTAAGGCTAAGGAAGTGGTTTTACCCGGGCATCTACATCTCATAGAAATAGAAGAAAGAAGGAAGAGAAATTCATCAGTCAAAGCATCTACATCTCATAGAAATAGAAGAAAGAAGGGCTACTAGAAATAGAAGAAAGAAGGGCTCAATTAATCAGTGCATCTAATAGGTAAAGTACGTTCCGTTCCACCATAAAACATAGAAGAAGGGAAGGAGCTACCGGGATTGAGTGAACGAGCTCATAGCCCTCTACCCGTAGCCCACAAAAGAAGCGCTAATATCTATCAAAAACACAGCAAAAACGTGCTAATATATCCCAACATTTCCTCTAACTAATAGAATTTCCTAACTAATAGAATTGGAATTCCTAACTAATAGAATTGGAATAATAAATAGAAGTTTCCTAAAATACTGGAGAAACTGACTAAGATCTGGAGAAACTGACTAAGATCGGTCTCCCTCCATCGAGAGGCTCGCTTGCTTCACTGAAACTTAATAGAAGAGGGAAGGAGCTATGCATAGGGGTGATTAGGGAAGGAGCTATGCATAGGGGTGATTCCGGTGGAGATGGAATAAATGCATTGGTAGTTCGGTCTGATCCGTCTTATTCGTATATCTTATGTTGGGTTTGTATCGGCTATTGTATATAAGAGAATAGCTTATGTATCGGCTATTGTATATAAGAGAATAGCTTATGTATCTAAGATTGATTGTATATAAGATTGTATCTATCATGGAATAGTATGTGTTTCTTGCCTTTCACATGGTATGTGTTTCTTGCCTTAACGGAATTCATTAGAAGGCTTTGGGCGGAGCAACCCAACGCGAGGCTACTTAAAGGAATATACTCTCTCTTCTTTGGCTTCCGATTGACATACCGAGATTGATTCCATTCAAGTCTCTAGCGCAGGTTAGACCTAATCCTATGTTTACTGACTTTTGATTCCAATCAGCTTCCCCCAGATCAGATGACTAAAGAATACTTTTCTCCTGGCAAACAAAGAAGTAGAATTCCATAATAGATGCTGACAGCAATGCAATCATTTTCTGCTCTTTTTCTTCTTTTTTAATCAAATATAAGGTATACAATTCACGACCATTTAGTAAATCTGTCTTAAGACGAATTCAATTCCATGTTAGAGGAGAAAAGACTTCAAATAACAAAAGAGATGGAATTATAAGTACTGGAGGAAATCTTCTTTCTTATTATCAGGCGCATCAACCGAGACAGAGATAGACTCATCGCTAACAACAACAACAGGAACTATCAATTCTTCTGGCTTACCTGTGCCTAAGCATTCTTTCTGGATTTCTTTCCCGCAACCATTGAATAGGGGCGTCCCTAAACAATAATAAGTTTGAGCTTACTTGATTTTCCCGCACCTCCAAGTGTTTCCTCCCACTGCTTGTTGAATAGAATTGAGTGCATCTAGCAATAGGTCACTGTAATACGGTGAATAGAATTGAGTGTATCTAGCAATAGGTCAATTGAGTGCATCTAGCAATAGGTCACTGTAATACGGCTCAAATGCATTTCAACATCAATTACGTGGGCAAGATAGGGAAAGAAGAGCTTCTACAACCAGAGCTTTCAACTCTCTCTATGGGTTCGACCCTGCCCACAGAATAACTCAAGATCATAGTGATCAACCTTGTCTAAGAAAGCTCACCTTATTGAGGAGCGAAAAACCCACCATTCTAATGGGGCAGCTTTCCTCAAAAGAAAGAGTGGATGGATTATGAAACTATTGATTGCAAATGTTCAGTTATCGGCAGTCAACAATGGCTTCGTTATTTTCCCTTACCTGAATGATTAGTAGTACCATATATTCTCAATCGTTCTCCTATGCCTGGATGCGCTTCCAAGTTTGCCTTCAAAGAGATCCTTCGTTGTTCGTACTAAAAAGAGATCCTCATTACTCGTTACTACTGTATTAACCGTGTTCTTGTTTCGGCGCTGCTTGTCCGGGCTTGCTTTATTTTTGTAGTAAACTCACGGATAGTGCTTTCACGCCCCGTATAGGGAAATGGATCTTAATGATACAACGTTACGGTCAACAGTGAAAGAGGATAGTGAAGGCCTTGGGGAGACAGAGACCAGAGAACCTACGTTCGAGAATGATACTTTGATCCCAACAGGGGATCTACTCCAACAATCAAGGCCTAGTCTTCTTTTTGAAATGGGATCGCTCATACCAAAGGGCTTCTTGCCTGGAAGAATGGATTACCTTATTGCTCTCGCCTAAACTACTTGAACAGTATGAATTTCAACCTTAGCTTTTTTCTTCGTTGAAAACCCCCCACCCTAATTAGAAACTCATCGGATAAAAAGAAAGAACGGGGTCTCTCATGACGGACTAAACAAACCTGCTGATTCAATGAGTCCTATTATTTCACCTTCATTTCCTGGCCCAATCACTACACTGCTGCTTTCACTGTAGAATCTTTCCTTCAAGCATTGAATGGACCGGGGGTACCCATCATGAGTTATCCAAAACGTTTCGTGATCACTACTATCAATTCACTGCCGGCATCGGGCAACATCTGAACCTCAATCAGGACTAAGAAAAGAAAGGACCTTAGGATCTAAGAAAGACATTAGGCACAACAGCTCGGATAATGTGATTCGAATTTCCCCAACTTACGATCATAATTCACGATACCTAGAAAGGGCACTCCACTCGCTCTACTCGACCGGTTCATTTGATCACAGCTCCTACCTGACGGCTACCATATAGATTTACATATTC
The DNA here is from genome assembly GCA_001649415.1 of Musa itinerans. Classification (NCBI taxonomy): domain Eukaryota; kingdom Viridiplantae; phylum Streptophyta; class Magnoliopsida; order Zingiberales; family Musaceae; genus Musa; species Musa itinerans. The sequence continues at coordinate 481,072 of LVTN01000139.1, forward strand.
TATATGCAAGGTATGGAATCCTCGTATTCTGCCATATCGAGCTCATGAATAAGCTATCCCCTTCTTTCTTATAGTTTGATAGTTCCGTTCGGGGCGTACCAAACGCGATAAGAGAAACGTGGGGGAATTATACCTGCCACCTTTTCGCGCACTACCTTTCATTCTTTGACTCCACGCTTTGAGCTCGGTTTGTTAGTTTAGCTCTTCCGCTCCTGGCTCTAATAGAAACTCATTTCTCTAGTAGTAGCTATCCTTACTTGAAGAACTTGGTTGTAGCTGCTCAGTATCGATATGTTCAGATCCACCTGGCATTAGGAGCCTATGGCATTAGGAGCCTATCAAAAACCCATTAAGCGACATCCTCTAGCCAATTCATCACTCTGGAGGAAAGCACTCGCGACCCAACTCTGTAACTCTTTAAGAACTGCGACGCTCCTCGCCCACCCGAAGGCATTTCGTAAAGTACTGGTCCGATCAAGGCCTTCGGTCGACTTAGCTTGAGCTCTTCGACATTCTCTTTTCGGTGCCATTTCCCGTTGAAGAGAGAGTGTTGGATTCTGGCTTTCACCCGTTCACTTATTCGATGGAAATAGCGTGGAAAGGTCAAAGCCTCGTACCCTTGTTGCGAAGGAAGTCCGCTTCATAGCTCACTGGTTTGGACCACTCCGAGATACAAAATCTAATGATCGCCCCCACACCTTGGTTTAGGAGAGCCTTCGCTCGTCCCTGAGTCGTAAGCCATCTTATTCGCTAATTCTTTCGATTTATTTACTGGCTTTTTCTTACCCGAGCCGAGCCTAACAACGCCTTGAATTTGCGTAGATGAAATAGAATTCGTGTATATAAGAGAAAGTTGACTAGCTTTGAGAATAGACCAGACGGGATGACACCTCTGGAATGACAGATTCTCCGTCTTATCCCGACCATAGATCCAGCTAGTAAAATAGGAGTATAACTAGCCATATGTTTAGTAAAGTACTGGGTGAGTTGAGAGTGCGTCACGCCCAAGTAATGCATTCCTATCTAAGAAGTGCTACCTACTATTTGATTTGAACCAATGACTCATCACTATTTGATTTGAACCAATGACTCATCACTATTTGATTTGAACCAATGACTCATCACTATTTGATTTGAACCAATGACTCATCACTATTTGATTTGAACCAATGACTCATCACTATTTGATTTGAACCAATGACTCATCACTATTTGATTTGAACCAATGACTCATCACTATTTGATTTGAACCAATGACTCATCACTATTTGATTTGAACCAATGACTCATCACTATTTGATTTGAACCAATGACTCATCACTTCGATTGTCAAGGTTGGTTGGAAATATGGATTCTTGCCGTTGACAGTCCTGTGGAGCTCCATCGTTATCGCTATCGTGCAGTTAATTAAGGCTTATTCCAAAAGGCCTGTAAGAGATCAACGAGAAATAGCTACTAGTTTTCGAAAGAATTCTATCAAGTTAGTGTCTGCCATCCTAGTTGTCTTGTTCATTAGTTCATCGCGGAGTAGAGCTGTTTGGTAGCTCGCAAGGCTCATTACTTTGAGGTTTAGGATTCGAATACCGTCTCCGCAACATTTGGACTAAACTCAAGAGAAAATCCTACTTAGAAAGAAAGCAGCCGTAAACATGTTGTATCCAATTAGTGTCTGCCATCCTAGTTGTCTTGTTCATTATAGATGATAGCGGAGTGAAGTGGAGAAGTAGACTGTACAACTAAGAGGGATACATTAGTCATTCCCCTCCAATCGATAGAGGGCAGGCTCATAAAGAAGGAAAAGGTTTCACTCATCTCAGATTAATAGAGGCTAATCGACTAGTGAATAAGCTAGGATCCACCCACTTCCCCTTCTTTGTATCCTGACTTTCCCGATGATCTTATCAACTGACTCGGTATATGGAGAAAGTAATAAACAGACTCGTCTTGAGTTGGCTGTGGATCTGTATTTCCTCTATCTGACTTTGATTTAACTACGCTACGCACCTTCAAACAGCCTAGTTGTACTAAGAGCAGATTCATACCCGGCCCGGATAGAATAGTTGGCAATAGAAAGCAAAGCCTAAACTTACTAAGCCCTTCTTGCAAAGACCGGTAATGCCACATATAAGAGAAGAAAGCATCGAATCCTATCAAAGATATAATCTTCCTATCAAAGCTAGAATAAGATATCCAAAAGCTACATCTTAAGCATATCCGCTCTTGTGCACTCATAAGCTCGGGTGAGAGGAAAAAGATCCAAAGAATTATTTGAACAACCACTAATAAGCTCTTTCCGCTTTTCATTCCTAATGCACTGATAAGGAGGATCTGCCATAGGTTTCCAAATGCATTCAGATGTCGATGAATCCCTTTCGTACCATCTCATCTTATTATAGGATTAATCAGATGAACTTCCTTAGTTGGATGAATCAGATGAACTTCCTGAACCGCCAGCAGTTGACTCTAGGCATTTAGTCCTTCTGACAACAGTGCTGACTTCTATGACACCACCACAAGTACCGGTTAGTATAGCTTCTTTCTTTCTTTCCCACTTCTCTTACTGATTGATGTGGCATTTGGACTTATAATAGATGATGAAATAGCAATAGGACCGAGATACAAAATCTAATGATCGCCCCCACACCTTGGTTTAGGAGAGCCTTCGCTCGTCCCTGAGTCGTAAGCCATCTTATTCGCTAATTCTTTCGATTTATTTACTGGCTTTTTCTTACCCGAGCCGAGCCTAACAACGCCTTGAATTTGCGTAGATGAAATAGAATTCGTGTATATAAGAGAAAGTTGACTAGCTTTGAGAATAGACCAGACGGGATGACACCTCTGGAATGACAGATTCTCCGTCTTATCCCGACCATAGATCCAGCTAGTAAAATAGGAGTATAACTAGCCATATGTTTAGTAAAGTACTGGGTGAGTTGAGAGTGCGTCACGCCCAAGTAATGCATTCCTATCTAAGAAGTGCTACCTACTATTTGATTTGAACCAATGACTCATCACTATTTGATTTGAACCAATGACTCATCACTTCGATTGTCAAGGTTGGTTGGAAATATGGATTCTTGCCGTTGACAGTCCTGTGGAGCTCCATCGTTATCGCTATCGTGCAGTTAATTAAGGCTTATTCCAAAAGGCCTGTAAGAGATCAACGAGAAATAGCTACTAGTTTTCGAAAGAATTCTATCAAGTTAGTGTCTGCCATCCTAGTTGTCTTGTTCATTAGTTCATCGCGGAGTAGAGCTGTTTGGTAGCTCGCAAGGCTCATTACTTTGAGGTTTAGGATTCGAATACCGTCTCCGCAACATTTGGACTAAACTCAAGAGAAAATCCTACTTAGAAAGAAAGCAGCCGTAAACATGTTGTATCCAATTAGTGTCTGCCATCCTAGTTGTCTTGTTCATTATAGATGATAATAGACTCATCGCTAACAACAACAACAGGAACTATCAATTCTTCTGGCTTACCTGTGCCTAAGCATTCTTTCTGGATTTCTTTCCCGCAACCATTGAATAGGGGCGTCCCTAAACAATAATAAGTTTGAGCTTACTTGATTTTCCCGCACCTCCAAGTGTTTCCTCCCACTGCTTGTTGAATAGAATTGAGTGCATCTAGCAATAGGTCACTGTAATACGGTGAATAGAATTGAGTGTATCTAGCAATAGGTCAATTGAGTGCATCTAGCAATAGGTCACTGTAATACGGCTCAAATGCATTTCAACATCAATTACGTGGGCAAGATAGGGAAAGAAGAGCTTCTACAACCAGAGCTTTCAACTCTCTCTATGGGTTCGACCCTGCCCACAGAATAACTCAAGATCATAGTGATCAACCTTGTCTAAGAAAGCTCACCTTATTGAGGAGCGAAAAACCCACCATTCTAATGGGGCAGCTTTCCTCAAAAGAAAGAGTGGATGGATTATGAAACTATTGATTGCAAATGTTCAGTTATCGGCAGTCAACAATGGCTTCGTTATTTTCCCTTACCTGAATGATTAGTAGTACCATATATTCTCAATCGTTCTCCTATGCCTGGATGCGCTTCCAAGTTTGCCTTCAAAGAGATCCTTCGTTGTTCGTACTAAAAAGAGATCCTCATTACTCGTTACTACTGTATTAACCGTGTTCTTGTTTCGGCGCTGCTTGTCCGGGCTTGCTTTATTTTTGTAGTAAACTCACGGATAGTGCTTTCACGCCCCGTATAGGGAAATGGATCTTAATGATACAACGTTACGGTCAACAGTGAAAGAGGATAGTGAAGGCCTTGGGGAGACAGAGACCAGAGAACCTACGTTCGAGAATGATACTTTGATCCCAACAGGGGATCTACTCCAACAATCAAGGCCTAGTCTTCTTTTTGAAATGGGATCGCTCATACCAAAGGGCTTCTTGCCTGGAAGAATGGATTACCTTATTGCTCTCGCCTAAACTACTTGAACAGTATGAATTTCAACCTTAGCTTTTTTCTTCGTTGAAAACCCCCCACCCTAATTAGAAACTCATCGGATAAAAAGAAAGAACGGGGTCTCTCATGACGGACTAAACAAACCTGCTGATTCAATGAGTCCTATTATTTCACCTTCATTTCCTGGCCCAATCACTACACTGCTGCTTTCACTGTAGAATCTTTCCTTCAAGCATTGAATGGACCGGGGGTACCCATCATGAGTTATCCAAAACGTTTCGTGATCACTACTATCAATTCACTGCCGGCATCGGGCAACATCTGAACCTCAATCAGGACTAAGAAAAGAAAGGACCTTAGGATCTAAGAAAGACATTAGGCACAACAGCTCGGATAATGTGATTCGAATTTCCCCAACTTACGATCATAATTCACGATACCTAGAAAGGGCACTCCACTCGCTCTACTCGACCGGTTCATTTGATCACAGCTCCTACCTGACGGCTACCATATAGATTTACATATTCTATATGCAAGGTATGGAATCCTCGTATTCTGCCATATCGAGCTCATGAATAAGCTATCCCCTTCTTTCTTATAGTTTGATAGTTCCGTTCGGGGCGTACCAAACGCGATAAGAGAAACGTGGGGGAATTATACCTGCCACCTTTTCGCGCACTACCTTTCATTCTTTGACTCCACGCTTTGAGCTCGGTTTGTTAGTTTAGCTCTTCCGCTCCTGGCTCTAATAGAAACTCATTTCTCTAGTAGTAGCTATCCTTACTTGAAGAACTTGGTTGTAGCTGCTCAGTATCGATATGTTCAGATCCACCTGGCATTAGGAGCCTATGGCATTAGGAGCCTATCAAAAACCCATTAAGCGACATCCTCTAGCCAATTCATCACTCTGGAGGAAAGCACTCGCGACCCAACTCTGTAACTCTTTAAGAACTGCGACGCTCCTCGCCCACCCGAAGGCATTTCGTAAAGTACTGGTCCGATCAAGGCCTTCGGTCGACTTAGCTTGAGCTCTTCGACATTCTCTTTTCGGTGCCATTTCCCGTTGAAGAGAGAGTGTTGGATTCTGGCTTTCACCCGTTCACTTATTCGATGGAAATAGCGTGGAAAGGTCAAAGCCTCGTACCCTTGTTGCGAAGGAAGTCCGCTTCATAGCTCACTGGTTTGGACCACTCCGAGATACAAAATCTAATGATCGCCCCCACACCTTGGTTTAGGAGAGCCTTCGCTCGTCCCTGAGTCGTAAGCCATCTTATTCGCTAATTCTTTCGATTTATTTACTGGCTTTTTCTTACCCGAGCCGAGCCTAACAACGCCTTGAATTTGCGTAGATGAAATAGAATTCGTGTATATAAGAGAAAGTTGACTAGCTTTGAGAATAGACCAGACGGGATGACACCTCTGGAATGACAGATTCTCCGTCTTATCCCGACCATAGATCCAGCTAGTAAAATAGGAGTATAACTAGCCATATGTTTAGTAAAGTACTGGGTGAGTTGAGAGTGCGTCACGCCCAAGTAATGCATTCCTATCTAAGAAGTGCTACCTACTATTTGATTTGAACCAATGACTCATCACTATTTGATTTGAACCAATGACTCATCACTTCGATTGTCAAGGTTGGTTGGAAATATGGATTCTTGCCGTTGACAGTCCTGTGGAGCTCCATCGTTATCGCTATCGTGCAGTTAATTAAGGCTTATTCCAAAAGGCCTGTAAGAGATCAACGAGAAATAGCTACTAGTTTTCGAAAGAATTCTATCAAGTTAGTGTCTGCCATCCTAGTTGTCTTGTTCATTAGTTCATCGCGGAGTAGAGCTGTTTGGTAGCTCGCAAGGCTCATTACTTTGAGGTTTAGGATTCGAATACCGTCTCCGCAACATTTGGACTAAACTCAAGAGAAAATCCTACTTAGAAAGAAAGCAGCCGTAAACATGTTGTATCCAATTAGTGTCTGCCATCCTAGTTGTCTTGTTCATTATAGATGATAGCGGAGTGAAGTGGAGAAGTAGACTGTACAACTAAGAGGGATACATTAGTCATTCCCCTCCAATCGATAGAGGGCAGGCTCATAAAGAAGGAAAAGGTTTCACTCATCTCAGATTAATAGAGGCTAATCGACTAGTGAATAAGCTAGGATCCACCCACTTCCCCTTCTTTGTATCCTGACTTTCCCGATGATCTTATCAACTGACTCGGTATATGGAGAAAGTAATAAACAGACTCGTCTTGAGTTGGCTGTGGATCTGTATTTCCTCTATCTGACTTTGATTTAACTACGCTACGCACCTTCAAACAGCCTAGTTGTACTAAGAGCAGATTCATACCCGGCCCGGATAGAATAGTTGGCAATAGAAAGCAAAGCCTAAACTTACTAAGCCCTTCTTGCAAAGACCGGTAATGCCACATATAAGAGAAGAAAGCATCGAATCCTATCAACTCTCTCTATGGGTTCGACCCTGCCCACAGAATAACTCAAGATCATAGTGATCAACCTTGTCTAAGAAAGCTCACCTTATTGAGGAGCGAAAAACCCACCATTCTAATGGGGCAGCTTTCCTCAAAAGAAAGAGTGGATGGATTATGAAACTATTGATTGCAAATGTTCAGTTATCGGCAGTCAACAATGGCTTCGTTATTTTCCCTTACCTGAATGATTAGTAGTACCATATATTCTCAATCGTTCTCCTATGCCTGGATGCGCTTCCAAGTTTGCCTTCAAAGAGATCCTTCGTTGTTCGTACTAAAAAGAGATCCTCATTACTCGTTACTACTGTATTAACCGTGTTCTTGTTTCGGCGCTGCTTGTCCGGGCTTGCTTTATTTTTGTAGTAAACTCACGGATAGTGCTTTCACGCCCCGTATAGGGAAATGGATCTTAATGATACAACGTTACGGTCAACAGTGAAAGAGGATAGTGAAGGCCTTGGGGAGACAGAGACCAGAGAACCTACGTTCGAGAATGATACTTTGATCCCAACAGGGGATCTACTCCAACAATCAAGGCCTAGTCTTCTTTTTGAAATGGGATCGCTCATACCAAAGGGCTTCTTGCCTGGAAGAATGGATTACCTTATTGCTCTCGCCTAAACTACTTGAACAGTATGAATTTCAACCTTAGCTTTTTTCTTCGTTGAAAACCCCCCACCCTAATTAGAAACTCATCGGATAAAAAGAAAGAACGGGGTCTCTCATGACGGACTAAACAAACCTGCTGATTCAATGAGTCCTATTATTTCACCTTCATTTCCTGGCCCAATCACTACACTGCTGCTTTCACTGTAGAATCTTTCCTTCAAGCATTGAATGGACCGGGGGTACCCATCATGAGTTATCCAAAACGTTTCGTGATCACTACTATCAATTCACTGCCGGCATCGGGCAACATCTGAACCTCAATCAGGACTAAGAAAAGAAAGGACCTTAGGATCTAAGAAAGACATTAGGCACAACAGCTCGGATAATGTGATTCGAATTTCCCCAACTTACGATCATAATTCACGATACCTAGAAAGGGCACTCCACTCGCTCTACTCGACCGGTTCATTTGATCACAGCTCCTACCTGACGGCTACCATATAGATTTACATATTCTATATGCAAGGTATGGAATCCTCGTATTCTGCCATATCGAGCTCATGAATAAGCTATCCCCTTCTTTCTTATAGTTTGATAGTTCCGTTCGGGGCGTACCAAACGCGATAAGAGAAACGTGGGGGAATTATACCTGCCACCTTTTCGCGCACTACCTTTCATTCTTTGACTCCACGCTTTGAGCTCGGTTTGTTAGTTTAGCTCTTCCGCTCCTGGCTCTAATAGAAACTCATTTCTCTAGTAGTAGCTATCCTTACTTGAAGAACTTGGTTGTAGCTGCTCAGTATCGATATGTTCAGATCCACCTGGCATTAGGAGCCTATGGCATTAGGAGCCTATCAAAAACCCATTAAGCGACATCCTCTAGCCAATTCATCACTCTGGAGGAAAGCACTCGCGACCCAACTCTGTAACTCTTTAAGAACTGCGACGCTCCTCGCCCACCCGAAGGCATTTCGTAAAGTACTGGTCCGATCAAGGCCTTCGGTCGACTTAGCTTGAGCTCTTCGACATTCTCTTTTCGGTGCCATTTCCCGTTGAAGAGAGAGTGTTGGATTCTGGCTTTCACCCGTTCACTTATTCGATGGAAATAGCGTGGAAAGGTCAAAGCCTCGTACCCTTGTTGCGAAGGAAGTCCGCTTCATAGCTCACTGGTTTGGACCACTCCGAGATACAAAATCTAATGATCGCCCCCACACCTTGGTTTAGGAGAGCCTTCGCTCGTCCCTGAGTCGTAAGCCATCTTATTCGCTAATTCTTTCGATTTATTTACTGGCTTTTTCTTACCCGAGCCGAGCCTAACAACGCCTTGAATTTGCGTAGATGAAATAGAATTCGTGTATATAAGAGAAAGTTGACTAGCTTTGAGAATAGACCAGACGGGATGACACCTCTGGAATGACAGATTCTCCGTCTTATCCCGACCATAGATCCAGCTAGTAAAATAGGAGTATAACTAGCCATATGTTTAGTAAAGTACTGGGTGAGTTGAGAGTGCGTCACGCCCAAGTAATGCATTCCTATCTAAGAAGTGCTACCTACTATTTGATTTGAACCAATGACTCATCACTATTTGATTTGAACCAATGACTCATCACTATTTGATTTGAACCAATGACTCATCACTATTTGATTTGAACCAATGACTCATCACTATTTGATTTGAACCAATGACTCATCACTATTTGATTTGAACCAATGACTCATCACTATTTGATTTGAACCAATGACTCATCACTATTTGATTTGAACCAATGACTCATCACTATTTGATTTGAACCAATGACTCATCACTATTTGATTTGAACCAATGACTCATCACTTCGATTGTCAAGGTTGGTTGGAAATATGGATTCTTGCCGTTGACAGTCCTGTGGAGCTCCATCGTTATCGCTATCGTGCAGTTAATTAAGGCTTATTCCAAAAGGCCTGTAAGAGATCAACGAGAAATAGCTACTAGTTTTCGAAAGAATTCTATCAAGTTAGTGTCTGCCATCCTAGTTGTCTTGTTCATTAGTTCATCGCGGAGTAGAGCTGTTTGGTAGCTCGCAAGGCTCATTACTTTGAGGTTTAGGATTCGAATACCGTCTCCGCAACATTTGGACTAAACTCAAGAGAAAATCCTACTTAGAAAGAAAGCAGCCGTAAACATGTTGTATCCAATTAGTGTCTGCCATCCTAGTTGTCTTGTTCATTATAGATGATAGCGGAGTGAAGTGGAGAAGTAGACTGTACAACTAAGAGGGATACATTAGTCATTCCCCTCCAATCGATAGAGGGCAGGCTCATAAAGAAGGAAAAGGTTTCACTCATCTCAGATTAATAGAGGCTAATCGACTAGTGAATAAGCTAGGATCCACCCACTTCCCCTTCTTTGTATCCTGACTTTCCCGATGATCTTATCAACTGACTCGGTATATGGAGAAAGTAATAAACAGACTCGTCTTGAGTTGGCTGTGGATCTGTATTTCCTCTATCTGACTTTGATTTAACTACGCTACGCACCTTCAAACAGCCTAGTTGTACTAAGAGCAGATTCATACCCGGCCCGGATAGAATAGTTGGCAATAGAAAGCAAAGCCTAAACTTACTAAGCCCTTCTTGCAAAGACCGGTAATGCCACATATAAGAGAAGAAAGCATCGAATCCTATCAATATAAGAGAAGAAAGCATCGAATCCTATCAAAGATATAATCTTCCTATCAAAGCTAGAATAAGATATCTAATAATAATCCTATCAAAGCTAGAATAAGATATCCAAAAGCTACATCTTAAGCATATCCGCTCTTGTGCACTCATAAGCTCGGGTGAGAGGAAAAAGATCCAAAGAATTATTTGAACAACCACTAATAAGCTCTTTCCGCTTTTCATTCCTAATGCACTGATAAGGAGGATCTGCCATAGGTTTCCAAATGCATTCAGATGTCGATGAATCCCTTTCGTACCATCTCATCTTATTATAGGATTAATCAGATGAACTTCCTTAGTTGGATGAATCAGATGAACTTCCTGAACCGCCAGCAGTTGACTCTAGGCATTTAGTCCTTCTGACAACAGTGCTGACTTCTATGACACCACCACAAGTACCGGTTAGTATAGCTTCTTTCTTTCTTTCCCACTTCTCTTACTGATTGATGTGGCATTTGGACTTATAATAGATGATGAAATAGCAATAGGACCAGTCATTAACCCAAGACAAGAGCTTCCGCTACCGCTATGATCTTATTACCTAGAATGAGGAGAACGTCGAAGTGAGCAGCATAGTCTCGAGTAGATTGAGTCAGACCTTCGTGTACCAGATGTTCCGTAGGGGTCTATCGATTAAACAAGTCGTATTTGTTCAGAGCCTAATCTTTTCCTGTAGGGAGGCAATTAGTAAGTCCACCACTTCACCAGACCCAAACTTCTCCTCTTAACTATGAGTCGCCATCTTCCATTGGATTTGTAGCCGATATCTTTCTTTAAGGCACCTACTAGGATATTGACCTCTTGTCTAATTGATACAAGTGTTAAGGAATAATAAGAATCTCTGGGCCAAGCAGACGCCAAGTAACTACACGAAAACTAGACTTGCGCCTCCCTCGTAGCTTGTTGTCTCTGAGATAATACATTTTTGTATCAAAAGAGGGACTTGCTCAAGACACTGCCTAACGCTGTATAGTTTCGTTTGGAACTCATGAAACTAACGTACTTATTCGAAACTCGAAACTCCCACTAGCACTTGTTTCTTGCACCCTTATTTGGTTGACATTGTTCTCCCATATAAGACATTCTTCAAAGCGCTATTCCTACCTAATACTGATTTCTCTTATTCTTTGCTTGTTCTGCTCCTATGATATTCTGCTTTGCTTGTTCTCTTCCTACCTAATACTGATTTCTCTTATTCTTTGTTCGACTTCAGACTTAAAGGAAGGCAACACTTCTCTTACTCGTATTACTATGTACCTTTTCTATTCTATATAATACCACCCCATATCTTGAAACTAAACCTTTACCGCTTACAGCTGCCACAGATGAAACTGGGACTGGTTATTCCCCCCAGCTTTGGATTCTGATCTAGCAGCTGACGACTAAACCGCTTCTGATTCTTATAAGGCTAAGATCTTATTGACAAAACTGCCAAGCTACTACTGTCGACTGAAACACAAGACGGAATTGACTCATTGCTGAACACAAGTACTACTTGACTATACAATTGAACTACACTGGAAGACAACCCACTTGGAGCACTAGAGGCCCTTAGAGTAAGTTGAGGGGAAATTATGAAGTGTGGCAAAGGTAAGAATTGTAACGCGAGGAGAGGTAGTAAAGGGGACAAGCTACTGTACTAGAGCAAGAATCGGGACAAGTGTGTCGCTAAAGGGCCGCTATGTTCGTTGATTCAACTTGACTACTCCCTTGCCTAGCCGGAGGGGATATCATTAGAGGAATAATCAGAATATGGGTGCTCCGCCTGAGTGGGTCTATCGAATCAATCTATTAGGGGTAAGGGGGTGCCTCCAGTTTGAAGTAAACCCTAAACTAAGTGAAGTAAACCCAAAACTAAGAATCAAATGGAAGTCGACTCGATAAGGTTATAATCCGAGGCTGGAGCTAGGCATGCATGATATACAAGGTTACTCGATTGTAAGTTCGACTTAAATAAGGCCTGTGTTCATCGCCTCTTTCTTATTTCCTCTTTACTTACTTCCAAGACTAATACACAAACTCCAAGTCAAGTATTTACCTGCTTCGTCGTCAACACCTGGAATTGAACTTGCTTCCTTCACTGGAATCTGAACTTGCCTTTTCACTTGCTTCATCCCTTGCCAATACTTCATTGAATCTATCTTGCACAGAAGCATAAGATAGGATTGGAGGATAGGATTGAACGGACACTTCACTTTCAACTGTAAACTTCTTTTCCTAACGTGCTTTAGTCACTCGTATTAGTCGATTAGCCGAAACCAGTAATTGAACTAGCAGAACTGCTTGTAGCTGATGGTGATCTACCTGTAGCTGTAGCTGAACCTATCTTTAGAGTGCTTTCCAGATACTCAACTATGTAGTGGGCATGAGAAAAGAGAGGAGCAAGAGCAGAGTAGTCCAGCTTCATATGTATTTTTCGGCTTTCAATCCTAATCTGTATTCTGAAACTTATAAATACTAGGCTCTTTAAACTGGAGCAAGAACAAGAGCAGATGCAAGCTAGTAAAGGGGACAAGCTACTGTACTAGAGCAAGAATCGGGACAAGTGTGTCGCTAAAGGGCCGCTATGTTCGTTGATTCAACTTGACTACTCCCTTGCCTAGCCGGAGGGGATATCATTAGAGGAATAATCAGAATATGGGTGCTCCGCCTGAGTGGGTCTATCGAATCAATCTATTAGGGGTAAGGGGGTGCCTCCAGTTTGAAGTAAACCCTAAACTAAGTGAAGTAAACCCAAAACTAAGAATCAAATGGAAGTCGACTCGATAAGGTTATAATCCGAGGCTGGAGCTAGGCATGCATGATATACAAGGTTACTCGATTGTAAGTTCGACTTAAATAAGGCCTGTGTTCATCGCCTCTTTCTTATTTCCTCTTTACTTACTTCCAAGACTAATACACAAACTCCAAGTCAAGTATTTACCTGCTTCGTCGTCAACACCTGGAATTGAACTTGCTTCCTTCACTGGAATCTGAACTTGCCTTTTCACTTGCTTCATCCCTTGCCAATACTTCATTGAATCTATCTTGCACAGAAGCATAAGATAGGATTGGAGGATAGGATTGAACGGACACTTCACTTTCAACTGTAAACTTCTTTTCCTAACGTGCTTTAGTCACTCGTATTAGTCGATTAGCCGAAACCAGTAATTGAACTAGCAGAACTGCTTGTAGCTGATGGTGATCTACCTGTAGCTGTAGCTGAACCTATCTTTAGAGTGCTTTCCAGATACTCAACTATGTAGTGGGCATGAGAAAAGAGAGGAGCAAGAGCAGAGTAGTCCAGCTTCATATGTATTTTTCGGCTTTCAATCCTAATCTGTATTCTGAAACTTATAAATACTAGGCTCTTTAAACTGGAGCAAGAACAAGAGCAGATGCAAGCGAGTAAGATTCCAAAGAAAGGTTCGGGGTAATAGGAGTGGTAGTTAATAGAAGAATGATGAGTTTACTCGGCGCGGAAGGGAAGGAAGAAGAGAAATTGACTTAGCCCTGCAAACAAGCAACTACGTTGTCCTGTTTTTCTCCTTAGTACAAGAGTAAGAGTAAGAAAGAATCATTTGAAGACTAAGGTATAGTCGCCTGAGTTATCAGAGTATGACTTACTGCAAAACAGATTACTTTAGAACATAAACATCATTTCGAGGAAAGGAAACTAGACTCGTATAGGAGAGCAATAAATAGTTATTAATTCAGCAAGTAAAGGGTCACTGCCTTTGTTTGAGCTAACAGCATTGGATACTAGACAAGATATTCCAAATGCAATGTGCCCAAGCTGCAAGATCAAGTTGGAGTTCCAGAATTATAAGTACTGGCTTCTATTCATCTTTTTTTGAATATCCTAAACAAGTACGAGTTATCCTGAGAGTTCTCTGACATCCCACCCATATCGTCTTTATCTGGGCTCGGTAAATTGATTGCTGTCCTGTTCCATTGCTCCCAGTGTTGCAGTAGAAAAGAGCTCAATTGATTCTCCAAGCGATCGAGAAAGAGTGAGAAGCTCTATGATTCCTTATGGCAATTTATGTATCAGGGTATTAACCGGGAGTATATAGGTATTTTCCAGCAGTCACTAGCTCTTATTCGATAGAAGAAGTATACACTGTCCCATACATCTATTAATAAGTATACACTGTCCCATACATCTATTATATTCATATGATCTTAAGAGAGCAACTGGGCAAAAGAAAAGGATAACGCGCAAAGGTACATGGGTAGTATGCTCCTGGAAATTGTCTTTCTCTTTCTCTCTCACTAGCTAGCTTTACTCAAATACCTACAAAGTGATCAGTTACTTCCTTAACTCATCTCATTTTCTCTCACTAGCTTTTGCCCGAGAACCTTCTATCCCCGAAATAGTGCTTCCCTTTTTGACTGCTGAAGACTGACGGAGCATTAATTGGCTTAAAACTCCAGCTCAAACCGAAAACTATAAGGAAGGAATCCAACCGGATTTGTAGTAGCTTTCCCGTTTGTAGTTACTTGGCGAGTGTCTTGTCTAGTCGTGACTTGCCTAGTTACTTGGCTTACTTGCGAGTAAGGGAGTTCGCACTAGTACATCAGTGGCTAAAAGGATAGTTTACAGTTAAGTCTCGGTTCATCAATCTCAGTTCGACTTTCATCATATCGACTCGCAGGAACTTAATTACAGTTTCCTTTTCATCGTAGAAATAAGATAAGACAGAATTCTCAATTGCTGAGGTTTAGTGTCAAGGAACCGTAGAACGTAGAAAGAAGAGAGTCTTATATAGAAGCGCGAGCAGGAGATGATGCTGAAACAGGAGAATCATCCGTTCTTTTGTTCCCTATCATTTTTGTTTACCATAGCTTGTCCTACTCTTATAGCCAGATTGATTGTCCCGAACAAGCTCGTAGGTGTGAGTGTCAATTCTTACTTGCTTACATTATCCTCTGTTTTATACCTCAACTTACTATAAGGTCCTGTTTCCGCTCCTAGAACAGAATTCTTACTTGCTTCTTTCAAATCCTAATTCATACTCTTTCCCGCCTTACCTTGTTTCAATAAGTCAGTTTCGAGTTACTTCATCGGCTACGGTTAGAGTGAGACTGGGGGCAATCTTATCTTCCCGCTCAAGTCCTAATTTGGAGCGTTAGGAGAGTTCCTTTCCAGGCTATCTTTCTTGCGCCGATCAACAGTCTTTACCCTAAACTTCCCTTTGCCCTTATATACGTTCCTCTACTCGACTTTCAGTGAGTCTAGTTTCCTTTCCTCCACTTTTTTGTGTTGAATGGAATTGATCGAGTATAGAT